>JAUBNY010000001.1:13489462-13516872 GCA_032275445.1 Crypturellus soui
TGGAACAGGCTGCCCAGAGAGGTTGTGGAGTCTCCTTCTCTGGAGATCTTCAAGACCCGCTTGGATGCAGTCCTGTGGTATGTGGTCTAGGTGACCCTGCATGTGCAGGGGGGTTGGACTAGATGACCTCTAGAGGTCCCTTTCAACCTCAGGCATTCTATGATTCCATAGTTCTGTGACAAAAGAGGATCAAGGCAATCAACCGAGGCACAGTGTTATGCAAGTAGGTCTATATAAGGATCTTTCTTCTAGTCCTTATATTTTAAGGAGAATTTGGTATGGTATATAAAATTCACAAAGCTAACTCCAGCCCTTCTAATTCAACTAACTTTTATCCCTTCTAATTCAAGTCAAGTCTTTTATTCCTTCTACAACTTCAAATTCTTTATTTTCCTTAACAAAAATATCAAAAATATGTACAAAATAGATAGTGTGAGATATTTCCACTTAAAGTGGATTCTTTACTACACATCACACACACACAAAAGACCTTTCTACTCATTAGTCATTAATAGTCAAAATAATCTGAATAGTTATTATAATTTTGATATCTCTTGGTGTAAATTTAAAATTCCAATCAATAATACATCATTTCCTCTTCTGTAATAGTCAATCACAAATGTTGGGGGTACTTTCTTTAGCATTATTTTCTCCCTTTTTTTTCCCCATTGAAACTCATGTCCCTGTATTGAATGATCTTCAAGCATTTTCCTTTAAAAGAATGGATATGGTAGAAATGTTCTTCTGAGATGAAAAACTCATCTGAGACTGCCTTTAAGACAATGAAGTGAGATTGTGACTGAACATTGACCAGTACTTTAGATTTCCAAGCACATGTTTTAGGTCAAGATGATGATGGATCTGACCTCTGTGTGCCTTTCATCTGACACCCAACACTTGTCATTTCAAACGCTCATCACCAAAAAACCAACCCTCACTTTTGGTCACTTTTAGTTATGGGTGATTCAAGGAGGTGGTTTAAAAGTCTTCATGTTTATGCATAGAATACATACGCTTGTCATGAAATTAGGAGCTTAAATTAAATTTTCCCAAATTTAAGTCTTTCCTAAAGACTTTGAATTCAAGATGTATGTTCATTTCTTTGATACATTTCTATACTTCATAAAATATAAAACCACATTAAATTGTTTTTATGGCATATATAATAACAGGCCAGTGAGTTTCACCCAGATGGTCATCAAGTCTAAATAATTTAATCAGGATAAAGTACTTCAAGTCTTGAAACATAAGGCTGTCGCTCAAATGCAAAGTGCAGAAGAGACATAAATAACCAGTCTTGATACTCTATTATGCACAGGTCAAATAATGGAAAATAATCTTCCTAATTTATATATTTCTGTGGAATGGGCACTCCGTGGAAGGAGACTTTTTAAAGATTATTCTTTTCAGGGGAAAAAATTGAATTAAATTCTATGAATAAAACTAAAAGAACAGAAGGAAACAAGACAGTAATATATGTAAAGGGACTAGTCCAATAGAAAAAAAATATTTCTATAAACACTGAATAGTTGGATGGCTCTGACAAAAGAAAAGACAATTATACAAGCAATATGAATAGGCTAACAACTGAGCTATTACAGGAAACCTGTTTGCAGATCAGTGATTGAAATATCTGAGAACATGATCCTTTATTATAGTTCTCTGAGACAGTAAAATTGTGAAAAGACAGTAAATATTTGGTTTTTATCTTAAAAAATTTGGAAAAGGGGGAAATTAAGACGAAAAAGGCAGATAGATACACTCTGAACAAGAATCATCTGAAACTAAGACAGAAAAACCTAGATAAAAAATAAAGTCTATTATTACAGTTTTCTATGCTTCTTTGTATGCTTTTATCATTATCAAGACCATTATCTTCAGGAAGGAAGTATGTGTCATGAGATAAATACATCCCTGGATGGGTCAAGATATTTTTCAGAGTTATTCTAAAAAAAAATCTGAATTATTGACAAATATGTTAAAAAATAAGATCAGAGTGAAATGTGGAACATACAAAAAGTCCCAAAATTATTTTCCATCATTTGCTATATTATTTGATACTTTTTGTTTTCAAAGATTTATATATTTTCCCTTTTTTACCCTAATAAATCAGGTTTATTCAGCATCCAAGAGAACACTGTTCTCTTGATGTTCTCAATAGCTGGAAAAGTATATATGGTATCGAAATACCTATAATAACAAAACTTATGTCATATAAATAAATATGCAAGAGTTCTAACCTGTAATCCCCTGGATATTAAAAAATTATGAAGGAATTTTCAAGGAAAATGAAAGGAAAATAAACATTCTACACAGGTGATTTTTTTCTTTTTTTTTTCTTTGCCTAACAAAAATCAGGGTAAGCAAAAAATAAAAAACTTACTATTACAAAGAAACAAAATCAAAAAGGTCTAGATGGAATTTTGTCTGATGAAGTTCTTCTAATGTTACAACTAAAACACTAACAGGCAAAGAGAAAGTATGAGAAAGGGTTTGAAACTCAGTGGAAGTTGTGTGTTTTTCATATTCTGCAATGCAGAACTGATGTTAAAGTACCCTTTTCATAATGTTTTTGTTTATGCAATACATCTACAATGTTCCTAGCTAGAAAGGTCAGGAAAAAAATATATATAATGATCTTGCTTATTTGGTATAAAAAAGAGCAATGGGTAATTATTTTTGAAAAGAAAACAGATGCTTATGGATGTTTTATAAAAGTCTATCTTAGAAAAGGCCAAAAGAAATATAGAATTCTTGAAAAATACTACCCTTGCCTCAATTATAATAAAATGACTGCAAATTGTGGATAGAGCTATAAGGGTGAGGAGAATTGACACACTTTTGGTGTGAAACTTAACACTAAAAATTGGAACATAATGTAATAATAGACCTGAACAGATAGGTAGACACATTTTAAAAGGTATTTGTTTTAAAAATACCTTTTATTTTTAAAATAACCTTTTAAAAGTATTTTATTTATAAGATATTTAAAAAGTATTTTAATTAACAGGCAAGGGTCCACAGCCACTCACTCTTTTTGGAAGCAAACAAGGTTAAGACAGAGACTTGTGGAATAGTTTGTCATTTAGATCTATTTCAGAAAGAAATCTTGAGGGTTGTTAATGCTGAAAAAAAAAGAATAGACTAGAAAATACTAGCTACTCGGTACTGGTACATGAATACATAAGAGTATCTACGACCTAGTCAGTAAGAGTAAGTAAGTATCCTTCTTAGTTTGCCAACACAGAGGAAAATAATATGAATTAATAAAATGAGAATATCTCCTATATTGAAAAAAAAGGAATAGCTATAAGGGTGACATGATCACTTACTTATCCTTCCATTTATAAAGTGATCTCAGAGCAAGTAAATGCACGTCTTTAAACTTAGCAGGAGCAAGCAGGGAGGCTGTCCGCTTGTTATTGATTTTGGCCTTACAGCAGAATTGTTGGGTTCAGATTTTAGACAAGAGACTGTTGTTTAGAAAGAATGAAGGCAAGTTCAGGCACAGAATGAGAAAATGTTCTTCACATAGCTTATTGCAAATGACCTACTTTTTTCCTTAAAAATGTTAAGAAAGTTTTACCATGGTTCCCTTTTCCTCCCCTCTGCCACTAGCTCAGTGTCTACTTCTTATGCAGACAGTGTTTTAAAGGCAGCAAAAAAATATTCTCATAAATGTAATCTGAACTCTATGTCAATGTATGGCGCACTTACCCACAGATTAGCTGAAGTATGTTAGAAAACATGAGAAATCCTGTAAAAATATGGATAGAGATAGAAAAAGAATGATATGATGAATGGATTTCTTAACTGCATGGCAAGCAAGATGAAAAAAAAAAAGTTCATTTTTCAATCCCTGTTTCCTTGCAATTAGTGGGTAAATCTGAAAAGTAGTTCATCTTTAACTGTCCTGTTAAAGAATCAAAGTCCTTCCTAGATCTTATAAACTTACGAAATATATAGTTCTGTTTTGGTAAAAGAAAGTTATTTCTCATTTAGGCTAACCCTTTGGGAGAGAGATATGGTAACATATTGGAAAATGGTGATAACCTAAATGGATTTTCAGATAGAAACTTTAAAAATGTCATAAGAGCATAGTCATATAGTCATAAAATGACTACAGAAACATTCTAGTAGATCCACTTGTTTTGAGAAAAAAATTTTTAGAAACACAGTTGTAAAAGCATTAAAGTATCATAAAATACTATGCACTTAATATATATTTTCATATTTAAATCTACTCTTACAGGAAAAAAAAGAGAGAGAGTAAGGAAAAGTAAATAAATGAAGACTTAAGATATACCTGCAATACACACTCCTAATTGGAGGTATGAAAAAAGACACGTGGAAGATAATTTGTCCTTTTTATGGAAAACTTACTGATAGTCACTTCTCTTCATACCATCCTAATGAATGCTTTTCTTTATTGATTACTTTGCATAGAAGAATGATACTTCTCCCCACTGCCAAGTTTTGCCCATGACAATGATTGTCTATGAATATCAAATCACATGCAGCAGGATGTGATTATGAGTTGCCAGTTTTCATTTGCAGAACACAACACACTTGCATGCTCTAAAAAAAACTTGAGTTGTAAATAAAGAAAAAAATATAAATCTTGGTTATGTTTTCATAAAACAGTTATTTTAATAAGGGAAATAGAAGTTTCTTTATAATTGTTGACTCTTCCATTGAGTTGGTCTTTATTTCACATTTTAGTTCATTTGTTGGTTAAGATATCTATGTCTAAAAGGTAATTGTAGACAGTCCTATACGAAGATGAATAAATGTTTGTAATGATGTCTCTATTTTTTCACCTCTGAGAGGTGAAAAAGCACCATGGTCCAAGCATCTCTAATTGAGGATACCTTGTCTTTTGGACAAACAACATATATAAATATATATACGTATAGTTGTATATGTATATGTATAGCTATACCAACACATCTATACCAATATTTGCTCACATTGCTGCAGGGAACTTATGGAGTGCAAAATGAAAAGAGCAGCAGGTAGTAAGAGAATACAGAGGAGGTTTATAGTTGGATATATCTGAGATTTACTTGGTGTGTTTTAAAGAGTTATTTTGATAGATAGACAAGATTCAGCCCTGACAAAATAAATAAATAAATAAATAACACATAAAAATATATATCACAGCTTATTGAGTATAAGAAGAGGTTTTGTTCAGAATATTTGTGCATTCTCCTTTCAGGATTGCAATACTTCTCTATGGAGAATTGCTTTCTATTTTTTGTTGGGCTCTTTGCCTTCTTCTCTGTTAAATATCTACAGTGAGTGGGTGACTGTCAGTGTGTGGGAGAGCACTTGGTTACATCAGGAATTCTTGCTGTCTCATGAGTGAGAGGAGTGAGGGAAAAAACTCCTACTGACACACATTTTTCAGCATCTTTAAATAGACTTACCAATACCAAAGAGAGGGTAGTAATTCGGACACCTACAGATTGAAGGCCTACTCGTGCCTTTTACATCTACCCACTCTTGCACTGAGAAAGGAGGAGTCATCCACCTGCGCTCTGGTAGCACTCCCCTTCTCTCAAGCTCAGAGCACATTGTCTCCATCCAAAGGCCATATCGAAAGAAGCAAAAATTGATTAAATGGGATGAAAGTAGACAGTAGAAACTATGAAAGACAATTGTGTATTGTGTCATTCCAGTCTTCAAAAAAGGCAAGAAGGAGGACCCAGGAATTTACAAGCCAGTCAGCCTCACCTTGATCTCTGGAAATGTCAAGGAATAGGTCACCTTGAATGCCATCTCTAAGCATATGAACAGTAAGAAGGTAATCTGGAGTAGTCAGCATGGATTCATCAAGGGGAAATCATGCCTAACCAACTGGATACAGTGGAGTGGCTGGCACTACAGATGAGGATGTGACAGCCTTGAGGGGTAGTCTACCTTCCTAAAGATTTTTGCCACTGTCACTAGTAGTGCAAAGTCTAGCTGTTGGTCTATAACCAACAATGTCCCCCAGGGGTCAATACTACATCCAGTATTGTTCAACAGAATGCATCCTCAACAAGTTTGCTTATGACATAAAAGTGGGAGGAGTGGCTGATATACCAGAGATTCTATGTGGCCATTCAGAGGAATCTTGACAGGCTGGAAAGATGGACAGAAAGGAGTCTCATGAAGTTCAACAGGGGCAAATGCAGAGTTCTGCACCTAGAGAGGAATAACCCTAGGCTCCAGTACAGGCTAGGGGCTGACCTGCTGGAGAGCAACTCTGCAGAGAAGAATCTGGGAGTCCTTTTGGACATTAAGTTGACTGTGAGTCAGCAATGTGACTCTGAGACAAAGTCCAATGTTATCCTGGCCTGCATTAGGAAGAGCTTTGCCAGTCAGTCAGAGGTGGCATTCTCCCTCTACTCAGCCCTAGTGAGACTGCATCAAGGAGTGCTGTGCCCAGCTCTGGGCTTCCCAGTGCAAGAGAAACATAGAGCTATTGGCCTCCACAGAGGGACACTAGGATGGTTAAGGAAATGGAGCATCTCTGCTATGAAAAAAGGCTGAAAGCATTGGGCCTGGTCAGACTGCAGAAGAGAAGACAGAGAATGGATCTTATCAATGCTTATAAATATCTGAAGGGAGGGTGTAGAAAGTATGGGGGCAGACTCTTTGCAGAGATGTCTAGTGGAAGACAGGCAACAAGCATAGGCTGAAATACAGGGAATTCAATATGAGCATAAGGAAGAACTTTACTGTAAGGGTAACAGAGCCATGGAAGAGGTTACAGATGCTCCATCCTTGGAGGTATCCCAGACTGTCTAGACACAATGTTGGGCAATGTGTTCTCAGTGACTTTTTTTGAGCAGGAAAGTTGGACTAAATGATTTCCAGAGGTGCCTTCCATTCTTTGATTCTGTGATTTGGTATATGCTGTCATCACCCACTTTTACTCAGGACCTCAAAGACAATTTTAACTAATTTCTGGCATCATATTTACTAGCTTCTTATGCATTTTTTTTTTGATTTTCTGGGACACAAGGGGTATATTTTTCCCCTCTCTATGTACAAAACTTCCATGATGACTAAGAAGACATATCAGGAAGAGCGTAGGTCCTTTAACATCACTGTTAACCACAAAGTAGTTTACAGTTAAACCACTACACCATGGAATGTCGTCAACTGCATTTTCACGTTGTTTTGAAAGCAGCAATTGAGGTGTCAAGGACAGAGAGAGAATCTGGCTGTGATATACTGTGCAAGGGACGGCATATCGAAGGGAACAGAAATATGTGCCAAACTGCAAGTATGTGAGTAAGCACATGGTCCAACACTTTGACAACTGTGTACTACAATGACAAGCATCTAATTTTTGATTATTAATTCTATGAATTAATTATTTATAGAATATTATTCATAGATTATTATTCATAGAATATTATTCGTAGCTAGGATCGATATCACGGTGACTGTAGGACTTTTCCATTAGCTATGCTGCAGAATGCTTTGCCAATGGATTTGTGACACTAATCTAAAACTTGACTAAAGATGACTTCATTTCAAGTGAAAATTGGTCAAGTTCATTGAAGAGCATCCTTGGAGGATTATTAGATACATGGAAAAATATCTGGTTCAAGGCGTTCCTGTAATGGCTAGGGTACAAAAGTACTCAGAGAGAGTGCTGCATATAAGATAAAACTGTTTTTCTAGCCTTCCCTAAGCATCAGTTTTTGATCGATGTTAGACACTACTGGCCTAGGTGAACCTTCACTTTCCCCTAGTAATCCCCTTTTTATCTTGTTTATTGCTACCAGAATAATACTAAGTGTTAAGAAACTTAGTACTACTAAGAAACTGAATAATGATCTCCTCACTTGGTATTATACTGCTTAGGAATAATCAGATGGAGGCGATCATCTTCTTCCCTAGATTCTCTACAAAAAAAAAAAAAGTCAGTCTGCATGTGGGGAGCACATCCCCATAAGAGGCTGCATGGAAGGAAGCATGAAACTTCTTGTTTCAGAATTCGGTAACTGAGATATGTAAGCTGTTGTAATTGATTAGCCAAAGGTGAAAGTTAACATTTCAACGATTAATAGGATCTAATATGTAAATATCTGAAGAGTCACACCTACCACAGAAAGCAAAAATGAATATTCATTCCTGCTATACAAGAGAAAGAGAACTCAGTAGCAGAATCATGTTTCTCAGGGGATTTCATACTTCCATTTCAAGGCCAGAGATGCACCAAATTCAGCTTAGCCATCACATGTTACATTGTATATATGATTTGAAATTTGATCTTATTGTGACTAAAATGTGATAACGAACAAACTGAAATGGATTTGTTTTTCAAACTGGTTGAAATGAACTTTTCAGAAATTGCTTTCTAAACTTCTACAGGATAACTAACAAAAACACACCTGGATTTACACACCTAGATTTTTACTTATTTTTCCTTTTTGCCACATACATCCAGCATTCAGTTTTACACGGAATCACAGAATGGCTGCGGTTGGAAAGAACCTCTAGAGATCATCCAGTCCAACCCTCCTGCTCCAGCAGAGACAACTAGAGCACGTGGCACAGGGTGGCATCCAGGAAGGTTTTAAATATCTCCAAAGAAGGATACTCCACAACCTCTCTGGGCAACCTGTTCCAATGTTCTGTTTACTAGGACAGAAGTAAGTTATTCCTTGGCCTGTTAAACATCTTTCTTATCTCTTATTTTCATCAAATTAAATAAAAGTTCAAATTCAATATGTTTACAGAACATGTATCACTGTGGGAGTTTAAATTACTTTTTTAGTAACTTAAATTTAGTAATTTTTGTTTAGTAATTTTTAACTGCCATACAAATGAAATTATATTTCTTAATATAATTCCATATATATATATAATAATATATACATTTCCATATATATTCTTCAATATATTTCCATGTGTATTTGAATCAAGTTGTCCAGTTCTCTATTTAAAGATTTTTTTGCTATTTTTCCTTGTATTCCAAGTAATAAGAATATCTGCTTATTATATGGTTCTATCTCTGCCATGTCGCTACTTTTCAATTCTCAAGCTCTCAGGCTTCAACCTCTCACCCTTGTTAATTAGCTGTTATGTAAAGTTCTTAGAGAATTCATTAATGAAAGCAAATGCACTATATATGGGACAATGAACATTTCTGATCTTGCAATACTAAAAATTCATCTTTCTAACTGTCGAACAAATAGAACTGTACAGTCCAGAGGCACAATTTCCTTCCAACAGTGACTTACTTTTGAAGGAATGGAATGGGATTCAATTCATTTAGCCTTAATAATCTAAAAGTTATCTATCTATTCTAAATTTAGGCTTGCTCTATATAGTAAGTGAAGAAATATAACTGTTTCCAAAGACAGATTTATCTGCACTCTCTCTGGAGGTGTCTAATATTCTGTATGGATGTAAAAGGAGCCTAGACAACAGATTTAGAATGGGTACCTAATTTTGGAGGACTAAAAGTTATATGAGAATATTCTATCTGAAGATAGAATTATTACATAAACTTTAGTTATTAAAATTAAATTAAATTCAGAACATTCAACTTCCAGTAGTTGTTCAATAGAATATATTCATTTTGTTTTTTGGCACATATGTGATTTCACAGTTAGTCATTCAAATTATGGTATATTTTCCCCTTCACCTTTAAAAAGTACAGCTTTACTTCTTACAACAGTAAACTAATGAATGGAGTATCATAGGCACACAATACTAATAATGAAACTGCACCAATATATCCATTAAAAGTATGATGTTGAGTTTAGAAACATCTGGGTTTGTCCTTTCCTTATATACGAACGCTTCAAAATGCGCTTTCTTATGTGGGATTGAGAGAACATGTTAAATCCTATAAATCTCATAGGACAATTACATTGATTTACACTACAATTTAATTACATTATATTGAAATAAGAAAAGTAGCCTATCATCTACTCTCTTGACTCATGTCTTGCATATTGAAGATTGATCTAAGAGTTTATATTCTCACCTTATTTCAGCTGCCAAGTCAATGAGTAAAGATGATAGAAGTAGAAATATGATTAAAACCTATAATAATGACAGAAAATAAACTAAATAAGATGTATTGGGACTTTGTGTCTATATTTAAGAATTATAATTTGGGTAAAACAAAAATTGTGACAAAATTATTTGACAGGAGTTAAGAGCATAAAAATAATTGTGCTGTATAATTGTATTTGTATTACAATAAGAAGCTAGGTCTACTTTTTGACTTTTTGTTCCCACTGTTTAGTCTCTTCACATTGTTTCCACTGTTTTAATATATGCGGTTTGATTTTACAAAATAGATGAGGAAACTAGTTACCTGAAGTATTGTGCACTATTATTGAAGAAAATGAAGTTACCATCTGATGCCCTTATTGTGTCTTACACTTTAAGATACTTTTTTAAGACACTTATTGTGTCTTATACTTTCAGATACAGACAGTGTAACCCAACATTTTTCTGCTCTCCATAATATTCAAAAATAATTTTATCAAGGAATTTTTAAGTAACTCTACACAGTACAGACAAAATACAATGAAGCCTGCAACACTAGGACTAGAAGCAGTTACATAATGTGCTATTGAATTTTTCTTGCCCTGACTTTAGATTGGCCCTTGTTTAATAAAAATATTCAGTCTGTCTATAAGCCCAGGCAAAAAGCCCTTTATGTGGATCTATATTGTAGCAAAAGCTGAGCTACCTATTAAGTTTGTAGAAAGTAAAATTTATATTCACACCTAGTATTTACTTCAAAACTGTGTTCCAGGCCTGATATTTACCAAAAAGCACTCAACCTAATTCATTACAGTTTTAGCTGCAGTGACTTCAATGGATCTACACCAGAATTTGATCTAACCTATTTCTTTCAATAAATGTGTCCTTCTGATTTATATCACACAATGATTCTGAGTACAAATTGAAGTTTTAATCCTCTCTTGCTTTAGTTCCTTAAGTATTTTTTCTGATTTTCTCGTATTGAGACTTGTATTGAGGGCATAATACATTACTTCAGACACACAATACACCAGTCTAATTTGACTATGGTTAATACTAATTTTTAATAAATCTATAACCAGACTCTGCTTAAGGGGAAGCTGAGACTCAGGTATAAGGTCCAGTACATTTTTAGTTACGTATGTTTAGTAAAATGACTGCCATAAGTACACTATCGAGCACTAGTAGAGAATTCAACTTTTCAGGTAAAAAAACATGCTCCAAATCAAACCAATGTTAGATTCCAGTTGGGCATTTTCCCTTATGAGAGAATGCATTACTCAGCAGTAGTTTTGTCAATTTCCCATCTGCTTTTTTCATCTGCTTTATACAGATTGCTCACATGTAGTCTGCAGGATCAAAGCATGCAGATGATATGAAGAGGGGAATCCACTGCTGAAAAACCTTCTGCCTCAATTAGGAACTGGATATCTCATCTTTGGGCTGGAATAATGGAGCTCACCTAAACCTTTTACTAGCACATCTAAATGCTGTATACAAGCTACAGAGGAACAATCACAGGGTTTTGTAGTACAATGAAATTCACATTTATAGCAGGCAATAATCATTCTTGATATACAATGCACTCCCAAATCTGCAATTTTACCATAAAATTATTATTCCCAGGTTTTAAAATGTGCTAAGGATTGTGTGTACCAGTACACAGTAGAGTTTACATTAGAATTCACCCAGAGGCACATTCTGCTTTTGATGATGCGTGTAATTACTATACTATAATGGTAATGTGAGTTTCATGCTTATTTTAAGCCAAGTTCTTCTTCTACTGAGTTCAGCAGGAGCTTAATCAAACCCTCAGCAGAAAAATGTCTGCCTAAAATGAAGAAAAGTGATTTAAAAGTAAGGCAAGAGATGATATTCTATTATGACAAAATAAAGGTATTAGCACAGTTTGCTGAGCTGTTTCACATGATTCTTTTCATTCTGCACATTTATATGATGCTTCTGTGCTATTAATACCGCACATATACAGGCACATGCCACAGAAATTGCATGTATATGCTTGCACATGATTCAAAATGTCTAGAGATCAGCTTAAAGAATTAATTTGACTAATATGCATATTATATACATTGAAATGCAAAAAAATCCCCAAAAATCAAGGTAAAAATAATCATAAAAGAAGAGGAGATTATTACAACTTTTACATTATATTCTTATCTTTGGTTATATTTGAAGACTATGACAACAAACTGCTAAAATAGAAGAACTACCAAGGTTTCAGAAAATATTCTTGATATACTGAAGTTGTATGTGTATAACTCAGACCCAAGTTGAGGTCAAAAAGCTAAATAGCCAATAATAGTTTCATCTGCTGCTCACTCAGTGTGAGTAAGAGAAACATAATTTAAGAAATCAATGCCAGAGATGAATCAATACCAATAACACTGACTATATAAAAGATATTCACCTCATGCTTTCTGTTTGTAAGGACCCATAAAAGATTACATTATAAACTGGACTAGAGCATTTGTACTTCCCTAAAAAATATATTTTTCTGCATTTAGAACATAACCAAATATTTACCATTTGGATTACAATTTTCTTTTCTGGACAATTTGTCTTATGCTAAACGTTCCATTCTAAGTATAAGGTGGAATATTTCTAACACTTCCAGAAAAAAAAAAAAGTAAAGGAAATACGTAATTTATGATTAAAAATTCTTTTTTTTTCCTGCACAAGTCAAACACATTGGTGTTTTGAGGCAAGTCTTTGGAATTTAGTGGTAAGAGTGTTCCTTATTTAAAGGAGGCGCCTTCTGCAGTCCCTGTGAAAATCTAACCCAGCCAAGCTGTAAGACTTTGAAAAGCACAGATAACCTGTTCTTAATAAAAATAAACAACTGATTACCTCAGGGATTGTCTGAGTTCCTACCTCTGCTCTTGGAATGTCTTGACACCAGCAAGTGATACAATATAAAGAAGTCCAAGACAAACTTTCCTGAAAGGCTAACAGCATGGGAAGCACCTAATATTTGTGGAAGGTATCATAGTAATAATAATTAAAAAACAACAAACAAACAAGCAAGCAAAAAAAAAAGCAGGACAAGGAGTGTATTTGTGGAGAAGACAATGATGGAAAGGAGAAATAACAGGTGGAGACAGGGAGACAGACTCAACTGTGGCTTGAATGAAACAGAAATCAACCTAACAGTGGCTTGGTAGATACTGGCCTTTGGAGAATGGATGAGAATCTTACTAGGGAGTTCAGAAAAGCACCGTGGGAGACAAGGAAATGAAGATACAAAACAGAGATTAAGGGAGAAGTGAACCTAAGGCTGGGAAGCAGCTGGTGGAAAGAGTAGGGTCCAGCTCACTTCTCTTTTTAAATCACACTGATGCTTTATAATTTAAATACAGTGAGTGTAAATATTGTGATTGTAAGTATCAGGAATGCACACAACATCTCTCACTTGCATGAATCAAAGAGTTTAAGATAAAGAAGAAAATATGTCCCTTATGTTTAGTCTTACTGTACGGGTTTCTCCCTTCATCTTCCTCCTCCTTTTCATGAAACCAGTTGAAATATGATATTTTCCCTTCAGACTAAAAGTTAATCGTTTTTTCTCATAGCTTAAAATTTTGTCTTATGATCCTATTGAGCGCTCTCAGAACTATAATGAAATAATATTTACATCCATCCTGATATTTTTTAACAAATGTTCCTGGGTGAGAAATTGCTTTCCTTCATGGCTCCCTCTAAATGTAGCTTATGTATTCTAAAGATTTATTTTATTTTACGATGCTCCTAACACCTTCTTTATAATATCTTCTACAGCTTCCTTTAAGAAAACATGGGTTAAGGAAGGTATCACCATATATGCCAATCACTTCCGTATGTCTAGTACGTAAAAGCAGACGGCAGCAGTTGTGCTGCGAACAAGTGAATTCTTTCCCTCTTACTCCCAAACATACATACATAATGTTATTCCTAATAACTGCTTCACAGCCATCTGCTATGAATTGGAAATGATAATAAAATAATTACAGAAATGCAGCATGCCGTTGCCCTTGACATTTCATCTCTTCTTCAAACTTTGCTAAGTAGTAATACAGCAAGCTTGAAAAGCATTCCTATTCTGATTTTTAAGTGTCACAATAAAAGTGAAGAGCTTCAGGCTGAGCGCTGGGCTTTATTGGCACCCTTGAACACACAGACAGACTGACTGACAGATGTGAACAAGTGAGTAACTTACATAAAGGAACACTTTCCTCTTTTAGAGATGTTTAAAAATATGCTTAGAAAAATGCTCGAGGCATTTAGTACTGGGATCTGGGGCTTCCATGCTAACGTATACCATCAGTCAGACCGTAAGTGGGCTGTTTCAAGGGTTGTGAGGGGGACAGAAAAGGCATAAGATGACCCCTGCTAACCACATTTTCCATCTATGACTGACCACATCAGAAGGGATATCTCCTCCTGTAACTTGTTCTCCTCCTACCCGCACACACCTCACCAAACATGAAGCATCCACAAGGCTTCTGCTAACTTTCTTTCATTAATGTCTATACTTGTTCAGTAAGAAACTGTAGCACTCAGATGTTACCAGCCTCCATACAATATAAGGATGCAGATTTTTACAGTCCCAATACAAATCAGTCCTTCCAAGACAGAGCCTGAGCACAACGGTCCCTGGCTTTCAGTCCTTGCGTGCTGAAACATGCATCTTCCCTTTCTGAAGGAAGAGGAGGCAGATAACAATTTGTTGTGTAGGCAAAACTGACACATACACATGCGAACAAAACCAATTTACATCTTTAAGTAAAAATCATACCATCTTGATTCAAGGCAGCATAACTGGTGCCTATCTGGAGGAGGCTCCACTCTGAATCATCCCAGGCCGTGCCTATTCACAGGAGCTGTAGGAGCAAACCCACTTGGCAGGAGGAGGATGCCATTTTTACTGTGCCAAATTCTACTCACACACATTAAAAGCAGAGGGAAAGTCAGTATGAGATGGGAAAGAGTCAGTCAAATATGGCACTTACTCCTCACTTGCTGTAAGCTGAGTCTGTCCTCCACAAGCTGTTGTCTTTAAACATCTATGCCTTTTTCACGATTGCTGCTTCTAGTATCAGCTGCCTGCTCTGTCATATGTTTTTGGTTGCACCTGATGGAGTTACCATTACTTTCGCGTTGCTTTGTCCTTTTCTTCAACAGCCTAGCAAGTTGTTCACCCATCTGCTTGTGCTGATCATCAGACTAGTGAGTGGAATGCTTGGAGTGAGTGGATGGGTACCTGGCTCCTCATGCAGGTTAAGTAGGTGGAATAGAGGGTGAAGCTGAGGGTAAGATGCTAAAAGCCACACTGGAAGTAAAGGAGAGCTGTAACATATAACAGTAGGAGGAAAGTTATTTCCACAGATGTAAAAGACAGAATGAGAAGATGAAGCTTAATAACACTGACACCTGCAAACTTCCCTTTTCACTCGGATTATACTATCCTTATATCCCACAAAAGCAGATCCCCACAATAAAAGCAGATAAGGTGCTAATTTCAAAGGACTCCATTTATGCTTCTGCTACAACTAGAAAGGGAATATTCCATTTTCTTCATGACCTTTCTTGGTTTTGTCCTACAGCTGTGTACCCATTTAAAATGTAGCTGTATTACCTATTCAAAAGTGTGACTTACAGCTTTCCTCATCCTTCTGCCAGCAGAATAAAACACAGGCAGCCCCTGTACAAAAGTTTACAGGAAGAAACTAAAACAATCCCTCCATATAAATCTTCCTTTCTAATAAATACATTAAAAGGAGTGCTTTATAAGAGCCATTTCAAAGTTCAGTAACTTTTAAAATAGCTTATTGTGACTAAGCTTTTGCTGTATTTTTAATCAAGTAAAAAATGTTCAAGTCAGAGAAGTTTTGGGGAAATTCAGTCTCAAAATATGCTTAAATTGAAAAACTTATCTGCAGGATGCGTATTTGTTGCCAGGCGACACTTCAGAGAAGCAAGGCTGCAATCAAGGTTCAAATACTATTCTTGGAGTTATGGTTGAGAAAAGCATCACAGCCTAGAGTGACCTTGCAGCGTTGGAGACAATATGCTGGTACCTGAAGTCCTTGTCAATCATTACACAGACTTTAGGAAGTATTTAGGCATTTGCCTTAGATAGGACTGACTAAAAATAGTGTTGCAGCACCCCCCAGCAATGGTGGGGTAAGTCAGGACAAGAGAGTTTGAGGACAATTCCTCTGAAACGTAAGTGATCACCTACAGGCTGTATATCAACTGTGGCCAGTATAAGTCTGCTATAGCTTTTGTCTCCTGCCAAAGATTTTTTTTTCAAGATATCATAGTAATTTCCAATTTCAGTCTTTCAACTGAAAAAAAAAAATCATCCTTATCCTAAATAGCTGTTATTTTCTACTGCTGATAGTGATGTAAAAACAACCATCTGCTCTCAACAAAATATCTATATCAATGATTGGTCCTTGATCTCTATAGATTAAAACAGAAGTGCTCCTAGAAGAGATGAATATTATTTCCACTATGCCTGAGGACAGCAGAATAAGTGACTTTATTTTTTTTTTTTTTTAAGTTTAGGAGAATATAGAAAGTATTACTAGTAAAAATGAGAAGAAAATGGGAAAAATCAGTACAGTGTCTTTGTAGGGGTACCCTAGGAATTTGCAGCTTAGATAGACACCTACTTGAAAAGTGATATAGCTCTACAGACCTGTATATACAGCACTGCTGCCACAAGTAACAAGTCAGAAGCTTTGTAATTAACAAGGTCCCAGGACTAAGGATTTGTTTTGTCTGAACTTCTCTTGGCCTGCCACATTTTAGTTTGTTTAGTTATAGCAGCAATTTGTCTAATGACCAGATGGCTGTTGACCAATTTGTTTTACTTTTGCTTGTCTTTATATAATCATGTGCTGTGGCATAATGGTTAAATGAATATCAGTAGCAGTATTAATTCTGTGTGACTCCAATCTAATGTTACAGTGCAGAGAAATTCAGGCATGGTATTATAGCACAGGCCTCAAAGGCTCTCTCCTTACAGGAGAGTGTGTATAGGAGTACAGACATGGCACAACAAGAAAGGGAATACAGGATGGTGTTGGAGAGCTAAGTCTATACATCACTCGCCAGCTGTTAATTAAAGAAATGCAGACTGCAGAGCTTGGCTACACAGTTTTTTATAGGTAACAGAACAAGAACAAGTATGTAAGAAAGAAACTGTATATACAGCAAATGCAAATCCCCATATAACCGTCATCATATTCCTCACGGAGAAGAGCTTGGGACTCTGACAGTTCACTGTAACCCTTACACCAGGACTGAAACTTCAGCTCCAAAGGATAGGGGCAGCATGAACCTAAAACCAAAGGTAAGAGGTAGATGATCTCAAGACTGTATTTGACAATTTTAATTTCTCATTTTTTATTGCTGAAGTTCTTTTGTGTGTCTCTTCTCTCTCTCAGCTTCTATCTTCTCTTTCCTTCCTTTTCTTCTTCTTCTTTTATTTTCCCTGTAGTAATTTCATCTGGACTCTTTATTTGATTATACAGATAAAATCTTAAGTGCATTAAGAATAAAGCTATGCATATAAGGTCTATTTTGTTTTTGCCCTTAACAAGAATTGTTTGATCCCCAGGGATCCAGAACAATTTAGTCCTCTGTTTAGACCCAGTCTCTCATCTGAAAACATATCTTTCTGCCATTCCTATTCAATTTTCTCAACAGATTGAAAGGCTCTATCTGTACATGATGTAGTCTGTATTTTCTTTAAATAGGATTAGAGTTTGTGTCACCTAGGGTCCCATGAGTTTGCAAGGATCAAGAAAGATTCACCAGTGCTGTGTAGAGGTCCTGAGAAGTGTCAGTGCTGTAAGCATGTGTAGTTTTAAGTCATGTGAACAAATGTCAGTATGAAGTCTAGATCAAAAGTATTAATCAGTGCTCACTAGTTCTATATCTATCTATCTGCTTTACATGCTTACAGATGCACAGAAAAAAGTAGTGAGACATTAACTTCCAGTGGATTGGCTATTTTTTGGATTTTAAAACTTACAAGTGATAGACAGACTTTATTATCAAATAAAAAAAGATCAAAATCAAGCAAAAACAAGCAACCAAACCAACC
Organism: Crypturellus soui; assembly: GCA_032275445.1. Classification (NCBI taxonomy): domain Eukaryota; kingdom Metazoa; phylum Chordata; class Aves; order Tinamiformes; family Tinamidae; genus Crypturellus; species Crypturellus soui. The sequence continues at coordinate 13,507,584 of JAUBNY010000001.1, forward strand.
CGAACCAAACCAAAAGCCTTCTTTTTAATTCCTGTTAGAGCTGAAAACTTCTTAGAGTTGAAACACATGTTTCAAAGCAGATCATGTTTATTGTAAATGTATTTGGATTTATCCAGACATCTGTATCAGAGAAGTTAAAAACAAAAGGTCTAGGTTCAAAGAAACACAAAGGTGTATGAATTGTTCTGGCTGTAAGGGTTCACTGGTAAGCGGTGTTGCAGTGTTTAACACTTTCATTTCTGAATTTACTTGCAGGATGCTATTATTAACCAACTCCATAAAGTCATAAATCCTCATCCTCATCCAGATGTGGCATACTCTTTCATTTCAGAGGACTGCAGCACACACATTTTAAAATAGTTTTTGTAATCTGTCAGCATGGCACAGATGACTTTTTTATCACATTTTTATTGCATTCATTCCAGTGTTACCTTCAAAGAGTCCACGAATGCTAATGTTCTCTGCCTCTAGATAAAGATCCCCTGTACAAGCTATCAACTCACTGGAACATATTTTGTTAAACAGCACCCTAAGGAGGCAGTCAAGCTCAATCTAATAGATTTTGGATGATATATACTGACTGCTATTCCTCCTTGAAGAAGACGTATTTATCAGTAAATCAATCAGTCATGCATTACAATGGACTATTTACACAATTTCAGAGTGCTGCTAAATAATGAATTTTAAATTACCTCAGTTAAAATTCAGTCATATGAAATGTAACTGAATGTACCTTAAATAATTTTACTGACAGATTTCAAATGAGTTTGCCTTCATTCCAGAACTGAGGAAGAGTAGGAGAGAGAACCAGAGATGAGTTTTTGAGCTTCTTTTGAAAGGAGACCTCTCTACAGCATCCTATTGTACAAAGGGAACCCACTCAAACTGCAGATGAACAAATGGCTACCCATGCACAAGCATTCATTAGTTATAATGAAATGAAAAAGAAAGAAAAATTTAAAGAGTTATGGACAGAAATACTACTCAGATCTCCATCAAGAAACCTAGAAAAATATGCTGAATTTTCCAGTGCTCAAATAACTATTTTGTTCCCCTTATGAATATGATTGAAATAGTTTACCAGCAATCCTTTTATATTAAGCAGAGGTAAATGCAGATAGGGTAGAAGTAATTCTGGGAGTACACTCGCAGTCTTTTCTTCCAACAACAGCGATGCTGATGGTTTTCCTAGTCTCTGGTAATTTTGTTTCATTTATTAACATTTTCAACTCATGTTAAGTACCAAGATTTGGTTCTAGGCCACCTGAACTGCTGTTCATGCTGTCTAGCTGCCTCCCTCCTCTGCCTGCTCCTTTGGCTTCACCGAGCTCCTCACGCCGCCTGCAGCCTTCCCGACGAGCAGTATGCCATCTCCCGTGCCACCAGCTCTGCAGTGCGCTGCTCGGCACTCCGCACTCTGCCCCCAGCACCCGCGACTTCATGACTGTTTCTATCACAGCTCCTAGAAAAAGTTCACCTAATACTGAGAAACCAGAGCAGTCTCAGTCTCTCAGCTTGCAGGAAATCCTCCAGCATCTTCTGGTATCTTTCATACCATGGAAGACATTTACATAAATTCTCTTCTTATTTACATCTCCTTCTCTGGAGATCTTCAAGACCCGCTTGGATGCAGTCCCGTGCCAGGTGCTCTAGGTGGCCCTGCGTGTGCAGGGGGCTTGGACTAGATGACCTCTAGAGGTCCCTTCCAACCTTAGGCATTCTATGATTCTATGATTCTATGATTTCCTAGGTGCTAGCCTTTTCATCCCGATACAGGAACAAAATATCAACGTTTAAAGCAAACACCAAACGTAGACATAGTCAGACAGGTAATTAACTGACATTTCTGTATATTGTTATAAACTTGATCAATTAATATATGTTTTTAATAATAGTCTCTCTCAATTTACAACGTAACCATTTGTTAAGACTGTTTATTTACCCTTTCCTTTTTTTTTTTTTTTTTCACCAAGACATAAAGAGAACACCCGTCGTTTTACTCCGTACCCTGCCCTGGAAGTGGAAGAGTAGAGGTTTTCCTACATTGCACTTTAGTTGTCAGGTTTATATCAGGGGTCTTATGAGTTGGAAAATTGGCAGAAAAGTCATTTTATGGGAAATAAGAGTGCAATTTTGAACCTGCTAATGATCAAAACTAAAAGCAGCAGATAAAGTGAGAGTAATGTACTTTTCACAGAACAAAACCACACTGACCTTCTCAAACATAAACTGTTCTTCACCAACCTTTTCTCTGGTTTCCCTCTCTTTGTGGTGCATGATACTCTACTTTAATTTTTATTTCCTTGTAGACACTCTCTGGGCACCATCCAGACTTGTACTATTAAAACTGCTGTTGTCAAGAACTGTTGCCTGTCTGTCGTGGCTCTAACACTGCAGACCAAGGGGAACGATCTGAAAGGAGGAGATGTTTTTTTTCTGAAGGGTAGCCAAGCACAGGGAGCTGGAAGAGATGTCTGGAGCGCTGGGAGGCATCGTGACAGAGCAACAGCGAGCCTGAGCAACAGCTCATCCTCCAAGATCCCCCTGAGGAGCTGGGAGTTCATCTGAAACAGAAGGCAAACAAGTCATGCAGCCTCAAAGGTGACAGATAGAAAGATATTTTCCCACAGATTGTGGGAGGAAAGAAAAAAAAAGTGGATTTGGTGTAAGCAAGGAAGAAGTTCAAAGGATGCAGGAAAGCAAGACAGGAGGGAAGTACATGCCTGTCAGGGTAGAGGATGGAGTTTTACTTTCATACCTTTTATTCCTTATTTATTTATTGGCCTTACACAGAAGTTTTCTCTGTGTAGAGAGGTATGGTGTTCTAGCTAGTATTTGAAGGTTGTGAATCTTTGTTGTCTTTTGGTATTATCTATAAGAAAGCACGGGCATTTCCCCTGCAAGACAGTGGACAACTAAAGCTCTATATAGCACATAGCACCATTTCATTATCAAGAAAGAGCACACTGCAGTTTCATCTTCATTTTCAAGAAATGCTGTCTGTCTGATCTTTTCTCCAGCTGAAAAGAATAGGACAAAGGTCCCTTCAAGCCTTAATCATTCTGTGATTCTCTGATTCTGTGATTCTGTGACAAGTTTTCCCAAGATACCTTGTGAACATAACTTCTCTAATGGGCTTCCAGAATTTCATCTGGCACAAATATTCTTCTTACTCTTCACACTTATTCTCATAAATGATTCAGCAACATTTTGTTACTTTTTTTTTCTACTAGATAAAGCCTCTCCCTTGACCTATATATATTTGAAGGGTAGTTACTTCAAATTTTAAGCATTTCAACATTCATTTGCAACAGACCATGTTCAGTTAAATTTTTGGCTAAATTACCAACACTCATTTTCTGCTTTCTTTCTATGGTAAGTTTATAGAAAATCTTTTTTTTTTCCTCTCTTTCTCTTTATATATTTCTATTTTTTCACCAGGTTTCCAAACAGCTATGAATGTCTAAAGGCTATGGCATTTGCTAAGCGAAGTTCTGACTCTTGATATATTTCCAAATAAGTGGATAAATTATCCAAAGTGGATAAATTATGGCAAATTAAAAGAAGTGAAAAGGAAAATTTGTATGAGGAACAGAGAAAGAAAGATACTGTGACAAAGGAGAAGCATTTCTAATTTGTGAGTTAGTTCTGTGTAAATACTTCATGACTTAAGCAGCACTTCAAACATGTTAGTAACTGCTTTTCTAGCTACTTAGATAAATCTTTTAGGATGTGAAATTTCAGGGGAAAGTCTTTAGGTGGGATTCTTTATGGATTTCTGTGGAACATACTCAACAGATTTGAAACTATAAAAAATATATGAAAGAATATTTTGTCTTGTAATATTGTTTTATTTACATTTTGTAAAGACAAAAATGTCTTCAGAAAGTTCGATCTCAAAGTGAAATGGTAGAATTCATACAGAAATTTGATTCAGTTAGTGAATAATATGAGTAGTAGAATTTATTTCTACTGAAACAAGGTAAATAAATTTCAAGAAGGAAACTTGCATTGCAAAAATGATCCTTAGTACCTAGGGGGAGAACTAATAGACAGACTTTAGAATAGTTAGGTATAGTATAGATACCTAACTTTTACATATAAAGCATTATATGGTGGAAATAAAAGTTAAATATTTCATTAACTCAGAGTCTTTTCAAAGAAGGAATTGAGGTATAAATATATAAAACTTAAAATAGAATTAGGAGATTTTTTCCAATATCTTGCTATTGGGCCAGAATTTTTGAATTATTATATCACACTTTTTTTTTTTTCCCACTACAACACTGCATATTTCTGTGGCCCAATAAAATAATCTCTCAGTACCATAAAAATGAAAAGGCTCAGTACTACTGCAATGGCTAACTTACAGTAACTAAAGCAGGTTTTTCCTGCTGGATATCAAATATTTAAAATAACAGAAATTTAATTCTTCCCTAAGAAATGTGCTTACTTTTCCATAACCTAGCCCCTTCAGACTGCTCATCTGCTACATTTATATATACGTCAAAGACAGTTTTGGTTACATTTCATGACTATAGAATCAATTTTGTGGATGAAAAGATTTCTTTTCCTATGGGAAATGTGATTTAAAGTCCACTTGATTTTTCTGATTATCTGATGGATATTTCTCTATTTGCCCAAGACATTTATAAATAGGCAAGTCCCCCAAAAAATGTTATGATAGAAGGTTTGGACATTAGCACAATTTACTTTATCTTTTCCAGATTCATTAAACTGATGTTTGTATGTGCATGCAGAGAGGATGTCCTCCATGCACATGCAAACTAATTTTAGGATATTCTTGTAGATGGAGCTAGAAGGTGCTCTCAAGCTGTAAGAAACTATTTATGAACTTCATGCTAGCAAGTTTGTTCATAGTTGTCTTGGAAGACTGGGTGCTTTTAGTGGTAGAGTTGTGCTTCAAGGTATAAGTCATTTTCAGTGGCCAGTGTTAGAAATCTAGTTTTGCAGTAAAAAGTTCACAAGAAGGGAAAAACAGTTTTAAGTTTTAATACTATTATCCTATTTTCTGATTATCATATGGCAGCTCTAATCTTAACAAGAAAAAAAATCTAAATTAAAAAGGAAGCAAAATAATGATATCTACCATTCTTGAACACTACTATTCTCCCTCTTCCCTTTTCTTTTGATAATTTATCCTTATAACTGTTGAAGACTAAGAAAAGTGAAACTTAATAAGTATTTGTGTACCAGACTATTTTCAGAAGGACTACCTGTTTTAGAGATTTATAAATTTATTTTTCATAATATTATTATCATGCAAGGATCAAAGTTTTAAAACTATGCATTTTGAAAGACTAAAGAGAAATATTTTCTGTTTGTTGTAGTCCACATGTGCTCTTTCTGACTACAGACCCCACTGGACTTACCACTAAATTCCTATTATATTCAGTAAAACCAGATTATTTTTAAAGTGAAAATCACAGCTACATAGATACTTATTGATAATTCATAGATGAGAATGTTTCCTGTTGTGTGCACTGCTCACCTTCTTGCTTAGGTTTCCAAGAAGAGGGTGACTTTTAAAAATTCATCTGTCTATTAACGTAAAGTGTCAAACATCAGGAACACACCTGATGATTGATAAAAACTAACAGTGTATTCCGATCAAACCAATGGAGCCCTTAAATTTCCTCAGTCTCTATGTTATAAACTTTACATGATTCTTGCAAGATTCATTTTAACATTTTAATAAAAGGTTACACTTGATCCAAATTCAATTGGTATTATTATATACATTATTATTATTATATATTATACATCATTATAAGCATATTATTCTTCAAGAATATTAAGATAGCAACTGTCAGAGCCTATAGTAATTTTTAGCCAGAGAAGAGCATTACACGCATTTTAAAGGAAGAACAGGTATATCCATGATAGGTGGGCATCAGCTTCAGAACAAGTCTTTTCTTTTCCTCATTCTTATACTTTTATCATTCAAGAATGGGACAATAGCAATAAAAACAGAAGTGAAGAGAAAGGGGAAAAATTAGAATATAGAAAATCAAAATATTATAACACAATATCAAAATATCAAAAAAAAATCTATGAACATTAGCAAGAAAAGTTAATAAAAGATAGCATTTCATGCAGAGAAGCTATGGTGAGCACCCAAGATTGCAGTTATAATATAAATATGTATACATAAAATAACAATAAAATGTAAAAAATATAAAATATAAAAATCTAGCAAGGAAGTGGATGTATATGATTACATTTGAAGCAGCAATGAGAAGAAACAAACCAACATGCACATAAAAATTCCTCTTAACAATAATATTAAGTGTCAAGGTTTGACCATAAATGTTGAATACTACTATGCAATCAAATTCCTGCAAGCTAAAATTTAAAATGTCAGGCACCAGCCTATGTTGATCTCTTGGCAACATTTTATCATGGACAAGTAACATACTGTGTCTGCACCTGGGATGCTAACCAATATTGGCATTAGGATTCATCTGTGAAGATACATGAAGAAACCTAAATTTATATGTCTAAGTGAATTAGGTCTCCAAATTTACATGACTTTTAATGTTGCCTAAAGAAATGCTTAGTTCCTCACCTACATGTGATAAGCTGATTAGTTCTCCAGGCTTTATTGGCAGTATTGACTAGGGCTCCATAAATTTTAATAGGAGTTGAAAGGCCTAGTAAGGTACTCCATCAGTGACTGTGGCAGCAAAGAGAATTGTGACAATTTTAGTCAGCAGTATTTGAAAACATTGAGTAAACACAACTGATAGATCACAGAAGGTCCCTCTCGTGTGATAAGTGCTAAGAAAGGGTAAGAAGAAGCATTTATTTATACCATGTTCCATTCTAAGGCACAATCTATATTTCTGTCTTGCTCTGGAAATATGCATGCAACAGGATCCTGCATCATTGGTTTTGAAGCATGTCTCTTGACTTGAAGAATTACTACAGCAAGGCAATTCCCCAAAAGAGTTTGGTGTGAGTGAGATAAGAGGCAAGGTCACAAGACAGCAGAGAGCTCATATTTGCTACTGTTTTATAGTAATAATTGACTTTGAGTCAATTACGCTAAGGAGTTAGCTACAACTTTCATAGAATAAGAGAAGGAAAAAAAGCCACAGAATCACAGAATGGTTGATGTTGGAAGGGACCTCATGTTCAAAGTTTCACATATAAGTTGCAAATACTAAAGACTAAAATAGAAATGATGGTGAGAAAGCGAATGTAGGGTCTGGACTCCATCTGAAACATTATTGTCTGGACTCCATCTGAACCATTATTGTGCAGAGCCCAATATATAATTCAAGGGTCTAGTAGCACACTATCATTCCCCCTTCCAGCAATTCTAGGTTTTCCTCTGAAAGAAACCAAGATGCTGGGGAAACTGATACTCAGGATACAGCAAAATACAGCAGGAGAAAAAAAAAAAACAAGAAGGCTAACAGCTAAAATGGCTAACAGCAAAGTTGAACTTCTAGGAGGCCAAACATCCTTTTGAACAAATTAAATATTTGTAGTAATAAGTTAAGGTAGTGGGTCAACATATAGATCGCTGAACAAAATAATTGTGTAATTCTGACCTTGGAATTTTTTTATTTCTGAATCTCCAATCACACAATTTCTACATACAGCATTTTAAAATATGCATATAGTACAAAGAAAAACTCTAGATACACACATAAATACTTGATATATGAAGTGTGTCTCTGTATTGACACACACACATACACACAGATGCATATCTATTTGCACAAATTTTAAGGGGCTTTAAAGTGTTAACAGGCTATACTAATATTTGTTTCCACATTGCATATCTACTTCAAAAAGCATTCTTAAAGAGATGTTTTAATGAAAAAATCATATAAAAAATCTGAAGACCTACTTTCCAGCAGTGCTAATTATGCTGATAGAATACTGTAATTGGCTATACTAATTTCAGTACACAAGGTAATTCCTTCAGAGTTAGCATGAGTCTCTTGCATAGCACTACTCTGTATTGCATAGACATGCTTAAGTGTATTTCTTAGGAAATGGTTTGTGTCTGCTCTTAATGTGATCTTAACAGGTTCAACTTTTACGTAGATAATGTTTCCTACTTTTTTGATGCCAAATTAAGAGAGTAAAACACATAAATACTAAGTCAGAGAACACCTTCATACATTGCTCAAGCAAAATCCCTGTCTTTGTAAACGTTAAATGAGTAGAGATTTGTTAGAGATTTTGTGGAGAAATGTTAAATGAGTAGAAAAATGCAGACCTTGTTTATTGACTGGGCAATGTAAAAGGCCAGGCATGCAATTTGTAAACAGAACCTCTTTCTTGGATGGCCTACTCTTTTCTAGGATCAGAAATTAGTCTGTTCAGACTGCCACATCTCTCTCTTAAAAGAGGCTGTGTCAAACCATCTCAAATTATCATTCTTGGATTTGTGATAATTAGCATGGGTGGGACATAAGACTGCAAACATATTTAATTCTGGATCTCATGGTTAAATAAATGCTAGCCACAGGGTGAAGAGCAAATCCTATTTCTACTAAGTATTTCATTCCCAAAGGAACTGTGGTGTTTTGAAAGGCTGGGGCAGAGCCCTGTGCCTGAATACACTATAACACTGCATAAATGCCCTTGCATGTTCAGTAATATTTTCCACCACAGTCAGCCAGCTGACAACATAGAAAGTGGATAGTCTATAAATGAATGGATTTAAATAAAGCTACATTTTGGAAATTTGCTTGGAGGTTCTGATTGGACAAACAATGTGCTGGAGTCACATACGTCGCAATTATGATGGTTTCTAGGAATACTGGCCTTTTGTTAATTTATTACAATGGATTATTTTTTTCCACTTCTCGTGCTGTTTATTCACTTTTGCCAGAACACTAAACTGAAGATCAAACTTACAGCTTAAAGTGTTACACTGTGACCATTATAACTAATATTTGTGTAAATATTATAGTCAAATATAACAGAAACTGATGTACACTTCTCTAAATCATAAATCAGTCTTTCTCTTATTACAAAACTACGTCTTAAACTGTGAAAATATTCTTGAGTTGTTAAGTGTGTCAGGCAGACTTTGCCTGCATTGGAGAATGTCCATTTTCTTTTCAGGTGATGCTGAAATATGTTGTGAAAGCAAGAAGCTCTAAATCAGCCTCATGCGGTAAAAGTTAATCATAAAGTTTCCAAAAACTATCCTTTTCTCCTTTTCTTTTTCTTTTTCTTTTCTTTTCTTTTCTTTTCTTTTCTTTTCTTTTCTTTTCTTTTCTTTTCTTTTCTTTTCTTTTCT
>JAUBNY010000001.1:13516972-13538921 GCA_032275445.1 Crypturellus soui
CTTTCCTTTCCTTTCCTTTCCTTTCCTTTCCTTTCCTTTCCTTTCCTTTCCTTTCCTTTCCTTTCCTTTTTTCTTTTTTGTCCTTCACTGTATACAGAGAATATGTATGTTAGTATACAGTGTATACAGTGACTGTGTACAGTTAATATACAGTGTATACAGTGATTAACAAAGATAGTGGCTGAGAAGCACTAGGGACAACTTAAGGTTTCGGTTAAATCAGGATATGTTCTGGACAAATGAGAGAAAAACAGTCAGCCTTTTTTGGCACAATGAAAAGAAAGTAAACAGTTCAGGTTATCACCTCCAGCTACAAAAAGTATCAAAGGAAAGTAAAAAAAAAAAAAAAAAAGACCTTCAAAACTTCTCAGTCAATGAGGGCATCAGCCAAGGGCGTTTTAAGAAACCTTTGTTCATCTGCCAGTTTTTAATGCAAGCCTGGAGATGAGCAGAGTCAGAGAGTATATTAAAGAAGGAAGAGTGTACACTATTATAAATAGGTTGTTCCATACATTATAAACTATAATTCACAATTGCAGTATGAGTGAGGGGAGGATCTATGAATGTTCAAAAAGATTATGACTCCATGATTAGTATGAAGAAGTAATGTCTGTGGCCCATCTACTAGAGAATTAGTAACTTCCCTGTAAATTCTCCCCTTCCCATCTATGCAGCTCTGTCTTGCCCAGTGAATTTTGGTAGTATAAAGACTGTATATATATATATATATATGTGTGTGTATATATATATATGTATATGTATGTATATTGAATATAATTTCAATCTTCCTGGGTCCCAGTTTCCCAAGTTCTTCTGTGTCTTGATGGCCTGAGAGTTCGTTTTCGAATATCTGAAGGATCTTGGCTTTCCTTTCCACTACTCTGAATGTCTTAGAATTCTATAAATATAAAATACCTTTTAAGGGCACATTGTTACTCTGTGGAGTAGAATATACAAATGAGTGTTTGCATGAAATCCATTGATCTATGCCTGCATTAGGTAACACTTTTTCAAAAACACTAGCTGTTGAGGTCATGATGAGGACTCCATCAAATGTAGTAGCCTCCTATTGGCAAGATTTTATCTTTCTGTAATTTCTCCTGAGAGCACAGATAAAGAAAGGAAACAAGTGCAGTGAGATGAACATTGCTGCAACTGGAAAAGATGTGCGGGGTACATTTCTGAATCAAGAAAGCATTCAGTTACACCTTTCAAAAAAAAACCCAAATACTTACGTAGGTAAAGAACTTTGAATAAGACAATGTGAAGGATGTTACGTGAAAGGGTGGACTTTAAAATATTGCAAATGTTATATAACATCAGTTCAGGAAGTCCAATGTTAAGACATTTTAACAAGGGTTTTCGGCTTCCTTTGTGACAATAAAATTGATCCTAACATGGCAAACCTCCTTCTTGATGTATAGGTATTTTCTTCTTTCATAGGGTGCTATGAAGCAGAACTGAAGGATTTATCCAGAAAAATATAAGTAATCCTGAAGTATAAAAGGAAAAAATATAGTGTCCATTGATTTGATTCCTAAATGCCAGTTTTCTTAGAAGATTTCAACAGATATTTGAAGAAGGATGGCTCTTTCGGGTCTTACCTTTTGAATAAAAATGGAATAGAAAATGCCAATGCCAATTGCAATCTCCTACTGAACTGATGTTTCTGGTATATCTAATGATCACCAGTAGTGTGCTAACACTGCAGAATATGGAGGAGCCATTGCAGATGCTAACAAAATCTTGCCAAACATACTTGTTGTTTCTGCCCCTGTGATGTACATAAAGTCAGAATAACTTCTGCCGTGGATGGTGCCAGGAAACAATCATACAATGTAACCAAAATCCAGACTACTGCAATCCACAAAGCCACCAACCACCAAAATCTGCAAAAGAAAAACGAGACTGAAGGAGTAAAATTATGTGCTCTTAAGCACTGTACATGACATTTTTTATGCCAAGCACAAGGAATTTTATGTGAATGCATGGGATACAATTATGTCAGCCCCAGTATAGCATGAAAAGAAAGAAGCATTGCTAGTCAAGGAGATATTTGATGGATGCAGTAAAGAAACACTTGTTTGAGTACAATCTACTGACTAATGAAATGGGCTCCTAGGCACAGAATAAAACTATGGAATGAAAAAAAATGGTCTTTACCTTGGAGGCATGAGAATTCTTAGAATTTCTTTTATGATCTTTGTAAACAGGTAGAAGAAGCACAGACATGGTTGTTGTTGTTGTTGTTGTTGTTGTTAAATGACAATTATAGGTCCATGCCTAGGCACCATTTGCATTTTGTTTCCTTCTGCCCCAACTTGTAACACTTCTATAGTTGATTGCATGTGACTCACCATGTCCACAAAAATTACAGAATACCAGAACATCTAATCCCAAAAGAATATTTAATTCTTCTATAGCAGTATACTCCTCTGCTCCCTAAGAGGTTCAAAAGTCCCTGGAGTAAACCATTATGTCCTCATTTAAGTACCATGTCTACATCTGAACCAAAATAATCATGACATGGGAAACTTTTATAGTTGCTCAGAACTGGCCTCAGTTCACTCTGATCAGTCTGATGGATCTGTCAGTCATAGAAATCGTGCTGACTCAGGCAGGAATTTACTCCAATTCCAGGTACACTAAAAAATTCACCTAGAGATTTCAAACATAATTGCAGTTTAATTATAACTTATAACATAGAGATACTACCAGCCACAACAAATTTAGCCACTGTAAGGGGAAAAAAGGGCTTAAAAGGGGCAGCTCATGACAGGGAATCGCACAATGTATTCTACACATACAAAAGCAACTATCAACCCACAGACATGCTATCCAAACAATCATTCCTCATTAGCAGCTGCCTACTTCTCTATTTGCTCTCCATCTCTTGTTGGTTAAAATTACTGCATCCTTCATTCAAGTCATGATGACATTAAAAAGATGGAAACTTATAATGCACTCTACTGTGCATTTGCATTACTTTGAAAGCTTCTATTTTCTGAATAGCAACCTCAACTTTGAAGTTCTGAGCTTTCAAAGTTTCTTTAAAAAGCGATATTTTTCTCTTTTGAGGACTCTTTCTGCTCATGCAATTGAGTAATGGTTAGAAACCCTGCTTCATGACTTAACTAGAGTAATGAAGTTTTCATCTACCTCTTGATCTAATCTGATGTAAAAAGATTATATGGCAAACTATTGTTTGCTACTTTTAATTAATAAGTAATTGAAATGAATGACTAGCAATTTCATGTCTGTGAGTATGCAATTGACATGACAAATTTCCTTTAGTGCTGAAGCATTTTTAATGCGTTTGTTAGTTTTACAGTTCAATAGCACTCCCAATTTTAGTTCTATTTAGATATAGTACTTCTTTGAAAAATTATATTTAATTCCAGGATTTTTGATCATTGTGCACTGCAGCATAAATGAACATTCCATTACTCCAAAGACAGGTTTTTACTCCCTAGACATTGCTACACTTTCAATACTACTATACCTATCATACATATACTATAAGTCAGTCAGTCATCTGCCATAGAGTATCCTAGGTCAGATTGCATTTCTGGACAATTTGAAATACATTAAAATCTAGTTCTCAGGCATTATTTATATATTGATTCTTCATAAATTGAAATTCAATTGTTCCCTTTCACCTCATGAAATTACTTTATTTATGTTATTAGTTACAAGTCATTCATTCATAATTGGTATCACATTCCTTTTTACTATATAACAGAAATAGAACTAAATATATTTTCTCTATAAAAGCATTGCTATGAGTATTTTCCATAGTTGCCTTTTGCTAGCCTTTTGACTGTTTCATTTTGTATAGAAGTGTTTCATTTTGAAATGTCCAGGATAAATTGAAAATACAGACAAGTGACCCAACATTTGTCATATAATTGATTGTAGCAGTATACAGAAGCATTGTTAAAGTGAATTATCTTCATACGTTTCTTTTCTATACCTTAACATGGAATCATATATATTGATAAGAGTTTTTTCAAATGAATTCCCATAAAAAATGTATATGCATTTTGTCTACAACAAGGGAAAATCCAAAACATCTAGTTATTAGTGACGATAAATGAAAGACAAGGACAACATTCAAATAAAATATAGAGATCTAGGGATTTCTGTAACAGTCATGTGAAATACATTTTTTTTACCGAATTTTGCTATTCAGAGTATAACTCTTGCCGGTCATAAACAATCAACGTATGCTGATTTTCAAAAGAATGAATCAGAATTTCCACTAAATCTAAAATAGTTCTAATTTGACAAAATGTTAAGTTCTGTCAGAATCAAGTGATCTGTGCTGTAACAAATACTTTGAATTCAAATAGTATTTGTAATGTTTGGTTCTGCTTCATAGTATCATAAGCTGTGCCAACAAAACAATTTTGCTGTTTATTTGGCAGACATTTTCAGTTATATTAGGTCAAAAATCTTATTATGTGCGTATACAGCCCTGATGTGGTTTTTGTGAAAATATGTGTAAATTGTTTTAAAAATATTTCACTTACAGAAAAACAATCAGAGAGAAAATTGTTTTCCTTATTTTTTATAGACCTCCTAAAAAATACTTGATTTATTAAAAAAAAAAGATTTTGATATTTAAAATTTTATGTTTACTTAATAACATTTACATATGGTTTCAGGATGGCTTCAGTATATACATACCTGTTTTAAAAAGTCAGGACTGAAATGAGCTATATTTATTACTGTAGGCAGAGTTTTCCTGTGAGGAGATCAGTATATAGGTCTTTCACTTGAAAGAACATTAGTAGACAGGTCTGTGTTCTAGAGGAATAATAGTGCATTTCATGAAGCCATGGCTCTTCCAGAGAGACTTTTCCTATCAGACTGCAGGCCTATTGTTCTTGAGGGCAAGAACATTTATTCAGTCAAGGCACCATCTGAAGAGGTGCTGGTCCCACAAACCTCCTTCTTCATCTGGAGGAGTCAAAGCAGACTTTGCTTGCACAGTCCCTGCTGCCACCGTGACTGCCTCTCTCCAGTCTTACTTCAGGTTATACAGTGTCCATCAGCATTTTTAAATTTGCCAAGAGATTAGATGGCCTGGTAGAAAGCTTTGGAGGACTGACCTACTAGAGAGCAGCTCTGTAGAGATGGATAAGGGGTCCTGGTGCTGTAGGTGACTGAACAGGAGGGTTGGACTAGACCATCTCTTGAGGTCCCTTCTGGTCTCAACTATTCTGTGACTATTCGCAATGTCTGTGGTCTACAAATGCATTGTCAGGACATAACTAATGCCGGGCACAGTTGACAGGTGGTTACCTGTTCTGTGAGGGAGCACAGGTCCTTTCCTCAGGATGCTCAATTGATGTGAGGCAAACAGTTATCCACCAGCTGTGGTGAGAAAAACTCTGAGTTTTTCTCAGAATTCTCTTGATTTTTCAAAATCAAGAGTTTCAAGGTGGTGAAGCATGTGAATGCCAAGAAGGTGGAAGTCAGAGTGTTAAGAATACCATGGTACTACAGATGTGTGAATTCCATCAGAAGGGAATGTTATTCTAGTTGAAAGAGCAAGTATTTAAAGGTTATAAAAGCCCAGAAATAGGAGTCTCAATAAACACTTAATTCATCCCCTTCTCTGCATGTATTAGGCTACTCTGCATCTGATTAACTAGTAGAATGAATATAGATCTATATCTGATCTCATAACACCTTAACCTTATATTTGATTTTCTATATTGTAGTCTGTTGACCCCTATCAGAAGAAAAATATGTCTTTCAAAATTCACTTTCTAATCTCCTCTTTGATAAATTAGTGTCTATCCTCTGATCTCTGTGAACTATCATTCCTATTCTCAACTAGCTAAGTTGCTGAGCAGTAATTGAGTGAATTTCTCTTCATGCATTTAAATAGATCTTGATGTTGATGCAATTTATGTTTATTCTCAATGTTTAATCATCCAGAACTATCATACATATCACAGTGATGCATTCAAGAATGGCACAGCAATGTAAACCAAAGTGATCTATCACTGAGAACTTTCAATCCCTTGCAGCTGTGATTTCATTTCATACTGATAAATGGCATCTCATAATCTAACACTGGAACTGTAGTTACAGCTGTGAAATTACCTGCTCTCTAGCATGCAGGCTAAGATGAACCATGGTGCAAGACAGGAAACCCAGCTTTATGTTTTAGTTTACCTTATATCACCTCTATAAGACTAGCATTTTTATTGAAAAATCCTCCAGAGTAGGCTTTTAAATACTTTAATGCAAATTCAAATAAATAAATTTCAGATAAATAAATTCTCACCTTCTCTAATTACACCCTTTTGCAGAAATTAAATTGTGTCCCTTTGAGATATAGGTTGGTTTGAATATACCTTGGACCACTAAAGTCCTTATACCTTGGACCACTAAAGTCCTTAGCACCTTGAAAGCTTTCAGTACAACTCCTTTTACTCACAGCTAATCATTTGATTAAGAGCATTACTTAGCTGAGAAAGGCAAAACTATCTATCTACTTTGTGCTATCTTTTCTTGTAATGAAATAATGTGACTCGAAGAACTGACATTTCAGTTAGTAGGTTATTATTAACAGTGAAACATTATAATTTAATATCATCTGCCCAAAAGAACATCTGCAAGTCCAACGCAGATACAAAACCAAGTAATTGGAGGAATTGAGGCTTACTGATGAATTAAGACACCACAAAAGAGGGGACAATACCGCAGTCTATCAGTTATTTATGTCCATTGAAATGACAAAATAGTAATAGATTATAGTGATAGGAGACTGGCCAGTCCTGATGCTAATAATAATCACAGCCATATATATCACAAGTTTTATTTAAGTTAAAGTTAAGTTAAGTTTTATTTATGTAGAAAAATATTTATTATTTGATTTTATTATTACATCTAAGCATTCAGTTGAGTGTGGCTTGTGCTGGTGCTGTCTCTCTTCCAATCTCTGCCTCAGGAAAAGAAACATTTGTTGTGATTCCTTGAATAGTCTTGAGAAATAAAGCTGTTTTCAAAATAAAATAAAATGATATTGAAGAAACAATATAACTATTGTTTCTAGATATATAGAATATATCTAGATGACAAGAAAACATAGAAATTATCTCGACTTCAATTTAGTTCAATGACATTCCCCACTATCCTGGGAGAGGGGTTGCTTCACCCCTGATATGGTTTCACCTATAAAAATTTAAGTGTTAATTGCAGAAGATACTAGAATCCAGATGCTACCTTCATATTGTAGTTTATAGCAAGCAAGCGTTCATTCATATTGATACAAACTATACTAAGCTTAGATGAATCTAAGATGAAATTTGGGGCATGCCACAGAAAACATAGACCTATGTAACCTCCTAAATCAAAGGCAAGGATGTAGTTATGCTTAAAGTGGACCAGAAAGGTCATATTATGTTTAATTCAGGATCCCCAACTATCCCATCTGCTAGGAGTGCCTCAGCTTTGGATATTGAAAGGACGAAAGGAATTTGCAGATAGTCAGAGATTAAGATACTAAAGAGTAGCGCAGCTACAGACATTCTGCAATTGCAAACATCGAGTATGTGCATTCTAAATATCAAATCTGATCTTG
This sequence comes from Crypturellus soui, assembly GCA_032275445.1. NCBI lineage: Eukaryota > Metazoa > Chordata > Aves > Tinamiformes > Tinamidae > Crypturellus > Crypturellus soui. The sequence continues at coordinate 13,524,573 of JAUBNY010000001.1, forward strand.
ATGTCTGTGCCGTTGACCAGTTAGCAGAGAAAATCATTGGCATTTAGCTCCATAGTAAAGCCTTTTCGTGAAAGCTCCTCATAGAGGCAGGTCAGCATACTCTAGGAACAGTGACACTACCATCTCATTTGGGTCCCAGAGGACCATCTGGGAGGTGCTGCTTACAACATCTATTTTTTTTATTTCTGAAATGGAGGAATAGAAGAGGTCAAGACCAGAGTCCAAGCCTGTTTAAATATACAATATAAATGCAAATGTTAGTGGTTATTTAAGGAGGTGCCTTCTACCCTAGAGTCTAGACATCTCTCCATAGTAAACAGAGCACCAAGTTAAATATCCCTTTCTATTTGATTGTGGATATGGGTTTAAAAAATGTTACATTTCCTAACTGCACAGTTATGGGTTGTTTTAAGGAAAAGTATTCTGAATCAGTTAGCTAGTTTTATCTCATTTTAAAAGTGATATTTCAAAAAATTGAGATTGACAGCAAGACTCTGTGGATATTTTATCCGGCTGATCTTAGTATAAGACAGTGGATCACAGTGAATATTCAGTCCTTCACTCAGTGTAGAAGAGAGATAGCAGAAGAAATTTAGAAAATGCTGCTTCCCCATGATACAGCTTGGAAAATGATAAAATTGGAGAGTGAGTGAAATACAGCTTCAAAACACGTGAGGAAGGAATTGAATCACCAGTTTCTCAGCCCACAAAAGTTCTCCGACCTGTTGTAAAAATGCAGACATTCTGTACACAGTAGCCACTTTCTCTCAATGGGAAAGTATTTAGCAAATAAAAAGTGATTTAAAAGTAATTAGGAACAATGTAAATCATGTTTTTCAGAATATTTTACTTTTGTTAAGCATTTTACTATATTATGTGCAATTTCCTCATTGAATCTTACTTAAATGATCATTTTAACATACTTTTCCTCTGCAGACTAAGTAGTGTGACATACAAAGGCTCTATTTTTTAAGAATTGTACTAAAACTGTAATCGGGAGCACAGAGTACAGATTTCTGCAGTTTTCTGTTCATGTAAGCTTTCTTTTCCTAAATTGCTACAGTAATACCTTATCCTGTTTTCAAAAGAAATAGTAATGACTTTTCTTTCGGCTACACATTTTTTTTCATATTTGATGGGAAAGATACTAGTGTAAACGAGTCCTAGGAATCTAACATTGGCCTATTTAATAGTCATGGTATTCTTTTATGATGAACATTCATTTAACCTGTTGACTTTAAATAAAATCTTTCAAATTTTAATTTGTGAATATTTTTCACATTACCTAGTATGACGGCCTATGTCCGGGCTCTGTCCGATTTAGTTTTGGTTGGTACAACTCAGACTTTCCCACATAGGTCTGTAAATGCTTTTAATTACTGAATTTCATGAGTCTGGCTATTTCTGTCCTCCTAAACTGAGTAGTCATTTTGTGTTTTATATCATAAAGGATAGTCTACAATGCCACCTCTAGCCTCACACTTTCAGTAAGAATTAGAATTACGCTTTTTAATATATATTTGAAACTCTTTCTATATATAAAATATATATGTGTGTGTATTTCAAATTTTTTTTATATATACATATATATCCCATGGCGCTCTGTAATGAATAGCTCCCTAAGCGATGAATGAAAATGTACTGCTTCTGCTGCACTGACACTGAAGGAATTAACTCCATTTGTCTACCCATCCCTAATTAACTAATGTGCTAAAATACTACATTCCCATTAAAGAAAATGTATTATACTGTACTTATGGCAAAAGCACTTTCAACATGGTTCTACTTAATGAATGCACATTCATTGTCTTGATGAAGATTCCTGGATTTGAACCCAAAAGATTGCTTGGCAGTCATTATGTACTGCATTCATTAGAAGGGGGAAGCAATTATGAAACTAACAAGATTGTTTGTGGGTGGAAAAATTTCCATCACGAGCAGCCCTAGGCAGAAAATGGTTCTATTTATCATTCAGAACAATGTTTCGAGTTCTAGGTAGCAACTGCAACCCAAACTGTGTGGCAATGCGTTTTGAGATTTTCTCTTGCAGAAAGTCTGAAGATGAGGTATGAAAATCACTGCAATTCACTATGAACTTCTGTGCAAAGGTTGATAGATATTATACCTAAAAAAAGTCATTTAAACAAGTCTAGTTTAGAGTAACATTTGACAGGAAAAAGGATTTTTGCAGGTGGAACAGAGAATGAGGAGAAAAATAGAGGAGCGGGAAAAAGAAATAAGAGAAGGAAAGATGGGTTTATAAAGTCATTCACAGAAAGAAAAAGAGAAAGAAAATCCAGGTCAAAGTTCAATAACTGATCTATTCTAAATGAGAGTCATTTCAAAAAAAAAAAAAAAAAGAACAAAAAGAGAAAGAAAAGGTGAAAGGTCTTGGTACTATCTTACAGCAGAAGCGGAAAACACTTTTCACTGAACCCTGTTTGCTAGTAACTTGATTTCTCCCTGAGATTAATGAATGTCATGAAAGCCATGCTTTCCAAAAGAAAAATAAGGATTTTTTTTTGTAAATCATTTGTTATGAATGAAGGAGTTACTTCAAACAAAGGATTTAAAAAGGATTTAAACAGAGGAGCATGAATTTTACAAAATATTGATTCTGTGTGTCTTGATCTATAAAAGATTTATGTGCATGTTTATCTGTGATTGTATATGCATATTCTCATACAATTCTTTGAAATACTGTCTGAATTAACAGTGTATATAATTTAGAACAAATGTAAATTTTGCTACATGAAAGAGTTTAAATATGCAACAAAGAAAATGAAACTTCCAGTCTATCTGACTAAAATGTACTAATCCAGATCAAGACATGCAAAAATAATGTATAAGAAAACATGGCAAAAATGCCAGTTTCACTAGCAAAAGACACTGATCATTCCTGCTAATTGTGTAGTTAAGGGTAAATAAATCTGGACAAATTCCGCTAAAAGAATCTATCTCATGATTCTATAGCTGACTTTAGACATTACTTTAGACATTTACTGCATTTTCTTCTACAATAATTTCCTGGATTATGCTCACTGGTCTTAATCTAAGAGTTTTATTGATCTAAGATTGTTTTGTTTTTATTAAAACTATGCAGAATTTCTCACTAATCGGTGTTGTTTCCAAACATAATTGCTAAAGTCTCTCAAGCAACTTAAATATATTTATTGTCTCAACTGATGTATCTAATTGACCATGGTTCTAAGCATTTTTAGTGATCTTTCTGAAGGAAATGTGCAATATATTTTCCACTCATTTTAATGGACATTGTTCCTAAACCCCTTAAATAGCCTTTAAAATGGAAACGTTTGTAGATGATGTTTTATTTTCAGAAAGAGTTTCTTTTTATTCCTGGAGTATACTTGTGAATAATTGACTTGTTAGTATATTAAGAGGCGTTTGAGAAGTAATGCAATATATACAGCACTTTGCCTTTTCAGAGGTGAAATCTGGAATATCTAAATACTTTTCAAGAGCTGTTATAACTGCTTGTAGTACCCTGCATTTGAAGTGACAGCTAATTCAGCTTTTGACAGAGCGGCATCTAGAATTAAATGCGTAAGAAGTGAAGTGCACTATACCTTCAGATTTGAAAGATAAGCTGTTGATCTTAAATTTTCTTTTTTTTTTGTACACTTACATTTTACTATGCAAAGTAAGTGCTATTCTTCTGGGAGCTGGGGGACTCATTCCACAGTGTCAATGACCTGGTCGTCTGGCTTTACCATCAGTGAATGTAGATTCAAGTCCTATATTAACTATTTTTCCTTTTAGTGGGAAATTTATTCTCAAAATTGTTTTCCAAAATATATGGAATTTCAAAACAACTGCAACCATAAAAAGACAGAGAACTTGGTATATGTGTCCTCCAATTCATTTCAGACATGATGCAAATTGCCTTCTCACTGGTGTCAGTCCAGGAAACTTTAATTTCATTAGGTTCCTATGAAAATAATTGTCATTATTAGTCTCCGTAGTAAATAATTTGACAAAACAACATGAGGTATATGTGTTTGCAAGAGAATAGTCTTATATATGGCTACATATATATAGAGACAACAATATTAGCATTTCCTAAAGTCCAAAGCAGTCCAACGCACTGTATATATTAAAACACTAGTATTATTGAATATGATAGTATTCTTCAAGCCATCGGCCATTTCTTTGATATAAAAATTGTCAAGAAAATGGCAAACTGCCTTTACTTGTTGGGGAAGAAAATTAATAAACCAAATTAATATTATTTCAGTCAGATCTCTGAGGTCCAAAATCACAGGTCTTCACTAGGAATTATAACATTTAAAGTTTTTAAGTATAATATTTGCAATATTCTCACTTAAAATCCAAAGGAAGTGCTAGAATTTAGATTTAGCTGAAAGGAGACTTTATGCCAATTTATCTTTAAACATTATTTTAAAATCTCTTTAAGCTACCTTCTCTTTTATAGAATGGTTGATTTTACAAATTATTGAATACATGTGTACACTTCCCAGAACTATTCTGAATAGTGAACATCATCAACTCAGCTTGCTACAAGCACATAGATAAGGGGTCAACCACTGATAAGGAGGAGGGAATTCTTCTCAGAAAATGGAATTATCCCCTATATCCCTGTGGACCAAACTTGAAATGTTTAGCCCCATAGTCTGAGTACAAGTTAGGGATCTCACTGCATAGTTGGCACAAGACCTCTATTCTCTATAAATATTATTTCTTTGAGTCAAAGTACTCGTGCAAGACAAAAGTGATGTCCAGATGTCATGCATTAGGATCACAAAAGGAAAAAGAATCTTTGAAGAGAAGAGTCTCAGACTTTATAAACAGGAACCTGTAAACAAATGTCCATGCACACATGCTTAGTACTGTTTATGTGAGTTGGTGCATTGACTGATGTCAACTAGCATGTTTAGTCTACAGGTGGTATGAATATAAGCAGGGTCATGTCTGATTGCAGGAGCATTTCAACTAACATTCATTAAAGATGGAATGTGTTGCAGTAAACCACAAGAGCAGAACAGGAATCGGGGTGTTTAAAATGTGTGAATTCATGCTTTAACATGTTATTTCCTGTGTTTATCTGCTTTTTTTTCATCACTAAATAAGCTTTTATATGGTGTGGTCATATAAAGCTATGTAATGACTGTCATGAATTTTTATTCTCATTTTAATTGCCTTCAGTAAATATTTATCTGGAAACATTTCAGAAAGAACCTGGAGTGCCTACACTATCATCTGGACTGTATTGGATCAAAAAGAAAAACTGAGGAGAAAAGGTCTGTCTGAAGACTGATTTTTGTTGCCAGCTGAGTGACTGGATCACTCGGTGACTGGAAGAGTGAGACTGAGGGACTGAGTGATTGGGAGAGTTTTGTAAAAAACGCTGTCAAAGTTTGGAGTTGATGATACTTCTTTGAAGAAAACACCTATTAGGCTTCTCTTTCCATCAGCAACATTACCAGTCTCAGTCAATAATCTAATAGAGGAAAATAGATCAGTTTTCCACCCAAATCAACTCAGTTATAAAAGACTTGCAGTACTAAGTAAAAGATGTGAAGAGCCATTAAATCTGCACTGACTTAGGTTCTATCTGAAAGACAGCCTTTCAAAACACAACAAAAACATCTCAAAGAAGTTTGATTCAAATTTATCTTAAAATAATAATAATAATAATTTATCTTATTTATTAGATTGTAATTGCTATTGATGACCAAGAGCACTAATGCAGAGAAGAACCCAGACACTTAGAGAAAAAAATTTATAACTAAGACTAGAGTTATTATAATTAAAGCCTATTCCAAAAAGCATATTACAGTTTGCTTAAAGTTATGTAAACATATTGTACGCATTTTTCCATAAAAAGAAAGGAGTGTATGTAAAGAGTGGAACATAAGGAATCCCTCTGTGTCTTGCTTGCTAAGCCACACAGAAATGAAAATGTTCTGTGTTAAAAGAGGCACTTACCAGACTCAAAGAGGTTCTATTTCCCTGAGTATGTCAATCACTGGCTGTTTATTGGAAGCTCCACCAAAAGACTGCAATTTCACCCTTAAGCCTCAGAGAATTTCTTTAAATGGTTTCCCTGTCCATTTTCTGGCCAGTATGAGCATTTAAAAATCATTGGTCTGCCTGGATTTATTTTCTATTTAAACATGTTTTCTTCATAACAATCCAAAACTTGACTTATTCAAATCTGCAGAACAATTGCATTACCAGAGTGGAAAGGAGGGTGGCACAAAACCAAGTCTTTTGCTTTTCAAAATTATTTCAAGATTTAATTTAGTTTAGCAACTGCATATTTTGCCAGTTCCTGTGGCAAACGACTCACAGGCACATTCTGCCTGTGAGTGGTTTGATAAAACATGGCATATCATTTGCGGCAAACTCATATCACAGGAGAGACAGGACTCCTGTATAAGGTTTAAGCATATCATTCATACACACATATATATGCATATATATAAACATATATATATATATATATATTCCATGTATATGGAATTTCATTGTAGGAACTCCTCCTCTAGGTGTATATAATGTTAATCCATAAAAATCAGATACTTGTGTATATACTCAGACACTGCAGATATTATAACAGCATTCATATTTTTTCAAAATCAGTGTTAAAAAAAAAGGAAAATACAAGCTTCTCCCTGAATGATGATAATCCCAGAAATATGGAAACATTTAGTAGATTCATAATGAAAGAAATAAGGTGCTTTTACCATTTCATATCTGTAATGCAATCCAATATTTACCCTAAAAGTTTCCAGTTGTGATCTAAAATACTTTTGGATAGCAAGTTTTAAAAATGAAACCTACAGCAAATGCCACACACTGAAAAGACAAAATCAGCTAAATTTAAACACATTTATTCAAATATTTCTGCTGATGTGTGGTGTTTAATGAATCCCATAAATCTGTGTGATGATGGTGTTTTATTAAGCAATATTCTTCATTATATGCAGGAGGTAACATAAACCTAAATTCATATCTCTAATCTCAGTTGGATAATCACAACAAACTGCTATTTTTTCCTCTCACTTAGGAAGCAACCCCTTATTCAGAGAAATCATCTACTCATGTCCAGAATTCAGGTCTCATGGGACATGGTTTTGGTTCCAGATCCACCACAGACTTCCTGCATGACCTTGAGTGAGTTATTTAGTCTGTCTCTAATTAGTGCTATTATCCTTGTTTTATAAACACATGCAGTTTCCCATCTGCAAATAAGAATAAGACTACTCTTCTTCACCCCTTACTTTTAGAGTACCTAGACTGAAAATTGTGATCTCCTGAAAATGATGATGATAGAATAGACATTTCTATGTGTGTAAGCATATCCTTTAAGATTCAATTATTTTAGACATCATAAGAATATGATCAAAACAGGGCAAGATCACAGTTTTTTTTAAGATTGAGATCTATACAATATATTATCAGACGGTAGGTATCAATATGCACACAATGTTACATGAGTCTATAAACACCCTTATTAGTGTCTATGTTCCATTCAAAATCAAAATGTCCAACTGATGCAGTAATCTGTGCAATAAATTGAAGGAGTCCCTGAATGACATTCAGTTGCACTAGTTTAGGTGATACAAACATTTAACTCGTGAACTAGCCATGCTAGACTCTTTATTTGCAGTGAAAAGAAATGAGTCATTCCAGAGGGCAGAGGCCTGATCTTAGTGCTGGTGTCTAGCTCTCAGACATATAGTACTAGGTGAGATTAATTTTACCCTTAAAAGATCTTAAATTGGGATAAACCCTGAATATTGTAGATTTGCTTTCAAAGATCCTATATACCCATGGATATAAAACCAAGACCATATGCATACATGACCACAGAAGTTTAAATATATGGTCAGACACAGGGTCTTTTTTTCACACTTTTTGAGACAGATTTACAGGTTGACAAATGCACAAAGAAGGTAATGAATTGCACAAGGATCCAGGTCTTTCAACTGTTACACAACAACATATCTATATAGATATCTTGACTCTTTAGACATATAATCTGGGATCAGTTTTGTAAAACAATAGGTGTGTCAGTTTGCTGGCTTTGTCATTGCCTTGTAGGTAGTTTGGCACCTCTCTAATCTAGAGATCTTTCCAAAGTAGCTATTCAATTTTCCTACTCTGCTTATATGTGTAATGGAGAAAGATGTGGAAGGCAATAAAGAACATTCAGTAAGCTATTTAGTACTAGGTTGTCAGAGAATTAAATTCATTCTTCAGTGACACCACCCAGGTTATTATGAATTGATATATGTCTGGAAAATGAATGACCTCTGAATATCACCAAAGTAACAGCCCCACCTTGATCATCTGGCAGATAGTTGCGGTAGAAATCTCAGCAACAAATATCATTCCAAGATCAACTGGATTAGCAACTTATCAGGTTCTAATTGCTACAAAAACACTTTGCATCTCATCTTTCAGATACATATTATGTATATTTTCCTATGGGAAACAGTCTGTGTCAAGTTACCTGTGGACATCAAAACATCAGATAACAGAAGTATGCCATGCAATTTCACCTCAGATCCATTATCTTATTGGAAATTGCATAACTCAGTTTAAGAAATACAGTTATGCTGATTTACAGCAGGCAATTGGTATTGGTTCAAAGATCTTGTTTAGTCTTTGTAGATATGGTGTTTATGATAACATTTGTGATATTTTTTACACACACGGGAGGAACATATGTATTTTGATATTATCATGGGTACATTTCATTGGTCTAATGTAATTTGTAGCCATTTGTGATGATCATGAAGACCCTGCATATTCATTATCATGAAAAAGGAGGTAAAAACAGGAAAGACGAGGGGAAAATAACATCTAGAACTTTTCACGTAGGAATAGATTATGAGATTAACTACTGAATGAGACTTTTTTAGAAGATAATGATAAAGGATTCTGGAAACTGGTCTGTACTTAGTTTCTTATGCTACAATTCAGACTTAAGTACATCCATTCACAATTGTGTTTGTTATGACTACCTTGGTAGATTGAGGCCATTCATACATGGAATTTGCATAAGGATACCAGATTATTTATAATGGGAAAATACTGAATCAACCAGAGAAAATGCCAACACATATATTTAACCACTTGTCTTTGTACGGATTAACAAGAGACAATTTGTAATGATTTTCACACGCTATTTTTAGAAACATTATTCCACTAATTTGCCATCTGTGTGATCTTTTTATTTTGTTCCCCTTGGTAAACATTTCTGAGAAATAGTCAGAGTAGTAAGAGCTTGAGAAATTCTGCCTGGCAAGTAAACTACCCCCATCCCTCCTAAGACAGAAAAGATATAAAACTCTAGGAAAACCTAATTAACATGCACATGGATCTTAACATAAAAAGGGAGAGGGAAAATGACCGAATTAATTAAAACAAACAAACCTTTGTGAGACTTGTCTGAGGAAAAGTCTGAGTCAGCAGATAAATTTTTTGCGTTATGTGTGTTTGCATTATGGAAGATGGGAGGAAGGACTGCAAAATAGATCTTTGTTCAGTTTCTCTTTAAGCACAAAATTTCCCTTATATTTTTAGGGCTTAAGACTTCAGATAGAATACACAAATACTTGAAGCAATAATGATCCAGGCTATTGTCTACAATCAATACACAAAAACAGAGGTTGAAATTAGTGTTTAATCTGAAAATAGCGCTTAATCTTTGCAGCAGGTTCCTCTGTACCAGTCCCTCTGGTGTATCTATCAGGTAGTGCGGTCCTGTAGATGGAGATGATTTTGCCCTATGCACACACTCAGCATCTCTCAAAGAGTGGCCTCCATTTTTCCAACCTAATGTTTGTAGAACACTCCTTAATGTGAATTATAATCTTCACATTTCAAAACTTTCTGAGTTCCTCCCTTATTTGGAGATGTAAATCAAGGTATATCAGGCTTCACTGGTTATGCAAGTAACACAAATTTTATCTTCCTAATAATGGATTTTTTTCCAGAGTTATCTTTTGTGCACCAATTTTTAGGAGTTCACTATAAAATTTAAAGGTCTGGCAGAATACCAAATCAAACGTACTGCTTAATTCTCTTCATAGCTGAATGAAGCCATAATTATATTATTTTTCCTTGTAGATAAGTAATTAGTACCTGAGAGATCTTTCTACTTTTTTACCTTACATTTTCCAGTACCTGAAAATAATTTTAAGAGACTACATAGTATTGTACAGCAGAGTACAGCTTTCGAAATTGCATTAGCTTAATTGAAGCATTAGTGTCAAGTCAAGCACACACTCTGGTTTGGCAGAATGATTGACAAAGTATATCCAGTCCAATCCATGGCCAGTCCACCATGGTAACAATTTTAATCAGTAACATCATATTTGAGAATATGCCCAAACAATAGAAATTTAGCAAGATTTTCTATGCTTGCTTCTAATATGAGAAAAGTATGGAAAAAAATAAATAAAATAATTCCTTAAAAAATCCCATTCCATAAGAATGTTCAAGTTCATTTGCTATCTTATTTGATTTGAGTGAGGACTTTGGATGTTCAGATATGAATACTCTATGAAAGGGAAGTGTATGTTCACTAGGATCTAAGAAAAAAAAATAAATTTTGTATTAGTATCCTAAGCTTTTATAATTTAATATATAATTTAAAAATATTTAATATATAATTTATATATAATTTACAACAATTATATATAAAGTATATATATATATATATATAAATGCTTTGGCATTTCATTAAAAGTTTTTCAGGATATCTTAATTTGACAGGTAGAGGATACTAAGGTACAGCCGGTTGTGCCCTTAATCAGGGAATAAGTGATACATTTTCTCTGGGAAATTACTATACACTCCTGTTTTATGTCTTCACATGATTCGTACTAAACTTTAAAAGTCTTTGTATTCTCTGTAAACATTCACACGGATTAAGCGAGACAAATAGGTAGTTGTTTGCAAGTGAGCTATAAAAAGTGCTCATGGAAGTATTTAAATACAGAGAGGAGGTTAAAGGCAAAAGAAGACATAAATATTCTCATACATCTCCCCCATGACTCTTAAAAAAATGATTATTTTAAGCACAAACAGAAACATTCTTGCCTGTCATGAACATTATGAGAGACTGAAAAAAGGGTCCGTTGAGTTGGTGTTAGTATTCATGTTTCTAGGTACCTTCTGTGATTTTGAGGGCTCCTTAGCCTGTCTCTTTCTTGAATTAAAAATTTCTCTCATTAGTATTTTAAATGATACTGAAAACCACAGCCCAGTAATTCTGGGAACTGCTGTAAACATAAACTCTATTTTTTTTCTAGAAATGTTGTAAATATTTTTTCTATATACAGAGACCATCTTAATTATACAGCTACATGGAAGATCGGGCTTGCTAAGAAGAGCAATTCCGGTGCATAAGAAGGAGTTTAAAAGCACATAAGCACAAATTATATAACTACAGAATTTTCCTAGCTGTTGTAAAAGACTTCTTTTAGACTTCTTTGACAAGTCAGGTGCTTTGTTTGTGTGCACAGACATATGAAAAGGAAGATGATTTAGGCGCTGTGAAATGCTTGTTAGCTGATGAGACCCAGATCATGCAAAATAGTATTTAATGTTCTTTGCAGCATCAGGATTCACAAAGCTATCATACACTGAACGCATATACTTGAACAAGGCAACACTGTTTCACCAATAAAAGAATAGTTTTCTAATATCCTCAGTTAGATTTAACCTATGTCAGTTAGATTTAACCTATGTGTCCACTTCAGGACAGCACGCACTTTCCACTTGTAGCACAGGGTGGGAGAGAGGGATTTTATGCAGGACGTACTGAGTGAAAGCCCCCTCTATTGCAATATAGAGAAAAATCTATTGTTTCCCATGGAGTGCAACTGTGAAATATTTCAAACACTTTCAACATATGCCTGTGGCCAGCTCCTTGCCTAACAACTGTTGAGGAACCTGCTACAGAAGTAATAATTCCTTTGTTTATGGACTGTGTGGCCTGTGCGGAAAGCTACGATTGTAACATCAGGGACGCCACTCCAGGAAAGGTATCTGGTTTGTGGTATGAATACGTGTACTATCTTCTTAAAAAGACAACCCACTTGCATTAATTTGCACTTAAGGTTTTAGGCAGGTTTTAAAATGTTCCCTCATCTTCTTCCTAATCTTGCTGATACAGCACTAATTAAAAAAAAAGAAAAAGATAGACAGTTTTTTTTTCTTTTTTTTTTTTGGATACCCACCGATAACAGTTAACAAAACCTCAAATGTCTGACAACATGTAGACTTTACCCAGTTCTGTTCTACATTTCACTAATTCCCCACAGGTCCAGGCTGGCAGATGCAAGAGGCTTAGAAAACCCCATTAAACATCCCACAGAAATGTGGAATGACTTGCTGAGACTAGTATCTTCAGACTTCAGAGCCTAAAGCTATTGGAATAAGTAAGAGCAAAAGTCATCCATAAACTGTATGCAGGATATTGGAAAGAATGTTGGATAAATCAATTATAATGACTTAGTGGAAATATTTCTTTTAAAATTAAGTATTGAAAGATTTTTATTTGAAAAAATATCTTCTGAAATATTATTCCAGATACAAAGGAGAAAAAAAATCAAGGAAGTTATAACAAATTAAATTTAGCAAATGAAGTTGCTTATTCAGAGTTTGAAATTCTTCTCTGACTACATGTGATTTTCCAGTAGCTATTCTAGTGTCTCTCATTATTTATCCCAGCTTGAAATATTTTGTCGTCAAATTACATGAGTTATCTTCAGAAGAGCTCCTCTTTCATTTAACCTGATAGCATATTTTGTTTTGGAGTTTAGATGTTTGATTTGATTTGTTTATCCTTCTGGTTGCAATGTACTGACCAATGAAGACAGAAAAAACAACAGCTCTGAGCAGAATATGTATTTCCCATATTTCTGCAGTAATGATTTTTTTGTTTGTCCTTGACATGCTTCAAAATCACTTCATGGGAAGAAAAACCCTACGCAGAAGTTCTCTGGGGAACTTTCAAAGTGAAAGCACAAGATATCTTTGTGCGCACTCAGAGCCAAGGTGGCCTCGCAAGGACCCAGGAGACACACTGTCGGATCAGTGACTCTATTATTACAGCAGGATGTACTTTTAGCCCAGGCACTGTGTGCTATGTAGTGAACCTGGGATTTTCTGACTCTGTGACATAAGCCTGCCTTTGTCGATACTCTACACAAGCAATCATCTTGCAGTTAGCTGGGGAGAAAAGGGAGGGAAAGGATCACTTGAAACTCGTAAGCTCTGTCAAGAGGCAGCTGAAGAGCTGCGTAGATTAAAAGTCTGTTATCTCAAAAGTAAGTCTATAGAAGAACATCGGGGTTACGTTTTTGGAAAGCCTGAAGCCTGACCTCCATTTTCATGCACACTTGCTCTAGCAAAGTATGCTTTTTTCTTTCCAAATTCAAGTAAGATGCTTTTCCACTGGTGTTTCCTCCTTTTTCCTTCAAAGTAGCTAGGATTTTACTGTTTGCAGTATTATATTCAAAGTCAGTTTATTTAGATAGCTAAAACACCCAGTATGAGGTTTGTCCCTCTCTTATGCGTGGGTTGTAGCAGTGTATAAGTCTCGGTCATCCTAGCTCAAGTTGTGCTCTGTACGTTTATGTTCTGAATTCTGAAACCGAAATTCATCTGATTTTTTTAATCTTTCCTTTTCACTTTTTACTGGATATTTGCATAAAATTAATAGTTCAGTTCATGTTTTTTTCTAGGTCACTGCTGAATTACTTCAACTTGCAAGCCAAACTTCAGAAAAAAATAGAATTAAGAAAGCCTTCATATGAAAGACTTAGTATTTTCCCAAATTTCAAAATTCTAGAGTGTTGCTCAAATATGAACAATCTGAAGGCTCCAAAATCTGTTTTACTTTTCACCTTATTAAATATGACTATTTTCAACAATAAAAAGCAAACAGCTTGATTTTTATTGTGTCTTTCATCTTTGTAGTTTCTTTAGTGTATTTTTCTTAGATCTTAAAATTACCAGTTTGAGTATGTTAACAAAATTTGAAAAAAAAGATCTTAAAGGTGGTTGGGACTTATGATATAGGTAGCTAAGTCTGTGTGTATTAAGCCAAAGTAAAAACTTCTAATTAAAAGGTAAAGTATTGAAAAAGAATGTAAATCATAGAATCATAGAATGCCTAAGAAATGGACCTCTAGAGGTCATCTAGTCCAACCCCCCTGCACACTCAGGGCCACCTAGAGCACGTGGCACAGGACTGCATCCAAGCGGATCTTGAAGATCTCCAGAGAAAGAGACTCCACAACCTCTCTGGGCAGCCTGTTCCAGTGCTCTGTCACCCTCACTGTC
>JAUBNY010000001.1:13592486-13631936 GCA_032275445.1 Crypturellus soui
TGATTGCACATTTGTACATCAGAGCTAGCTAAAAACGCTATGCTGTAGTAGAGAATTTCCTATACTGACATCTGAAACCTGCTTTGGAAATGTTGTATTTGAATAAATCCTACTGTTTGTGAACTCGACTACTTGTTTGGGGGGGACGATCGGACCTACAGTTGACAGACTGTTCGTGAATCCGATACTGCCAGAGTCGAGCTTATAGTAGATTATACTGTTTGGGAACTCGATTTGCTGCCACCACTACGGCTTTCAAACCGCAACATTTTCACAATTCTGAAGCATATACTATCTTCTTACAGAACCAGGAAAAATAAATAGGAAAAGTAAAAACCAGGAAAGTAAATAGAAATGGCTTATGTGATGATAAACATATACCACCCTATATCTAAAATATAATTTGTGTAGACTTTGTACAAGCATTAATTACTACTTTAGTTAAGCAAAAGACTCATTTTGTTTTCACAGCTACATAAAAAGATCTGATATCAGACCTTGTGTTCTTTATATATACATTTTAAAATAAATTTACTCAGTACCATCAAATTCAAGTTGGACTTTACTGCTAACTTAGAAGAATGGCTGAGGATGATCTCTGAAATGTTTTAATGACCTAAATCATTTAAATAACATGGATAGAGTGACACATGGCTAATCAGACGGCTGCCTGGACACACAGGGTCATAAACATAGCCTTAAAAAACAACAATAGTAATTTGTACTCAAATTTTCTTCCAAGAAATTAAGACAAACCCTAATCAGAAATGTGGGTGGCTGAGTTTCATTAAGATTTAAATTGCTTTAGCATTGCCAGATTCACAGAGCCCAGACTTTAGCAGAAGTAGAAAAGCAAGTCCTCACGGTGCATCTGAGGGCCAGCTGCTTGGGTGCTAGCCTTGCCCCACCACTGGGTACATCCAAGCTGACACAGCTCTTTGAGGGACTGCAGTGTCATGGTGTCAACAAAATACTTAAATTCATCTGGCTTTAAAAAATCTTTTTTTTTCTTTTATGATATTTTGAGCCCATATTATTTCATTTTTTTCATCTGAGAGCCCAACTTCATGAACAGTTGTGCTGACACAACCGAGAGGTTGAAGGGTATGGTATGTTTTAAATTGCCATTATCATAGAAGCTGACATAGTATCAATGTACAGCTAAAGTAGAGAAATATTTTTCCATATGAAACCAATGTTGTCTTACGTTAATGATTGTATTTTTGGCCATCGTAGTCATTGAGAGTTGTACTCGTGCTGCCCGCAGCAAACATTAGGTAATAATCTGTTTTAAAAAAAATAAAAATAAAAACATAATTAAAATGCACTGAAGAGATTTTCTTAAAAAGAAAATTAAACATTCAATATGGATCCTATTTTTTTCTTCAGTGTTTCTTTGCAAACTTCTATTTCAGCTCAGCATTGTATGACTGAAAATGTCAACCAAACCATTTTTTTTTTATAACTGATGAGGAACAAAAAGTGTACTGTTCATTCCTGGCACTAAACAGTATTTTAATCCTACTTTAAGGTACATAATAGAGCAACCTTATTATACTTTAAAGGAGTAATGGAAAAGCTGGTATGAGAATCAACTAAAAAGTATTAAAGATAAGAATATATATAAGACCACTCAGGATGATTGCTTAGAAAGTATGTCTTGTCAAACAAACATGATTTCTTGGCTGTTCATTTTGAGGCACCGTGCCTGACAAAGATCTTTTTCATTCGGTTTTTAATTTCCATCTGCCTCTGCATTGCATAACATAAGATGTTAGGAACATGGGGATTTCATTTAGTGCTGTGTTACAATATGATTTTTCTTAAAAATAACTTTGTACAATATCAGCAAGACACGTGATGAACAGATTAGGAATTGATTATGGAGAGATCTTGCTATGGGATCCTTATTCAATGGTGATCCTGTATTATTCAACACTTCTGTCATTGAGCTAGAATTCAATATAATATTTACTGAATTTTTCAAGTCATTCAATAACAACGCAAACAATGAGCAGGGCAGGCCAATCACAAAAGTGTTTCTATATTGCTTGGTAAACTTTGAGAACATATTTTAACAATGTCAAAAGTAAAGTGGAAAATCTAAAAAGAACAAACTATGTTTGGAGAATGAGGGACTGTATGCTGGAAAGCTAAGATTCAAATGGGTGATGCTTGATGAGCAATTTGACGTGTATTCTCAGAGGTTTGTGTAACATCCTTCTGCTGAGGCAAGAAAGGACATACATACAAGCACACAGTCAGCTGAGGTCAGCAGTACAACATAGCATGACATTTTCTTATTGATGTCATTTTAAAATCATGCCTAAAGCAAGCAATAAAGATATCTAAATGTTTAAGGAAATGCCTCCTTGTGAGAGACTGTAACAAGTCCACCTGTTTATTTGTCCAAAGGAAGACTGAGAGGTGATTTGATTGCATTGCACAAAACCTTCCTGGGGAGATATAAGCAGAAAAGCTTCTAATTCAGTGGAGAAAAAGTGAAGACAGGCAAACTCAAATAAGAAATTAGGAGGATTTTTTTTTTAACACTGAAGGTGATAAATCAGTGAAGCAAGTTATTGAGGAAACTGGTGCATTCTGTGACAGTTAATGTCTCTAGACGATATGTTTGAATCAAAAACAAGATATGATTCAACTACACCCTTGATTCAGCCAACTGCATGCCCCATTGGCTGAAATCCCTCTGTTTATTTTATCTTAGTGTAACAGGTGACTAGTGGATCATATTTGCTTTAGTGCCCCACTTTCAGTTCCCGGGTTGCTTTTACATTCCATCACTCAACCACAGGAAAACCTATTGTCCAGTGGTAACTGAACTGTGATTCTGAATACTGTTTTCAGAAATATTCTTAATGGGGTTTATGACTTAGATCATTTCTCATTCAGAAGAAACACCTGCAGACAGCCATTGTTGGTTAGTGGCAGAAATGCAGTTGCCCTGTCCTCAGTCCTGCATTTTCATTATTTTTTTCTGATTCATAAGATTTCTGCATATTATTCTCAGCAGCCATGAAGCAATGACCTTTTCACGTCTTTAATAAAACTCAATAATTTCAAACACTGGCATGATTTTCTTCTGCACTTTTCTAGAACAGACTCCACTACCTTAATGAGAGTGATTTTGCAGTCATGTATATTTATCACTACTCTATCTCTGCAAAAACACAAATATATTTTCTAATGCTTAAAAATTTCGTAAAAAATGATGCTTCTATAAAATTATGTACATACAGTAAATGACATATTTACAACACTGGGTATTTTAAAACAGCGATTTTGCAAGTCTGGACACTCAGCACTGGTCTAAACACTTAGTGTCATTAATATACCCATCAAAGTGTGTTCAGATTAGCCTCTGAAAGACTTTGGAGGATCAGCACCCTTTTTCTTTAAAGCTGTGAGAAGAAGCAGTTGGAGGAGGCACTGTTCACCTGTCATATAGCAAGGTTATATCACCCTCCATTCCTCATGAAACTTTATAGAGAGGAATATTCGACTTGATCACAATCTAGGGGCAAGAGAGTAGATGAGCAATGTCCTCTAAAACAGAAAGGGTTCTGAGGCCAGAGAGTCTCAGTAGAGGAACATGTGTCTTTGTGTAGAATTGCAGAGAAAAGTAACAGCCAGCAGTTCTAGGTAGACATTACAGCAAAATTTTTTAGTCTATTCTCATGGACTTCCCAATTTTAATGGCATTAGAGTGGAGACAGTATATATCTTGAATTTATGTATTGCTATGATACCTAACATGCACTGACGGAAAAGATTTCTGGCATTCTTGCCTGCCCAAGATTGTCAAAAAGGCAGATGAAATATATGGGTTGGCCAGGACACACCAAGGCTCATTCACACTTCAAATAAGCACAAGATGGAGTGTCTGAGATCTCCCCGAGGCCCTCCCTTCCCTCTCTCTTTTTTCTCCTAGAAAGAGATGAAGAAAACAGATTTTGAAAACACCTGGTCGCGTGAATTCACACACTGGATAGATGTTTTCATAACCCTTTAAGAAAAGCGGATTGACAGTTTACTCAGAAAGAAGCACTTCTAAACACAATGCTTCATTAACCATATAAAATGATAACTTCTTTCCACAAACAGAGTTGTATCTCCTTGAGGATTATATTCTAGGAAAATGGTGTAGTTGACATTGTGCAAACGTGACAAAATATTTTGCTTAGACTAAACCTTGAGAACATTTCATTTTATGTTTCAGAGTTTTATACTCATAGATTCACATTTTCAAGGCCAAAAAGCTCCACTAGCTGTCTTGCATAACACAGATCTTCGAATTACAACTTCTTATTCTTGTACAGCTTTCAACAATTTCTGTTCTATTTAATATTTGCTTTATAAAGAGTTATCAAGTCTTGAGTTTAAGATGTGTTATTTCTTTTATGTTTTCATTTTGCTTTGAAAAACTTGCAACCTTTTTTTATCTTGTTCTTTAGTCTCTTATGAGCATTTGGAGTATTAAAAATACTTAAAAACAGAATGTATAAATTGCATATTTATTGAACAAGCAGATAATTTTTGTCAGGATTTTGTGGCAAAGATGAAAATAAGGTACTTGCAAAGTTAAATATGTGCAGATCTACCTGAAGATTAGATTTTACTTCTATTAAAGACATTTGTGTTGCTCATTCAGTTTGTATTTCTTACTTTCCTTTTTTTTTTTTTTTACTGTCCCACAAATATTAAGAATTTCCAAATTGTTCCCAGTTGCAGGTACACATTGGATTCTAAATGTTTTCTTTTTTTTCAGAGTAGTCTGAGAAGATGCTACGAATTAGACCTCATAATCACTTAAAGAACGTTGGTAAACATAGGTTTAGACACTGATCTTGTTCTCTTCAAACACCCTAACCTAGAATTAGTTACAGTTTCATGCTTGTGCTTATTTTTGCCTGGTGGAGGTAAAACATCATGCCCTGTCATGAGAATGGAAGCTGAATAACATGAGGACTAGAACTTGTGATGTGAATCCAGACTTTGAGAAATGTCTGTTTGACAATGGCTAGAGTAGTTTAAGATTTTCTAGTAGTTAATAGAGATGATAGGCAGAAACAATTTGCAGCTTCTGTCCAATTCTTCTCTCTAAAACCAATTTGCTGAGAATATCAAGTGCTTAACTGATGTGATAATATAATTCATTTTTTTTGTCTGGGGGAAAACTTTTTCACAATAAAGGAATGCTAATAATCTGAGAAATGTTTTGGACAACTTCCTTTCTGCTCTTAATTTGTGAGTTTAAATAGGATAATAAAAGAAAGGCTTAACAATAGCTGCTTTAATACAATTTAAAGACCTCATGGACCTCATCCAGAATATGGAATGCAAGGAATCTTTGTACTGCCCTTGTAGTGCTTGAATGAGCAAACAGAAATATGTTTACTAACAAAAAATGCATACTCACATCCCACCATCACTCATCCATCCCTGCCTCTTCATAGATTGCTATCCTCCGCATGGTGAAAATAGAATTTGAAAAGAACTATTAATTATTATTCTCCCAAATATACATTAATATATTGATGGAATCAAATGTATTTTCATTCTCCCAATTTTTAGTATTAGTTTTCCAGACATCTTAAGCTTTTAATGAGTCTTTGTAAAAAAGTCATTTTCTAGAAGGTTATTTATATTTGTGTTCACATCATTATATACTATCAATAATATGAAAACAAGGAGTCAGACTGAAGGGAATTTAGAATTTTAAAGTAAGGACATCAGAGACTGCATATCAATTCAATTGTCACACTTAGTATTGAGAAGTTTCTTAAAAAAAGATTAGAACAAGTTAAATTATTAATGGGTAGAACACATGTGAAAAAATATGTGCATAGCAATGATTCTAAGCAACATACAGCTTGACTCTAAAAAAACTTATTAACCACTTAGTAAGGCATGTAGTTTAGGTATACTTTATAAACAGTTTATAAGCACATAAAATGTGACAGACTTACATTTGAACAAGCTATGTTTAAGGTGTACTAAGGTAGAGAATAAAGAGAATAACATCAAGGAAAAAAAAGTAATTTTAGAAAAAGTATTATGATTAGAAGGAATGTGGTGGCTCTGCAAATGTGCTCAGCAAAACTGAATCTTCTGTATATGATTTCAAATCTCTTGCCTACCAGAATAAAAGTCTTATCAGTCTCTTATATGCAGTTATAATTTGTATGAATAAAGAATAAGTAACATGACCACAAATAGCTTACATCTAACTTTACATTCTATCAAAAATTAAGTGAAAATTATTCACTGTGACTGTGTCTTTGGTAGCAAAATAAGATGCAGGAAATTCAGATTGTTCTAATAGCTTATGTTTTGGTGCATAAGTATTGTATGGGTGTGCCATGATGTCTGTCTGTCCAGAACAATAGATTTCTGTCCTGTTTATAAGACAAGCTAAGCCTGCCATTGTTTCTATCTAACATTTAACAATGATCCCATTGTTCCCTATTAGGTCTGAAACAGGGAAAATATAATCATATGGAAAAGATTAATATTTAACCATGTAAGATATTTTTATCGCATATTCATTGTCATGCACAATCTTCGTTTTAATTAGATAATAAAATTAGAAGAAGTCACACAGTCACATAAGGCTAATTTTTTTAAGATAATTTAGGTCTAGAAATATATGCATGCACAATTATTGCAGTAGTATGAACAAATCAGATAACTGTATACACAGACACAGTGAATTATGCACATTTGCAGATGTAATTATCCTGTCTGTATAACCGTTAAGGTAATTGCCTACATATACAAATTAGGCGTGCAATTGCATTTGCATTTTAAACATGCATAGATATGGCTAAAAGAGTCATAAAATCAAGCTCAAGATCCTTAACCTATCAGTTACAAGAGATATTATTGACTTAATCAAAACTTAAGGAATTAGAGAGAGATGCAAAGCTTCCTTTATTGTATTATTAAATCTTCCAAGTCCTGAGGAAATATTACTTAATAATCATTGTGAAGTAAATAGGTTTCCTCAAGAGATATTTTTTTTGGGGAGGGCGGTTAGGAAGGGGGTGGATATTTATTTTATTTATTTATTTATTTATTTGTGGAAAACGTTACTTTACCTGGCGTATCACAGCTAGAGTTGGGGTCAGGATTAACTCTAAAGGTTCATGTCTCTTTGTCTTCTCACACCACAGCAACATGCCATATTTTGGCTATATATTAGTAGCATCCTGACCAATGCCAATTTTTGACTCAAACTGAGTGTCTCTGTATGTCTATTCTTGCCATATTCTGTGCAAATTATGCAAAGTTTAAGCGAGGGTGTTATGCTCCTCCACTGTTAAGTTGGGGACATTTTGCTACTTTCCTTAGTAAAATAAGAACAAGGTTCTAACCTTTTTCCTAATGGACCCCTCAGCTACCTGCATCCATCCATACATGTGCTCTGAGATCATTATAAATCATTGCAAAATATTCAGCAAGCTTACTGAAAAATAAAAGTGAAAGAAAACAGGAAGGAGGAATTCTGGAAGAGCAGTACACAGGCTAGAAATGATTGGCCTGGAATGCAGAAAAAATGGAATTTGTCCCTTGGAGTTTGAGTCTTGTGAGGAAGTGAAGCTATGACCTTCTTGGGTTTTCGTTCATTTGTTTGTTTTGTTTTTTGTTTGTTTTGTTTTTTTGCTTTATTGTTTTTCTAATAGTTTCCTTTTCTACTGAAAATAGTCAAATACCAAGTAATCATATCCCAAAATTCTGTATAAAATGGTGATGTTACTTAAAACATTGTTTCTCCAAAAGCCAGTTTTGTTGGATTCTAAGTACACCAACAGCAAACTCTGTTTTTTTTTCCTAGCTTTTTTTCCTTTCTGTTTTTGTTTTTGCTTTTGTTTTTGTTTTTGTTTTGTTTGTTTGCTTTTCACTTAAAATATGGTCTTATCTGCTTACATATTTGCATTAATATACAGTTTGAACACAACATCTTCTCAAATTATATTATATTTTATCAGAAAATCAGTGGTCTGTATTCTCAAATATCCTATCCTTGAACAAAGTATTACCAGCTATTTGTATACCACATGGCTAATAGACCCAGACTTAGGCTACTTTTATGTATTGCTATATCTTTAAGGGTTATTAAACATTGCTCTTAATATTCCTTCCTAGTGTTGTTGAATCTTCACGCGTTCTGGTAAAACCACTTTGGCCAGTGTCCTAATTTTGTTTGAGTCTGCATTCACCAGACTCAACTGTATTCACAGTTTATACTGGAGTAATGTGTCTACCAGTATAACTATTTTGCTGAATAGCATCTAATGCATGAACGTAGCTATATAAATAGAGGTGAGCCTTTCCTCTGTAATGTAGGTTTAATTGTTTACTTTTTTACAAAGACATTTGCTCAAAAAAGTAATGAATGCGTTTCATGAGATGATGCATTCATTTCTCATTAATCAACTATGCTTCAATTATACTATTGACTGGCTATTACCAGAACTAAATCACTTCTGTTACACTATTTAGAGTACTTTTTAAAATTTCAATTAGCATTATAATCTACTGAAATGTGGACAGTGAGCTTGCATAACAGAGATTAGTTTAATTATTTATTATATGACATTTATAGCAGTTAACGGGAAATTTTCTTCCCATCTTTATCTGCAGAGAGGAATTCACATACCCAGCTCAGAGAGCACATCTTCGTTCGAGGTAGGACTGAGCTTCTTGCAGGGTGCCTGCTTCCAAAATTGCTTGGCAGAAAAATGAGTCTATGTGTACAAATAATTGCTGCAATTAAAGATGACAGGCTTGAATTGGTTGGACTTCTTGAAACTATCACTAACCTTTCGAACTAGCGGAGGATAATGCACAAGATGCATGAAAGGAGCGTTCATTCACTGAGAGCATGAGGCTGCATGAGGCTAATCCCCATCAGCTCTTCTAGGCTCAAGGGGGGATGTGGGCTCTTCCCAAGGGTGATTTGGAGCCCAGCTTCACTTCTACAAGCTGTCTCCTTGCGGAGAAGGGGGCATGGGGAAGCCCCAGGCTGTGGGAGCCCTGCCCAAACATGCGGAACACAATGTGGAATCATAGACTCATGGAACAGAGTAATAGAATCATTATGGTTGGAAGAGACCTTCAAGATCATCAAGTCCAGCCATAAACCCATCACATTTCTTGAAAGTGAATGTTAAAAGCATAGAAGGGTACATATTAAAAAAGGACATTTTTTTGACATTATTTGAAGAGACTGATCATGAATGAGGACTTGTGAAATAATATGGGGTATTTTTTCTACTCAGATCTCAGCAAAAATCAACCTTTTTCTTTTTCTAAGGCTCTTACCAGCAGTTGCTAAAAGCAGAGCACCAGAAAGCTAACCTTTGCCCCCTTTTTTTTTTTTAATTCACAGCCTTTCAAATACTATGCTCATATGCTTTATAGAAGTCTGGATCTTTCACCTACAGTAAAACACCTGCGATTAGAATGTTCTTTTGTGTGATAATTATTGCACAGAGTGTGGAAAATATGTAAGTTAGAAAGGAAGTAGGAATAGTTTTTTTTTCATGAAGGGCTTTTCAACATACAAACATTCATTCCCCCCAAATAAACACATAACATATTTAATGTTATATTATTAATTAGGAGCTGTGCCTGTACAGCAACAATAGTTTCATATTTTTCTCCTCCCATCATCTTTTCTTATGTATATTTTGGGAGGAGAGTAAAAGGTGAATGAATTATTTGGGAACCACAATTTAAGATTTCTGAATAATTTGGAACACTTTTAAACCTTGAAGCAGTTTTTATTTATCCCTCTTACATACACATGTATAAAATGCATGCATATGCAGAGATAGTTTTGAACCTGTATATCACAAAATATTAAATGTTTCAGAAAAACATGACCTGGGATATTATTTCCAGTAAACATTGCATTAGAAAGAATGAGGTAATGGGAATCACAAAAATATCACCACTCAAAACTGCATGAAGAGCAGGAGACATAAAGGGAGAAGGAGAATTATAAGGATAAAACTAATAAAAAGCCTTGCATTTATGAGTATTTTTGCAGTGTAGTATCTTAGCTCTGGTTTCTTATTTTGCGAGCTCATAAAGATCAAGAGAGGGCCCAAGGGTCAGCTCATGTGTACTGAATGGCAGATCACCACTCCTTTTTTCCACTGCTCTTTTTAAACACTGAATCAAACCAAGGACAAATGCTGGACTTTTTTACAGTTAATAAAGGAAATAAATGATTAAATTTTTACAGTAAAGGTCAATGTATGACTTGGAGAAAGTCTTAGATTGACAACACTGGAAACCAAAATCCTCTTTCAGCCATTGAATAGATGCTATTCAACAGTGATTACAGATACTAGTTCAGATTTTTCTGTTGATCGAAGCTGCACAGCATCCCTGACTTCTACAGAAAAGAGCAACTCCATCCAAGAAAAACAGTTTATTACTTTCAATTTCATTAAAAAGCAAGCAACCTGTTACCCTAACAAAGGGCCCAGCCACTGCTTACTGAAAATACAGTACAGATCAGAAGAATAAGAATAGGCAAAATTTAAAAATTCTTCTAAAAGAAAAGTATCACTCATGTAAATCCCTAGTAAGTCACTTTTTTTTCCCTCAAACTAGCAATGCATAATATCTTTGTGAAAATAATATTTTCATTATTTTCTTCAAACACGAAAAGAATTTAAAATCCTAATTTTTATGTCCTCATGCTTTCCCAAGAAAATCATAGTTAATTTGTTAAAAAATGATAGTTTGAAAGAATTGGAGGATAATAGAACAGGCACAAAATGGATAGACAAAACCCTTTCTTATTTTCTGAACAGGGAAAAAACAACAATTTCCCAACAATTTCCCAACAAAATCAGACCCCCTTTTTCACATATTTCCAGGCTGTATTCTGCTTTGGTCCCATCCTGCATCTGGGGAAGTCAAATAATACAAACAAGTGAAAAACCTCTGTAGTGCTTTTTTGTTAATAAGTTAAATCTGGTGAAGCATTGCTGCTGTGTTCTCCCTCTGTGAACTTTTAAAAAGTTCAGCCCTTGCTGAGGATGAGCTCGAGCACAAGCTCGAAAGGGACCTTCAGTCTCCAGCCTAGCCGTTGGCTATCACAGGCAATCGTTATCATACAATCCCTTCTACAAACTAAAAATATTCTACCTTAAATTTAATTAAATTGACTCCATTGCTTTATTAGAAGGATGTTCCTCATTCCTTTGATGGTTCCTCTAATCTCTAACCTAAATTTTATAATGACCATTTGTTTTTGTACCAACAATGTCCTTTAGATTAATTAGTTTTCTCCCTGTTTATTCCACTCTCTGATTCATTTGTAGCGAACAATCATATCTCTTTCCAACCTTCATTTTGTGACTCTAAGTTGAGATCTTTTAATTTGCTATTCATTCTATTCCACTGATTATCTGAGAGCAGAAATTCCTTTTACTTCTTGAGTGCATGGGCTTCCTCTTTCTATTTTCACTATTATTTCCATTCTCATTTTTGCTGATCTTTTTTTTCCTGCAAGATATTCCAGACCACCCCTCATTTGATGATACCAACTTCAGGTCTTCAAACACACCATCTTTTGAGATATTATCACAGCAAAACACAGTAGTTTTATGAAAAATTCCTGGCTAAATAAACACAGCCTACCTCTAACAATCTCATTTAATATTCTCTACTATTTTTTAAAGAACTCCACATAGATCTGTATTTCATCTCTATTTAGCAAGGCATTAAAACATGTATGTTTTTATTAAGAGATTTATATATGGGCATACATTCAAACACATCCCTAAACTGAAGATGGATGTGTTCAGTTTATACTCAGAAACAATATTGTGGCTTCTCATCCAGAATGCAAACACCCAAAGAACTTACTTGCTGTGTAACACACAGTGTTTTTGGCTATTAAACTAGGAATGAAAATTCCTGTTATTTTTTAAGCTGAATAAGACCATATGTTTCTTGACTGCACCAGTGGAAGGATTACTGAGCAAGTGCTTCAGATAATGCAGACAAACATACAGATTTAGCTATCAATTTTCTGGAACCATTAAAAAAATCAGTTACAAAAGCTTGTTTGCTATATAGTTTGCTAACCCTTAATTTATAAATAGATCTTAAAATCACTGGTTGAACTGAGACCTGATATAGAATATATAAGGCAATACATTTGTGGGTATCAACAACGATGTGTATGGGAATGATTCTTTAATTGCAAAGGTGAAAAGCTAATCCTCCTGGAAAAAAAAATCTCCATTAACAACTTGCTTCACACTTCATTTAACTGCAGACATCAACAGGCAGTGGTTGCACTGGAACTCACACTAACCTTTCTGGCTGCCCTGTGCTCAAATGGAGCAGGGAGGGAATGGTAGGGGAGAAGGAAAGGGAAGGAAGCAAATGCATAAATGTATGTGAAAAAGAATGTCATCTTTTTATCCTGCATATCTATGTAACTGCCCCACTGCTGAACCTTAAATGGCAACTAGTGTAACAGTCTTCACTGTATAACCTGGAAACTATCTAAAAAGTCTCAGCTACAGCAGAGCTGCTTCAGAATTTATTTTATAACTGAAAAGGCTGCCTGAGGGTGCCCTCAAATAAACTCCTTATGTGTGGGCTCAAAACCAACCTGATGCTGTTGTATTTATAGATCATTTTTGGAATAAGTCTAAAGGAGGCTGCATGTTCCCAGCTCTTGGCTGCTTAGAGCCAAAGAGCTCAGAATAGGCTCTCAAAAGGATACCAGGTGCTACTCCCAGTAGTGCCATTGACTGACCTCTTTATGCCTCAAGCTGCTCAGCTGTAAAATTGAAGGCTTTTTAAAAATAAAATCAAGAACTCTGAGAAAACCAGCAATAGCATGGTTTCGGGCAGGTCGTGAAGTCAAGTGATGGAGTTCTATTCCTGGCTCTGAAACGTATTCAGCTGAGCCCGGTGCAAGCTATTTAGGGCAAGCCCGCGCCGCACGCTGCTCAGCAGCGATAGCCCATCCGGGGCAGAGGGCTCTGCTCAGCACCAGAACCAGCATTGCTGCAGCAGGATACTGTTCCACCTGAGCTAGTTCACTGTTTAGCCCTAATTTGGTCTAATTATTCTAGGCATACAGGCTAGGCTAAATCAGCTATACTGATGCACATGCATAAGCTATTCTCTTTGAGTGGCATTGCTCTGTGTCAGATAGGCAAACAAAACAGTCTGGAACTACCCAGGGTGCTGCTATCACAGCACAGTGCTATGCTAAGACATATGCCAAAGCCATAGTACCTGCTAATTTTGTACAAGTCACTTTTTTCTGTTTGTGTTTATAATGGTTCACTGGAAACTGTAGAGAGCATCTTCATAAAGGCTTTATTCAAACCTCTTAAAAACAATGTTAGAAATTTCGTACAAATCCATTCTTAAATACTAAATATTGAAACTCCTTTTTTGCATATAGGTGAAATTATCCTAACTTCAAACAAGAATAAAACTTCAGTAATAAAACAAAGAGAATAAATAAAAGCTAAATAAAGAAATTTTCTTTTATAGGACACAAAAATGCATATTTTTGTTTGAATTATTGCCAGTAATAGAAGGCTGCGAGGTAAATGAAAGTGACATTCTTTTAAAGGAATTTCCATAGTCTTTCAAACCTCCAACAAGTCTGAGAGGATATGACAAGGAAATACGAGGTAGCTTTTCTTCAAGCTCTGCTCTCCCCTAGGATCATGCTGTTGTTGCTGGAGCTCTTGAGCTCAGAGTTGCCTCTGCGGCTCCCTCTGATCAGCTGCCACTGATTTTTGCGCACATGACCTGACCATTGATTTGAACGGTGTGGCTTAAGAGAGTGAGTGTTTCCAAACTCAGCCTTTTGTTCACTTGCAGTATCCATGTGGGAGTCCTAAGAGCAGTCAGGAGTCTAGCAGGATGCTAATGCCAAAGCTCCCCTGTGAATCAGCAACCGGGCTGCTCCCTTTAGAGGCATTCTTTTGCCATAGAGAATAAAGGAGAACTAGATGTTAGCTCTAAAAGTCTTTGCTTTAAGGTTTGTTGTAGATAGTACATAGCTGCAGGACATTTTTCAACAATTTAAAATCATCTAATAAAGAATCTTCCACTTTTACACGCATATAAAATATCCTCTCTCTCTGCATCTCTTTCATTGTTTCAAATTTGCTAAAAGCTGGGAAGAAATTAATCCAAGCCTGTCCATTAGGTTACTTCAGCTGATTGTCTCACAAAGATATTTGCTATTAAAAGCATCCAGCAACTTCAAATTGATAGCAAAGATATGTATGATAACAGGTATGAATATGAGACATTAGCCATTCTTTCTAAGGCTATAAAATATTCCCTTTTTTTTCATTTTGTTTGCTCATGAAACTATGATGGTTTTGAAAATCTGTGTTGGTAGTGCATATTAGCATGCATTTCTTGTATTAGTGGTTGCCTACTTAGCAATCATAGTATCATAGTCTTCTCAAATCAAGTGGACACTTAGGTCCTATTAGATATATATAACAGCCTATTAGGTATAAGTAAGTACTTCAAGATTTGGGTTTGAAGCAACAAGTTTTTTTTTTTTTTTTCTTGAAACAAGTGGGGAAGGAAGAAGGAATATTCCAATTACCTCTTAAAAAACAGGCCATGGAGGCAACTGAAAATATATTTGCAGAGAGATAATTTTGCATTTCAAGATCATACGAAGCAAGCAAGAAAGGAAGCCTCAAGCAAAAGAGGGAAAGAGAGCAAGTGCATGTGTGAGAGAAACTGTGATCTGCAGGAAAAGTGATATGGCAAAGTGCAAATTTACAGTATACCCTACAGCAGTGAACTTCTAAGAGAACCGTCTCAGAGATTTCCAGCAGTAACCTAGGAAACCCAAATTCTTCAACTCACCTGCATACCTAAGCATTCCTGGAGTAGCCAGAAATTGAAAAAAAAAAGTGAAGATACTGACTTGGAGCAGTATGACCAAATCCCAGATATGAGCACCAGAGGAATGAGGAAAGTAATCAGACACTAATGATCACCTGTTTAATTGGTTTGCCTAAACCAGTTATATTCCTTGTACTAATTAAAGCAAAAATCAGTTGAGTTAGAGCATGTCTGTCTTCTCGACTAACAGTGGCTAAGCTAACACTGATCCAAGCTAAATCAGGAATGAGAAAACGGTAATTACTCCCTAATAACAAATTAGCCATTTAGCATCAGGGCTTATGCTAAGACAAGTGTTGTTTTCGGGATCTGAACTGCTACACAACAGGTAAGGAAATACAAATCTATGGTACAGTTAGGCTGACAACTACACAACTCTTCCTTAAAACGTACTCTTTACTGCACATTTTCAATAGCCTCTGTAAAACCTAAACCTTCTTCCCCTAAAAATTGTTCTGCATACAGTGAAACCATTAACCCCAAGTCTGTGAAGCTGAAACTCTGGTAGGCCACCTCGGTGAAAGATTAACAAATAATTGCCACTGAACATACCCCAACAAATTCAAATAGAAGAAGATACTGCACTTGACTGAACCCAAGGCCCCAAGAGGAATAAAAATTTCCCAAGGCTCCTATATTATCTGACCCAAATACAGAAACATGGTGGGAACCACCAAGAAATTCTTAGCTGGTGATGTGATAGAAAGAGAAAATCTCATGACACTAAAACTGACAACATTAACAGCATTCACATTGACATCCAGCTGTCACAGAGAACTTGGCATGTGAATTTCAATGAAAAAGAACTCTGTGGTTGTTTCCACGGGACAAAAGAAAGTCAAAGAAATATTCAAAGCCATTGCCAAACTATATAATCACTTGGAAAGTGTGCTAAACTCGTAGTTGACTTATAATTTAGAAATGGCACAGAGCTTTGGTTTTTGGACTGTTGCTGTATTTTGGTAGCAATTACACATAATAAATTCCAGAAATCATAATCATTTGGTATTCATTTGAAACTTTAATCCAAACACGGACAAAAATGCCTGCATTTTTTTAAACTGACTTGTATGTAGTAAAATAACCATATTTATGTGCTGTAAACTACTAACGTTGAAAAAATATGTTGTGTATTCTCAGCAATGTGACTTAGTTCAGCCATGCCTGAATTTTTGTCTAAAAATGCTTGCTTGTCCATCCATATGTTTGTACCAAAAATGTCTTAACACAATTAGAGTTTGGTTAAAAAACATTGCAGTTTTCTAAATCTCCTTAGTAAGCACACTGCAACAGTCAAGACAATGGGTTGAGAATATGGCAGGTAGAGCTGGGTAGGAATTCTCTAGTTAAACAAATGTCATGGAATCATGAAATTCATTGGATCCAGAAATTTCAACTGACATATCTCTAGTTTGACATAATCTATGGATTCCTGCTTTGGTTCCTGAAAGGGCATTGGGTTAGCGACTAAAGGCCCAGTGTAGCCAGAGTTTCCAGTTCTGATGACACTACAGCAAATTAGAAAGCCTGCCTTCTTGCTAGTGATGTGGTAATGTGTGTTTTCTTATAATAACTTCCTAAACCATCAAAAGTATAATATTTCTTAGGATATTGTTTTGGGTATCTGTCATGGCCATAGCAGATGCTATTCTTTTATTCCATTATCAGCAGATGACAGTTAGCTGCCATTAGGGTCATCAGTGCCATTAATGTTGTTTAAAGTACCAAGTCTCTCTTCTCTACAAGCTTAGGCACAGCACTATAGAGCTAACTGTAGCTTCTACATCACAGTACCTGAGGCAGCTTAACACAATTAAAATTGTCTTGTTCTGGTCTTGTATCTGCTGCCTGCAAGATAACTATAGACTTCCTTATTCCCTCTCACAGACATTTCAGTGTGTTGATTTCAGTGTGTGAGCTTCACTACTCTAACCAGAGAAAGCAACATGAGGTTAACCTGGTCACTCACACTTAACCAGCACAATTCTATCTCTGAATATCAAGTACATATACCCATCAGAAATTGTACACAGTCAACTTATCATAAAAATATTAAAATTAAGTTCTGGCAGAAAAAAAATCAAGAAAACTAGCCACCCGGGACACATGAAAACTGCAATCCACTGCAGATTTTTCTTTTATCTCTGGATGTACTTATCAAAAGTCGTAAATAAAACTACTACAGATGAACTTAGCATGGTTTGTCAAGTACCACTTGATCCAGAAGTGATTGATGTAGAAGAAAGAATGGTACTGACTTGAATAGGCTTCACACTATCATTTTGGTGTTGAAGTTAGTACTGAAGATTTGCAAGAAATGGAGATGCTTATATGTACTTTTTGGAATTCAAGGTTAGAAAAACAAAATTAAAAGTTATTCAGCTAAAAGAGGAATATCCTTCAAACTCTCTAAAATGAAATTAAAAACTTGAGTGTATACAACAGAAAGTGTTTCCACTCTTTTGAGACAGGAGGAATGTTCCCATTAAATCTGTGAATTATAAATGCAACAGCATCTGATCCAGAAAGTCATGTTGCTGTTGTATTCTTTGTTAAATTTAGGAACTTAACAGGCTTATCACAATATGTTCCTCTGTTATCTCTTTCTTTCCTGCTTTTTTTCCCTTACATATTTTTCTGAGGAAAATATTAAAGAAATAAAATATGCATATCTTGGCTAAAAATGACTAAGAAGACACTAGTTAAATCTTGCATCAACCATCCAAAAAAAGCAGGAAGTGAGGAAGAAGTAGAGCTGTTTACTGTGATGCAGGATTACTAGCATGAAATAGACTCAATATGATTTCCCACTTCGATGAATAGCCTGGTCAGTAGCTGAGGGGAAAGTAGTGGATGTCATTACCCTGACTTCAACAAAGATATGGTCTCCCACATTATCCTTTTTTTCAAGTTGGAATATTATGGTCTAAATGGGTAGTCTGCTAAGTGAGTGAACTGGTGGATCATCGGACTCAGAGGAGTGGTTGATGGGTCATATTCAGACACTGGTTACTAGTGATGTTCTTCAGCTGTGTAACTGGGACTATCCTTGTTTAATATTTTTATTATTGGTCTGAAAGAGATGTAATTCACATCATCCAGTCTGCAGGTGACACCAAAGTGTGGGGGATTCTGCTGGCATGCCCTAGAGGTCATTGGGTTGCTGAGGAAAGGACTACCCAGAGAGGAAGAATGCAACAGCAAGAACCTCATGAGATTTTTTAGGGACAAATGCAAAGTCTCATATTTGGGATGGACCAATGCCCTGCGACTGTACAGGCTGTGGTTGAGAAGTTGTGGAGCAGATCTACTGAAAAGGACCTTGACTGACAACTACCAGGGTGTTGCATGCAGTTACCAACCCTCCAAAAGCTGGCTGAGTTCAAAGCCAACTGGCCTTGAGTTGCTGAATGCCTAAAGGCAGGTTTCAACTGGCCAAGAGTTGTTGTGAAGAAGGAAGCCAAAGAAACCTCAACGGGAGGTTTCTATTGCCCTTTCTCAGGAGCTGCTTTAAGCCAAGGCTTTCTCACTTTGCTCCTGTCTGAGCTTCAGCCCCAGCTGCATCACAGCCATGTCTATAGTTGGCTAGGAACCACTGATTCTTATCCTGTCTAGCAAGTCAATCAAGTCAGGCAATCACTGACTTCCCAGATGAACCTAGGATCTGCTTCATCACCATGAACTTGCCTGAAAATCACAGATCTATGTGTGACGTCGATTAGTGTCTCTGGACCTGTCCTGCTTGCCTCACTCAAGGGCAGTGAGACAGATCCTGACTAGTAAGGTCATACTCTGCCAGCTCTGCTCCCTGGAATATTGTGTCCAGTGTTGGCCAAGAGTACACAAAAGGTCAGTAGACTCTAGAGAATTCAGTAGAGCACCAATAAATCCCATAGTACTTGCCCTGTGAGCAGCCTGGAGCAGGGATGACATCAGGAGGACTAAACATCATCAAGCACTGAAGAAGAAGAGACAGGCTCTTTACTGGAGTGCACAGAAGGTGGAGAAGAAATGTTAGTAATAAAATGCAATGGGAAGGTTCTGATCAGATATAAGGATTTTCACCATGGAGACAGTCAAACATTGGAAAAGATTGCCAGAGATGCTGTGTAGTCTTTATCCTTAGAGATTTTATAAACCAAACTGGATAAATCTCCACGCAATTCTTTGGCCCAGCTTTGAGTAGCAGTTGAACTAGAGACCTTCTGATTGTATATGATTGTGTATTTTCTAAGAAGAAATGTTTCCTACTAAGTTAATTTGTCTGTGCTTTGGTAAGGAAATGTGTAACAAGATGCTTTCTACTAGACATGGAAAGGGACTTTCTTGACAGTGAGGGTGACAGAGCACTGGAACAGGCTGCCCAGAGAGGTTGTGGAGTCTCCTTCTCTGGAGATCTTCAAGATGCAGTCCTGCTTGGATGCAGCCCTGTGCTCATGTGCTCATGTGCAGGTGGCCCTGCATGTGCAGGGGGGTTGGACTAGATGACCTCTAGAGGTCCCTTCTAACCTCAGGCATTCTGTGATTCTGTGACTAGAAATAATATGAGTTAGCATCTATTTGTTTCTTAAGGCTCTACATGTTTATAGTGATATTATAGCAGTGATACTAGGCAGTTCCTTGTAACCTCCTCCTTGCTGGTGACTATTGACATTTCAAGTACATAACTACAGAAAATGTCAGGGAGGTATATTCCTTAAGACATCAAATGCTAGAATATCCTCCAGAACAGGGTTTTTCAGGGCCAGTGTTATCTCTCTCACTATGAGTGCATAGGCTCTCATCTGGTCTAGAAATCTATTTGGACATAGCTTCTGCACATGCATAGTAAAGCCACCACTCTTAGAACATGTTGAACATCCTAGGCATACACAGAACAAACCATGTTGTACAGCTACAAATGGCTTTATGCACATGGAGTTGGTTTGCAATATTTTGAGGAATTCCAGATGTGTGGCTTTTGTTGGCAGGATATGATCTGTTAGGGCCAGAGACAGTGGGGAATCCTGGAAAAATGCATAATGTCTTCAAAACCCTTGTAGAGAAAATCTTGCCTAGAAAAGCAGGACAAGTCCAGGAAAACTTAAATATATGGTAACATTTTTATAAACAATTTAGCCAAAGCCTGACCATCTCTTTTCCAACATCCCCAGCAGTGTTATGTGCCATATGACTCATTAGGAAGGGCAGATAGGAAAGGCCTCCTACTTCTCTTCACACCCAGAGACTGGCCTGTTTAAAGGAATTTGCAGTTTCCCTCAGTGTAAGAGAACAGAGTTTCTGTGCAGCCTTCTACAGGATCACAGGCTTAGGGCTGGAAGGAACTTTTCTCTCAAATGCTTATATAGCACTGTAAACCAGCAATGTTTGCACATATGTCTGACAGTCCCATTCTCACCACACACATCCCTGGCCGCCTTCCCTAAGGAGGGAATGGCTCTATGCCTTGCCTAACCTAAAGCTAAGGTTGATATTAGACCCTATGAGGCTGGATACGTTGGAGGAATCTTGATTTTTTTGTGCTTCTCATCCAACAGTCTGGAGATTTGCTGCACGTCTCATTTAGTGATGGTGTTACTGCTTCTAGCTGCTACCTTTAGCTGTTTCTCTATTGTCCATTTTCTTTCCACTAGTTACTGTGTAGTCACAGTAAACAGTTTTGGAAACTCAAAGGCAGCTGCCACTACAATTATGGAGAATAGAAACTAAGAGTACTTTAAATGGCTTATTCAGGGACTCAGTAAGAAACAAGAGCTACAAATGGCTCCTACAGCTGTGTTGCTACATACAGAGTCATAAACAGGACATAACATTATTGTATAGAATTTTTATCCTAGTTAAACATACTCTGATACTACCCAGAAAGGAAATAGGGCCATGAAATAACAGTAGCAAAATATGAAAGAAAAATTTCCTGAAAAGGCAAATAAATAAAGCTGGTAATGGCAGAAGGTACTGTCAAGGACTGTCACAGGATATGGCCTTCTTTAAAGGGCCTCTATAAGAAATGAAAAACAGCACTAACTAATTTTAGAGGGTTTGTCCCTTTGATACAGCCAGACAAGCAAAGACAGGAACTGAAGCTGTGGTAATAATCTATTTCTTCTGAATTTCTCAGCTCTACATGTGCAGCTAATCACAGCAGAAAATGGGGATTTTACTTCCTCCAGTCCAGGTCATATTTCTGAAGAAAAATATATATATATATTTAAAAGCAATTAAAATATGTCATGTCTCTGACAGGAAAAGGGGTTAACTGCCATGAAATATATGTGCAAATGTAATTTGCTGCAGGCTTCATGGTATTATGAATGTATGGCACTTATTTACAGGTTGTTTTCATTTTTAGTGCAAGTATTTTATTAAGTAACCTGCGTAGCTGGTCAAGTTCATTGCTATAGGTATAAAAAATAGCATGTGTGCTGTAACACAATCAGCTTTAAAGAAATGATAATGAATGTGGTATTTGTTTTCCAGCATACCCCAGAACATCCCTGGAATTATAGCGAATTGAATACATCTAAACATTTGGGCACATCATTCTGTGTGCTGTGTGCATTTAGTACAGTCGCCTCAGAGATGACAGTGGGCACAAAATGTTTAAAGCATTCATTCCAACTGCAAGCGCCTTTGTTTTTTTTTCCAGTGACACTTACAGGAGAGACTTATATGTAACCGTAGGTTTCTAGCATCTGTTTGCTATGCCAAATAATGTAGGCAAAGTTGTGGCTGGAGATAGTGCATAGAAACAGCGAGGCCATAGAAAAGGGAAAAAATGCACGCTTATGCTGAAGGATCCTTTTGTTCAGCCCTTTTGAGAAAGACCTCAGTGACCTTAAAAAACCTCCAGCTGCAGCCTGCAAAACTGGGTTAGGAGGCTCAGCAGAGGACCTTGAGAGCCCTCTACAGGCCACCACGGCCCCTTAACTCCAGCGAGGCCGATCCTTTCACTCAAACTCCTTCTGGTAGCCCTGCTCATCCTCATCTGCCTTGATGTGTGCATGAAAGAAGGGTTTTATTTGCCATTTATCACAGTGGGGGTTTTGGTGTGCAACAGTGAGCCGTGCCTTTAATGATGCCTTCAGCTGGCAGCCTTGTTCTGCTTAAATAACTACTTGCCAAAAAAGGAAAAGAATTTGTCCTCTCTCCGGATTTGTTATTTCATTAGGGTTCCTCAAGAGAGCTCCAATAAAGGATTCTGGTCTATTAATCACCCTGCACAACTTTCTCAAGTAATTAGTCTTTAAAAATGTTTGCTCCCTCCTTAGTAGTACATAATTTGACGGTGCTCAGTGAATCAGCCGGGGTTCAGACTCACTAACCTTTAGAGGTTTGGCCTGTCTGAGCTCATCAGTCTCGGCCCCCAATTGAACTGAAAACTGCACTTTTTTCATCCTTTGTGGCAGGTTTATAGTACAGCCTAGCTGGACGCCTGCCATGAAGGAAAACTCAAAACATATAAATTCTTCATAAGGCAACGATAGAAGGTGGCACGGAGAAATAGTGCTCTCGTGCTGTCAGAGCTGCTGCGGGAGGGAGGGCCGGCTCATTCTGAGGCAGATGTAGCAACAATTGCCCCTGTTTAACTCCCTAAATGGGTAATCCAAGTTTGTGGGGCCCTAGCAATGGAAATCTTGCTGACATCGATGTGAGATTTCTTTTTGGCAGGGAACATGGGTTCTTAGGAGAGTATGGCAAGGGTCTTGCTTACAGTTTTAGATGCTGACCCTTTTGAATTAAGTGTAAAGTGTAATCTTTGAGGACACACAGACAGTTCCATATATGAAGCAGACAGTGAGGCAGCTTCACATTCGAAAATATGAAAGTTGCAAAAACACATTTGACACTACCAGGTAATGCAGTTCACATGCCTTGTTGCTTTATTTCTTGGCATTCCCAATTCCACTGGCCTTGATTCTGGTAAATTAAGAAGGCAATTACAGATTCACAGACCACTTTGGGGACATTCCAGGGTTTTGTGTTTGGCATTACAGAATGATACTTGCAAGCTGCCCAGGCTAGAGCTATTCGGAGAGTGGGAATTTCATTTTGCTGCACTTTTTGAGATTTGGACTTTTGGTTTGAGCTAAAATTCCCATTTTCAGATTAGTTCTGAAATTTTATATTTGAAAAGTTTTTTGTGCTCTTTTGGCTTATTTCATATATCTCTTCTGATATGGATCAGACAGCTGAAGACACCCAGTCT
The DNA here is from genome assembly GCA_032275445.1 of Crypturellus soui. NCBI lineage: Eukaryota > Metazoa > Chordata > Aves > Tinamiformes > Tinamidae > Crypturellus > Crypturellus soui. The sequence goes on from JAUBNY010000001.1 coordinate 13,615,648, forward strand.
TACACTATATAATTTGGAAGTAGGGACAGTGTATGGGGAAATAAGAAATAGAACAAATCTATGATGGTCCTGTGTAACAGTGTAAATTTTATCTATCTATCTGAGGTGACATTAATTAGAGAGCAAATATTAGAGCAGGACACTAAACCAGGACTGTTTGAAATATTAAATTACAGTTAAAGAAATTCAAACTATGAGTGCCATCTTTGCCAAGGTGAAGTAGAAAATGAAAAAACATTTTAAAAAATAGTATTCGGTAGTTTAAATGAAGATGGGTGAATCCAAACAAATCTAATGCAAACTACTTACTTTTGAAAAACAAAAAAGTGCATTTATATTCTTGTTACCAGGAAAGCAGGAACATAAAATATTTGCAGATGAGAGCCCATCTCCCCACTGAACAGAATTTGTCTCAATTGCCAGAAATGGCCTTGGTTGTAACTCACTTAGAGTGGTAATTCGTCATGCATAATGGGCAGCATTTGCATAGGCAAGTCATCATATTTAATTAAAGGGATCGAGAGTTCCCTAAAGTCAATAAGTGACAATATATTATACATGGGTGTTCTGGACGTATGGTATATATGGCATAAAAAAATATTTAGAGAAAAGAAAAGATGAACTGGACACATCTGAAACTTCAGCAGAAATCATATGTATTCATTTTTGGGATGGAGGAAAAGACTTCTAGAAGGCAAACTTTCTCCACAGTATAGTTCAATCCTAGAAACATGACAAAAAATCATCAATTATTTTTCAGCAGACATCTAAAAAGCTGATCAGCATATTGCCACACCTCTAAAAATACCATCTTGTAGGGCAATACGAGTTGAGAAGACAATTATATTGCATGTTATTAGCCAGGAAACTATTGACTGATATGCTCTATAGAGATTGCTTATCCATTTATTAAAAAATCTGTGAAATGAATCTGTTAAATGGTGTGTGTATGTGTGTGCACATGCATGTGCGTTTGTACACATAATACTCATCAAAACGTGCAATTGCATATACTTGAAGCCAGTTGTTGAAATGCTGCTGAAAACCCTCCCCTACAGGTCCCTTCTAATTTTCAACGGGGAATAGAAGCCTCTTGGGCAATGGTCCTACTTGTGCCTAAAACTTTCCGGGCTGGAATTTAGGTACAGGATGAGCTTTCCTGTTTTACAGAAATAGTTGAATGTTGAGCTTTTCTTTAACTTTTTCATTGTTTTTTACTCCTAGAAAGGAGAATCTTTATCATAAAGCACCTATTTCTTTCCTTGAGTTTACCATACCTGGAGAAGGTCAGCTCAAAGTCTCCCAGTGAGTGTTCCTCTACTAGCCAAGGTATAGAAATACCAATGCAGCAGCCCTTTTAAACTATGGACATGACATTTCAGCGTCTGAAAAACTCATTTTTTAAAAACAGGTTCTAAAGCCTCGCTGCCTAGCAGATTATAACTCCAAAATACAAATCAAACACAGGAACACAGCTCTTGACAGAGTCTCCTTAAAAATCTTCTTCTTAAGGATCTAAAAGGATTTGGAGTAATCTCCTTACAGCTGGTTGTAAAATCCAAGTGACTGAGGTAGACATAGAAATTAGCTATTAGTCCAAGTAACTGGACACCAAACCTTTACAACATTTTTCGTTTTTACTTACCTCTGTTACTAATAACGTCTCGGAAGACAGGTTAAAAAAAAAAAAAAAGAAATAATGTGAAATCTAATATTTCTGTTTCCATTTAAGCAAGTTGTTATTCTTTCCATGCTTCAAGCTGTGAGAATAGAAGCTATTTGTTAATGCTCTGGTTCTCCTCCTGGCTCCTGTAAAAGGGCGGACAGATAACATCAAGTAGCTGTGCTGGGATACTGCATGTACTTTTTACTCTCCTGCTTAAAGATAGGGTGTTTAATTGAAAAATATGTGGTGTCATATTTTCAGGGATATTATTGCTTATAAAAGAATTCCACATTACATACTATCATTAACTGTGTCCTGTTCTAGATGAACTATGATGGCCTCCATCTGATCACATCCCTGTTAAGCCCCAAATAGTTGTCATGTGTTTGCAGAATACCTCATTTTGGAGCACTGAAGTCCTCACGAATGTCAAGGAGAGGAGATACAGCTGGTCAGGGCCTTGAAGAAACCAGCTGATCCATCCTCTTTCCACTAAGAAGCCTGGCATTTCAAAATGCCTTTGTACAGTTGGCGCATAGGAGTAGGGGAAGGAGTTAAATCATCTTAAAATGAGAAACTGCATAAAAATAGCTGTGAGTACCATAGCTATATAAGCACTCTTAGCTATATCAGCACTACCATGACTGTAGATGCTTTTATTCACAATTTACCAAGAAACTAGTTGTGATTTCTGCAAAAATAATAATTATTCATGAGTGTGAGGTTTGTCATTCTGATAAGCTGTGACTGTCCCATAGGAAGTGTTTTCCAACTGCATGATGAAAATGCCTCTTGTTGTGACAGATCATCTAATAAATGCAATAGTTTTCAGTTACTTGATTGTTTGACTGGACTAATTGAAAAACAGCTAATAATAAGTGAACTTTCAAATGGATAATCATTCATAGCAAATTGCATTCAGCTGTAGGTCTTCATAAGCATATTAAAACACACTACGTGGAGGACCAAATGTATATTGTTCATAATATTCTACAATGAAACAAATTTAGCAATTTTTCAGAAATATATTTGAGAGTCTTATTTTTAACATTATACCAGCTTTCTGCTTTTATACCTAGGAATTATGAAGTGTTACAAAGACAGTTTTAAGTTTTTGGTATTATCAGTAAACACACATTCAAACAAAGCAATGTTCTTTTACACGTAGCTGTTACGTTACTCTGTACCATATAAATGGAAGTTTCATATTAACCCCACCCTGGGTAATGATGTAAATTACGGCAGAAGGTTTCTGATTTAATTATTTGAAGATGTTTGCATAAAAGAAGGCTGATTTTCAATGCATAGTTAATAGTACCAATAGTAGTAGTAGTACCGACTGTATGATAGGTAGCTAACATGACAGTAACACATTTTGATTCCCATAAGAAATTCTTATGGTAATTCACCCCTACTTGGCTAAGTTTATCAAAATTATGTATTCCTCTCTGATATTAATTTACATCTAAAATTTAATATTTTTTTTTCAATACTAAATGGAAACATATTATTAAAGTCAAAATGTTCTCCCCCAAAAAAGTTGACTTCTTTAAATAAATTGAGCTTCCACCAGAAAATCATTCTGTCAGAATATTTCTGCTTGCTACTAAAATATTTACTTGCTTCATTTGTGCTGAAACTCTTCAGCTCAAACTCCTTCAGTGCAAGGAACGGGTGCTCAGCAGTTACAAAAGCTACGCTGCTAAAAGGCATATCTACGCAAAGCCCAGGAAGGCTGAGAGAGCTGTGGCTCCTCCTCTATTTCTCCAAAAAAGTTTCACTGAAAGTGCTGTACACGTCTAATAATATCCTTGGAATTTCTGTGGCTGTGTGGCTGTGGAGCTCCCCTTCATTCACACCATGGGTAAATGCATCTTCTAATGTGCCTGAAATGTATGTTCAACTTGAAAACTTTTATATTTTGTCACACACTGTCTCTTTTAGACCTTGCAAAAGTTTTGAAAAGTAGTTCCTCAAAATACCTGACAAAGCATGGACAAGAAGATTCAGGTGAAAATAATAATCGCTCAGCCTTATCACTGGTATCATCTCTGGAAAATACTTTTTTTCCATATTACTTAAACAGAAAGAGAGGGTTTTTTTTCTATAAAACTAAAAAGGGGCAAACAGAAGCATTTTAAAGAACATTTTGGCCTTAGCCCTCTCCATATATTTCCCTCTATTCAGCATTTGCCCAAAGCACAGCTTTTTCTAGTCTTGCTGAGTCTTAATAACTGTTACTAAATTCTCCACAAAATATTGACCAAAACAGTTGGACAGTATCTCCATAGCGGCTCACTCCTGTGCAAAAATAGGATGTTTGCAAAATCAGAGAGGATGAACTGAAAAATGTAAAGATGAGTAATTCTTATACATTTACAGTACTATTAAGAACAGATTTTCTGAGGTTCTGCTCTTCCTTAGCCTCAGTGTGTGCAAATTGAGGATGTGGCAAGCTCAGCGAATGTGGATATGTAAAGTGGTTTCCTTAGAAACAATAAAAGCAGCAACTATAAAACAGAACATCCTCCCAGCTGATGTGACTTTTTAATGGTGCTGATAACAGGGAGAGCAGACGTAAGTAGCTTCACTGTTTGTACACAGCACACAGCATAGTCCTCCGAATAGCTGAATTATTTTCCATATAAGATCATAAAATCTAGATAGAATCTCACAGGGGCTGCCATTAACCCAGAGGACAAGACTATGACGTTCCAATATTAGTATTATAAGTTAAATATAGCAGCTGGCATCTCTGGTGCCCACTTGTACTCATTTCTTCTGAGATAACTAATTCATCTCCCTCCTCCATGCTCACGGCTCGCGTATTGGAAAGATGTGATCACTGCGGCAAGTATGCTTCTCACGAAACCAACCCGAGCCCAGGCACACAAGCTGCTCTTTAGTCCAGATTTACACAAATAGGAGCCCAAATTAGGCATACAGAGAAGCAATTCCTGAAAGTGCTGACTGTCCAACAGCATTTCAGCAGGGTCAGGAGACAGGGAGAGGAAGAGAGGAGGTATGCATGCAGCCAGAAATCAATTTGGTGCAAAACCTTCATATTCTTCACATGATGTCAGAGGAACTAAGGGACCACAAGCAATTGTGTGCTGTCCTCAGTGGTCAATGAGTAATGCTTTTTTTTTTTTTTTTTTAATGTAAGGGCATAATGATAGTGGTTTCAGATTATTGAGTTGGTTTTATGACTGTTTTGTGTTTCTGCAGCCGTATGCACAATTTAGTGTGTGATGGTGTTTTCGTAATCTCCATTACAGAATGTGATAATATGATAAATATAACTTGTTACTTGAAAGTAAACAATTATATGGAAATATTGGTCATTGAAAAAAGGTGTCATTTGCTATTTCAGAGTTTTGACTCCTTTCTAAACCCATGTTTCAAGTGTTTAAAAAATGATGTGCAAAATTGTATGTTTAGAAATGTAATAAAAAGGCATTGGGCTAGCTTTCTGCCAAAATCTTTGGCTCAGTCAGTGCACAGAAACTGGCAGATGCCAGGATTACCGCAGAGTTTTTGTTTCTGTGATTATAGCAGACACCTGCACCACAAGCAATGCTCTCATGCATATTATTAAGCTGTTGCTGGATGCTAAGGGTGTTTTGAAAAAAAAAAAGCTCAAAAAGGTTAACATCCATCCAAGATTTATATGTGCACAGATCTACATCCTAGATTGACTTGTAGAGATTAGCTGCAACTCAAATTAAATTTCATTTTAAAAAAAAACATAAAAATGTTTAAGGTGCTTGTGTATTGTGCCATTCAATATTCAAAGTACAGGTGTTCTAAGGGAAAATGAACTAGTCTGGAATGATGTAGTATTTGACTATTTTAGTATTTAATAGTATATCTGAGGATGGATTGTGTTCCTCCGTTACTGCAAACTTTGGGTAGGCAGCATAAAATTCCTTGCTCCTAGAAACCCTTTCCCTTCTCATTCTTTGGCAATTGACACCTCCCTGATTTCTGTCTATCTTTTCCCCAAGTCCCCAGTTCTCTTTCTCTCATTATTATTTTCTTTCCTTCTTATATATACCTTATATTATGTTATATACACCCTTGTGGAATATTTCCACTTTTTATCTTTCTTTTTGCATTTCCTTTGCAAATAGGGCCTATCAAATCAGTCTGTGTGTGTACACACATGTGTATATTGCATATCTCTGCCTGCACACATGCTTCTTTCTGTTTTAATGCCAAATAAGTTATGAATCTTCTCTCCTATTTAAAAAAAAAAATGGACTGATAGAAAACATATTAATCCCCAGCAAGTTCAGAGAAAACAGATGGACCAAAAAAATTAGTCTCTAATAAGTGACAATCATGTCTTTTTTGTTTCTAAGGAAGATAAGAGTTTTTGAAGATTGACCCTTTAATAGACAACATAGAATCTACAAGGATAAGCACCACTAAAATAAGTTTCATTCATTATTTATTTCCTAACTGTTAGTTAGGAAAGCCTTTTTTGATTACTCTCTTTTCAGTCTGCTCTTGTACTGAATGAGATAAGGAACAGTAATACGTGGAAAGACAAATATTGTAAAAGAAGTATGATCTATGACTCTTTCACATACACAGGATTCAGACATGATCAGAACAGGCAGCTATAGAAACTTTTATATTCTGGGTGCTTCTTGAGGAAACTAAGTTTGAAGACGTTTAAATAGATCAATTACACCAATTATTTTGTCTCTGAGTTAAAGAGGTTTTTTTTTTCCTTGGCCTGTAACTCACATTTCTCCTTCATCTTTCACTAAAAATGGTTCTATTATTACTTGTACTTTCCAAAATTTTTAGTTTTTCCTCATTTCTCATTTGTTGAGTGACAGAATTATTACCCATAGCCACTGGCAAATTGGTATTTTAAGGACAAGAAAGTGTAAAATTTCCACAGATTCTCCTTCACTAATATACAAAACATTAATCCCTTTTTGCCTAAGTATATTTCTCTGTTTTTCTGATTATGAAGCAACCTTGCAATACCAAAGTAATTTAAGTGTGGCTAAAATCAGTTCAAGTATATCTATGTGATTAAGCAGAAATTTTATTTTAGCATTACAAAAATGCTAAAAATGCATTATTTTAGTTATTTGAAATAGATACTGGGAGAATGCAATCAGGCTGGCACACCTATACCTGTCCTAGATCTAAAATACCACTTGCTCAGGTACCATAAGCACAGAGAAACAGTGGCTGAAACTCAGATTACACAAAGACCTTTTGGCCAAGGTGTAGGATATACAGTGACACAGACTCCTGTGTTTCCATAGATTTCCCCAGACTTTCACTGGGAAGACCCTTCAAACTACCTTCTCCCTTTCCCTCTCCTTGCCCAAACCATCCTTTCTCAGCAGGTAATTTTGAAGATAAAAAGTAGCCCATATTCAGAGTTATACATTAGAGCTCAGTGCTTTGCTTTACAATGTTGGGTTTAAAATATTATGGCTGCATATTCCATCAGTGCCTTAGGAAAGAAATTAAGTCACAATTTAATCCATTTCCCTTTGCTCTTGAGACTCATTTGTGGTGCCTACCAAATACATCAATCCTATTATCTCATCTATGTAGAGCAAAAAGGAACCAAGAAAGTCCCTTGTATATCATACTTTCTTTTTCTTCAGAGAAGAAAAATACACAGTTTTGGAAAGTAAAATCAAAGTTATTTCATTTAAAAAAAAGTAAAAGAGTAGATCCTTCCTTCCCTTTGTGCTCCTGTGCAGTTAAAACTATCCTTTATTTTTACCCTCACTGTGTATGTATTTGTGTGTGCGCATTATTTGTGAGAATCTTGTTCAGTCTGCTTCCACGAAAAAATATATTTCAAATAAATGCTTTTAAGCAAGGATGCTCACATGACTAAGGAGAGGAAGTATTAGTCTTCATATAGGTTAGTTTCCTTGATTCTTTGGCTATTCTACTTCAATTTTTTGGTCTATGACTACAATAAGCAAAATACCTATATTGCAAGAGAAGGAGGTCTCTACACTGACTATATAGAACTCTGAATTAACTGCAGTGAATATTTACCTACGCTGATAGGGAGGACATTCCCTGGGCCAGCAACACTAAAAAAAGTTTCTGAGTATGGCTATATTAACTAACCAGTGCTTCAATAAACTGAATCACAGCACTGATTTGTGATGGAGTTGTGCTTCACAGGAACTTACTCCTTGGAAGTAAGTAGAAAACTCAATACTTCAGAGTTTTTTTGTTTTGGTTTGGATTGGGTTTTTGTTTGTTTGTTTGTTTGTTTTTGTGGTGGGGAAGGGAACTTCATCTAATTTGCAATTTAAAGCAAATGCTGTTCCCAACTGATGCCCAGGCAACTTTCACAGACCGTCTTGCTGCAGAGCTTCAGGCCAAAGCTGCAGAGTGAGTACCATTATTTCAAGTAATCTGTTATTGAAAAAACATCATATTTGTGCCACTATGAAAACAACTAGAGAACTGCTTGTGGAGGAAAAGGTAGCCTCTGAAATTTCAGGTTGTTTAAATTACTATATTCACTGATGTCCTGACAAAACTCAGAACTCTGGTAACTTCTGAGTGAATAAAGAGGGAAGCAATTTTTAAGCTATGTTGATTTACTGTAATATAAGTAAGAAAACACTTAATTAGTCATAAATTACATAACTGATATTTTAAATAAACAGCTTGCTGCTAACAGTGTGACAAGACGCTCAGAACTAAGCATTACAGTGCTAATGTGAGTGTGGGAGAACTGACTCTAGTATATTCTTGTACTGAATACTGGAGATGGGATTCATCTCTCACAGCTTTAGGTCTTCATTAACTAGGAGAGGAAAATTTAGCTCCAGACTCAGATATGCAACTCGAGGTGCAAGCTTAGGGTCTATGCAATCTTTATGGTCTGCTAATCTAGTCAACTGAGTCAGTATAGCACAGCGAGCTGCAGAGAGTCAAAAATGGGTCACTGCTTTAGAGCAAGCTGAATAGCTTTCTCATTTCTGTTGTCTGTATTGGCTAGATCGGATGCTCAACTCCGTTGCATAAAACTGAGCACTTTGTGTGATTTGAGATGTCTTCTGGTGTGGCAGTATCTGGCCTGAAGTACCCTATAGCATCTATAGATTGCAATATGTTGGATAGCTGAGATCCATCCTCATTGGTTCTAGAGGAATCTCAAACCTCTGGCTCACATACTATCATCTCCTACATGTGCATATATAAATTTAGTATCTCAATCTGTCTTATGGCAGATGTCTAAGGCTACTGGAGTCACCCTAGCAATTTCTACCTGCCCTTTAGATGCTACTTCAGAAGTCCATGGTAATGAGTCATCTGTAGATTTGCAGAAATCTGGGATACTCTTGGCCAGAAATTATTTACAAAATGGAGTTTCTTTCAATGTTGAGTACAGTGGATAATTACACAATTTGCTGAAGATAAAAGAACCAATTTTCAGGTGGATAACAGTAGTGCGAGTATCCAACAATGTTAACATTATTGCACAATATATCATCAGTGACTTGTCCACTTTTGAATAGGCATCTAAATACCCCAGTGCAAAGGACTTACTGGCCAGAAAAAGAAGACTGACAACAAAATTGTAAGAGAGCACAAAATGGTGCAAAAATAAATTGGACAATTATTAATATATGGAACATTCGAACAGGAACAAGAATAAAAGGTGTATATAATTTGATCTATATTTTAGGCAGAGTCATCTAGAAGAAGAGTCTTTTCTGTGTGAAGATTTTCTCTGAAAGAAACTGGTTAAGATATTACAAAGTACCTTTGACAGGGCATCATGATTTTATATTTTCTTCATTAGGCTCTTATGTGTCTTCCATATCTGTGTGAATGAGGAATCCCTCATCTCTCAGGTCTTCCAGTAAAGGGGCGATTGTTTCTTTGAGCCTTGGCCTTACATAGGGCACTGTAAATCCTCAGTATGTTGCCTAGACCTATGCTTGTTCCACTTGCATTTCATAATGACAGGACATATATAATCCCTGATCCAAAAGGGACTGTTCTACCAAAAGGACTTATCACTGTCTCTCAAGCACAGACCTTTCAGATCAGACCTTGTTTGTATCATCCTGACTTGGGATGCTCTATAGGCAGAGCAAGCTCAGGCCTTCTCTGAAAAAGAATATACAAATAAATTTTATTTTTCATTTTAGCATAGAAAAATCATTTTAGCAAAATCTGTATCAAAAATTTTCTTGCAGTATAACTTTAAAAATCTCAGTATGGCTGTTTCGCTGAAAAGCTTCATGATATGGAAACAGCACAACTTTGACATGTTTCATTGCTACTATTTTCTTATAGGAATCATGTTACCTCTGACACACACATGTAGTAGAAGATCCGTGAGCTCTTTGCTGAATAACCTAAGCTGCAAAATGATGCAATATCTGTGAGTTTGCAAAGCTATTCCATTCTATTCTGATAATATTGTAATATTTCAAATGCTGCTTCTGTAGTATTTAGCCAGTGTTCAGGCCGAAACTTTTGTTTAGCCAGATGGGATTTTATCCTCTTTCAAATAAGCAAAGGGAAGATACTTTGCTAATATATTTTCTAATACCTTGCCTTAATTTGCAAGGAGTTACTTATTCAGATCATAAAATCCACCTTACAGGCCTATAGAGATAAATCATTATTTTATTGTAAACTGTTGAATACGTTGTATAGCACTCTCTCTTCGTTTTAAGAGAAATGTGTCTTTAAGTTCAAGATCTCATAATCTCATTTCCCACAAGTATTAAGAAGAATACAGCAAAAAGACAAAAAAAAATCCATTATGTTATTCCAAATATTATATAAAGATAGGTGTAAAGAGACCTATACATCAGGTGTAAGTGGAGTCATTTTCAGCCAACATTTTAGTAAAAGTTGCATTATAATTTGACAATTATATAACTGATGTTTTATTCAAATTTAGTAATATAAAACCTAATCACACAGAAAGGGCTTTGACAAATATGGCTAATAGCATATTTCCCAATATTTTAGCAGAGTACATATTGTACAAAATTAATAAAAAACAGCTACAGTAATACACAAAACTCAAAAAAATGGATGTGAGAATGAGTTAAAACTGCAGTTACATTATTGTGTACTTTTGACAATCTGATTTTGTCAACTTTTTAAAATAAATGTAACATTTATAATTGTAAATGAGCAAATTAACATCGGAGCACATTAAAGAAAGAGGAAACATTATGCTTAGCATGCATGACTCACTGAAGTGTGGTGAGTAGGAGGTTCTGTGTAGTAACCTGAATTGTTACCAGAGATAAAGTACACTTTGTATTCTTCTCCATCTCTCTTCAGAGACTTGTACAGAAAGCCTTCATGCAGTACAGGTGAATGGAATTTTAGCTGTTTTTCTGAAAACTTTATATAATTGTTAAAGATGTACAAGTTATTTTGAAAATAGTGGGATGGAAAGTCGCTAGAGGAACACTAGCTAAGGAACAAAACTGAGACAAGTCTGTCTGTTTTTATGAAAATGATAGCATATTGTAATCTTCAGAGCTTTTATAGTAAGAACATCTTCCACATGTCAGCCAATACAGTCTAAATAAATCCTCTCTGTAGTTTTTGGGCTCAGGTCCATACAAGTCTGTCAAACCACATTATTGCATGCAGATGCCGAAAACACTACTGATCTCAGTGCTCTATGGACTCATTCTTCATTCTGCTTATCCTGTGTGTAAGCATAAAGCGACTTCAAGAGAATCCAACCCCAGAAACACAAATTCCTGATATAATGAGTAATTGGGCCCTGGTCTGACCTAGTGGACAGAATAAGATAATATTATAACATTTTACAGTAGGGAAAAATCAGAAATTTCTGCAGGCTACACAAATTAAAAAAGAACAGTTGCTAAAGTTAATTAACCCCTGCAAAATAGAATAAATACAGATTAATTCCTATTCCCAGTCAATCCCTTAGCTCCATCAACTTAGTTTAGATTTTCTCTTCCATTCCACTCTTATCTTTAGAGACATATTTTCTTGAGAAGAGGAAACTGAAATCTGAATTTTGGACAGCTGGGCAATTTCAAGTATATTTTTTCACTAGACAATATGCAAGCAACTTTATGAAGTATCATGCTGGTTATTCTTTGCAATGTGCTCATCAATGCATGACAAGCTCATCCTCTATTCACTGTTGAATATTATCCTAGTTTTAAACTTTGGACTAGCTAAGCAGGAAGAGGAACTTGATAAAGACTGTAACTCATGTTTTATAAACAATATTGGTAGTTATCAACTGCTCGTAAATTAGCCTTTATTTGCATATGCTGAAGGGCTACAGTAAATATACTGATTCCTGTGGATCTATTTGTAAACAGAGGAAAATCTTATAAAAAACACAATCAGCTTAATTCACTGCCACCGGTTTCTTCTTATTACTCTCGCATTGATTGGCTTCTGCATTAATCCTGGAAAATATCCTGGATAGACCTCAGTCATCCAAAGTGATCTTTTTATGTGACTGAAGGAAAGGTCAAATCACAATGAAAATTTAGGAGAATTGAAAGTAAAATACATAAACAAAGATACAGAATAGGCTGAAGCTAATTACAAACTTGTGTCTTACTACAAACTTTTTCTGACTTGTGTGTAGGACGCTTGAACACTTAAGTAATTCCTTAACTAATCTGCAGATGTCCCAGAGTAGTATCCTTCTCCCCAAAGACCATTTATGAAAGGTGAACCCTGAGACTTTTTCAAAACTACTGAGAAGTAAGTTGCTGGCATAATGCATTCACAACATAGATAATATTTTTGTATAAAAGGACTAAAGAGACAAGTCTGAAGTATTCACAAAAGGCAATATCAAGTATTTTTACTAGAGTACCCAGTGGTCTTATATCAAGACTACAGCTAGGCAAAGTTCCTGGGAAACTTAATGGGAGAGGACTTTTAAAAAGAAAATTTTTTGAAGGATAAACTAATGTCCTAGAGGAAGGGGGTGACAGGCCATAGAGAGACAAAGTTATAAGGATACTCTGAAAATACAAGTGAGATCATCATTCTTTCAATCTCCTTTGACTTTCTTGATTCTGATTGTGGCCTCAGGGCACGACTGCAACATGCACAGTAAATAATCAGCAATACAATAGGTCCTGGAGGCATTCTGTATTTCAGGGGAGCTCTTGACCTATGAACATCCTGGAAATAGTTTTTTTGGCACTGTCATAAATAAATTGGGCCATTTGTTGCTGGAGGGGACCATTCCAGCACACTTCTTACAGAACATAAAATGGACGGTGGCTGCTGACAGAGGCTAAACGTGTCCTTTTGCATGCAATGAAAAGAGGCCAAAGAACTTGAATGAGATGAAAGAACTAGAATAAACAAATCAAAAAGTATTGCAAATTCCATTATTAATTTCATGATCAAAACAAAACTTAAAAATTTTAATATTTCATTATAGGAGAGTTAAGATCTAGTAAAATGGTGATTTTTCTAAATAAAAAACCATCCCTAATGTTCATGAAACTCAAGTATTTTAATTAAATTGAAATTCCCTACTATTTTATTTTAGAATTATCTCAGTACAAAAATAGGAATTTTCCTGATAGAAAACCTTCTCAGAAACAGAAGTTTTGTGACTTTAGCCATAAAGGTGCTTGCACGTTTTACATTAAATTAAAAACAAAGTATGTAAAAACAAAAATAAAGCAGCTTCCCACCTGCATGTCCCATAACTGGTGTATTATGTGTTAGGCTATAAATAGAGCTCTACAGGTCTTTGAAAAACATCAATTTTTGCTCTTTAGAAGACCAGATTTTATATGAAAACAATTACTTATATTAAAACTTAGATAATTCCCGAGTATTTGAGGCTTTCAGTCTCAAGAGTATGTAGGGAGAAATCTAGATTTTTTTCTTCCTTGAGTAGCAATCCAACTTACCAATCACCTCCAGATATGATTTTTTTTTGTTTTCTTGCTTAAATCTTTAATCTACTTCTCCTTCTGTTTGCAGAATATCTGTATTGTGTAGGTGGGGCTGGCCGCTTTGTCCAGACTGGCTGCCCCAAAAGCTCAAAATCATCAATCAAGCCTGGCAACAAAGTTTTCAGCAGAGCACCAACTTACCAAAGTAAAAACACATGATTTGGCAGATCTTTCAGAAATTCTGCAGTAAGAATAAAACTCTCAAAACTGATAATGCTATCTAGAACATCCCTTTGAAAATCACTTTATATCCACTCAAGGTTCACTCAAAACTACATAAAACATTTGCAGGGAAGTCCAGCTTCACCAAGAATTTGCAAACTTTCCTGTTCAGCCTTATTGCAATTTAGTTTGGAGTTTGCGGATCCATGAATTTCCAGCATAACCAGAATCAGAACAACTGACCAGCTGGGAGAAAAGAGATACAAATAAAATATGTTGGGGGAAATGCTGGTAAAAGACCCTTTTCCCTTGCTGTACAGTTCTTCTGAGGTGTTTTTGTGTCATAGACTCTAGGACTAAAGAAATGTTGGTATTGCTTATTGCAGTGTGACAGAGTGCAAACACAAAGCTGCATGCAGTATGTCATTAGGAAAGTTAGCATGCACTGCGATTGGAGCTGTGAATGCTACACTTGCATCCAGACTGAGGATATTCCAGCTCCCATCTCGTTATCCCCTATATCCGTGAATGTAGACAAAGTTCAGTGGCTGAGTAATGACCCAGAATCCCCCCTGGTTGAAATGTTTACAGTTCTTGGAAATTACCCTTTTTTTTCCAGTAGTTTATTCTGACCGGTGTCTGTTGAAAGCTGATTTAATAAGGGTTCAATTCAGTTAGTCCTGAGAATGATAGCAAGGAGGGGGCATAGAGTGACTGTACTAAAAACCTTTTGAACATCTTTCAATGAGGAGTATAGCTCTAATGTACTTTCACTTATAACAAGAGATACACAAAATAGAATAAGAATAAAGAAATAAGGGGGAAAGAATGAGAAGAAAGGGAGAAATAGTTAAATGAATCTCTTATTTCCATCATAACGTGTTCTTACCATGTACAGTATTCAAGATGGTAACTTCCTAGTATTTCTGTCAGAAGTTTATGAGACATTACTTTGGATAATGTGCTTAAGTAGGAAGAGAAATAAGCCTCCAGACTTCATCTGAAATTCAAGATCATGTCTTATCACATTGTCCTTAGGTAGCAGAAATAATTTTCTCTGACATCTAGTGAGTAATAATGCCCATCCTTCATAATGCTGCTGGCGCACTAGCTCGTTACCTAATTGGTTAATAAACAGATATATTCAATAATCATGGTGGAGTGTGCCAAACTGCCAGTCTTTGTTCTAGAAACATATGCTGGCAATTAATAATGATGATTTAATACAAGGATCTATTTCAAGCAGTTTTCATTTGCCATGAACGTGTATAGGGTGCATAAGCACATTCAGGTTTCCAAGGTCTTCTGCTTTTAGGAGGGAAGAAAATGGGCAGAGGGGCTGTCTTAGTAACGATGCTTCTCCTTTCTCAAGTGAAGAGGGTGCCGAAGAAAACAAGCAAGCTCAAGGAGATCTGTCCATCCCCGTGAACCATCGAGCTGTAGGGGTCTTGTGATAATATCACTAACAGAGAGCATTAACACAGCCAGAAAACACAAGCAGATGATCAAACGACGGTGAAGATGGCCGGGCGGATAAACGTGCTTCCACGGGGAGCCGTCACCCGGCGGGGCGGCGCGGCCGCGCGCTGACGCAGGCACTTGGCGCGGGAGAACAATAGCGGCTGCCTCCAGATGGGCCTTCCTCCCGCGACGCTCCTCACCATTCACACCGAGCGATGCGCAGACATATGCCCAAATCACCATGGCAACCACTTACTTCAGCGTGACATCAAGCCCCGATCTAAACTCCATAGGCGTCACATAGTACATGCTGTTTCTTTCCTTGAATTAATAATATTGATTTAAAAGGCAGGTTCCATTAACCGTTTCTTCGCTGCATCAGGGGTAATTGCCATCTGTGGTGCTGGTGTTATTCTAGTTATTCAAATACAGGAAGTGCAGCATCTAGTTAAATAATTCATGCTGTGCTGCTGCTCATTCTGTTCTTAGAAGCAGAGCTCTTGCTAGGAAGGCATGGTAATTTCAGCACACGAGTGATAGGATTATGAAATGTCTAATTGCCCTCTCATGTGATAGGATTATTTTCTGCAATGACTTTAATTCTTCCAGGTGGTGGCAAACAATCCAGACGAGTGACCAAACAATAACATCTTACATGAATGCCCTTGGGATTTTGCTTCTGAAAACAATGAAAAGTACAGTCAAGGCTTCACTGTCCTTTACTGCAAAAAGAAGTATGAAGAATCCTTTTAAAAAAAAGCAGAAAAAAGAACTTTCACCAAAAACAGAAGAAAAGAAAGAAAAGAAAAAGAAAGAAAAGAGAGAAAAAGAGAGAGAGAAAGAAAGAGAGAGAGAAAGAGAGAAAGAGAGAAAGAAGGAAAGAAGGAAAGAAGGAAAGAAGGAAAGAAAGAAGGTAAGAAAGAAAGAAAGAAGGAAAGAAGGAAAGAAGGAAAGAAGGAAGGAAAGAAAGAAGGAAAGAAAGAAGGAAAGAAAGAAGGAAAGAAGGAAAGAAGGAAAGAAGGAAAGAAGGAAAG
>JAUBNY010000001.1:13632036-13660446 GCA_032275445.1 Crypturellus soui
AAGAAAGAAAGAAAGAAAGAAAGAAAGAAAGAAAGAAAGAAAGAAAGAAAGAAGGAAAGAAGGAAAGAAGGAAAGAAAGAGAAAACTGATTCATGAGAGTCTGACACTGAGGGAGTTCCTTATGATACTCTTTAAACTCAGTCAATTATCTGAGGCTATGAGCTCCACAGGGCTTCTCAGCTAATCTTCCAGAACTGCAAGGTTGTAGTTGTGATACTGTGTCTCAGTGTGGGTTTGCTTGTAAGACTGGAGGAAAATGGAACAGAAATCCTCAGGTTTCTGTGATACATGCAGAGTGCCTCAAGGAGAAAATCTTCAACAAACCAGGACATTGCCACCTCTTAGTGAAGAGTGGGAAGCAGTGATTTTTCAGTCTAGACAGAAATATTCTTGGCATCCGAGCCAGCTTTTTCATTCAGAAAGGGAAAACTTTAGGGTTATATTAGGAGACTGAGCATGTGATAGCATTCAAGAATGTCAGACTGGCAGAGTCATCTAGGTAGTAGGTTGTCTACTGCCTGAGCAAATGCTCTTACTCACTATGAGATGTGTTCATTAGCAGACTTATTTGGAAATCTTGATGTAGAATACATTTCTTGAAGGATCTAGGGCTCATGTCTCCTATTCTGATCCTGCATCAGGAGAATATATGTATACTCAAAGAAACCGTAGGTCACATGAGAAGATACATACAGAATTCATGTGCTTGCATGACTGAACAGTTAAAGAAAGCAAAAAGAGACATACTGCTTCAGACCAAGAGCTGACCTCACCCAGTAACCTGTCCTCTTAAAAAAAAAAAAAGCAGCATACGCCAGGAAAATAGAAACAGACAGTAAGAATGAGCAAGTAAGTGTAATAACAGAGAGATACTCTTTTCCCCAAATTGTTTCCCAGATCTCTCCATTTTCTGCTCAGGGTATATTTCAAGCCTGACCT
Source organism: Crypturellus soui (assembly GCA_032275445.1). Classification (NCBI taxonomy): domain Eukaryota; kingdom Metazoa; phylum Chordata; class Aves; order Tinamiformes; family Tinamidae; genus Crypturellus; species Crypturellus soui. The sequence goes on from JAUBNY010000001.1 coordinate 13,632,976, forward strand.
ACCTCTAGTTGCTAAGCAAAAACTGACACAGAGTGCAATGTCAGTCTTAATAGACCTCTTTCATGTGTTGTGCCCTGGCTAGGTGTTGGTGCTTTCTGGATCTCAGAAAGAATGCACTCTCAAATACAATGTTTAATCAAAATATTATTTAATGAATATATTTGATAGGAGCAGAAAAAAAGATTAGCAATATAATCTTACGTTCCTAATGCTAGCAAGCCTGAAATAATATTCTGTCGAATGGATCTCTCAATCTCTGCCTGCGGCAGAGATCCCATCTGTGGTGAGGTTCACCATCATTTTGTTATTTAGACCTCTTCCCAACAACTGTATCCATCATTTTTACTGCTAAGCAAGAGGATGCTCACATGAGAACATTCTGCTTCACTTTTAGATACAAAAAAAGGAGAGTTGGGTAGTGCTGGTGCTGAGCAGGAGAGATGCCTACAGGCTCCTCTGTTACAATCAGACAGCTAAGTTTGTGCTTCAGAGAAAGGATATGTGCAGCACAGCCCTGAACCTACTCAGGTAAACAGTTCTATGTTTTCTATGTCTCCACTAAGTGGAGCTTTGGTTCATGAGTGCAATGGGAAGAGGCAGACCGGATCACTGCTCAAGTTCTGGTGGGTTTCTGAGTACATGAGTCCTCATGTGGAAGAGGTTTAGGTGGACAGAATTTATGTTCACTTACATCTGCGTTCCAGTAGTAGATCAATAATCCAGTTAGATATCTTTTTCCCCACACATTTGGTCTCCTAGGACAAGAAGCACAAGTGATAAAGTTGGCTATTTCACTAAGATTTATGATTTTTAAATACTCAATGAGTTTGCTTTATATTACAGAAGAAAAAGTTACAGAAAGATGTTTGGAAAAGATGTGTTTAGGTTTGTGATGATCCTCAATTCCTGCTCATGTCACTGTGTCAGATGAGTGCAGAGAAAATTTGTGGGCACACAGACAATCTTTTCCTTTAAAGAAGTTTCTCTGTGATAGTCACCATGAGTGACTACTAGTGACCAGTCACCATGGAGTTAGTCATAGTGACTGTCACTATGACAGTCTTTTATGTGTCATAAAAACAGGAGGTAGTAGAACAAGATGTTAAGTACCTTGATAAGAACAAACTAGCATATGAGACAACAAATCTCATCCAGATGAACTTAATAAAATGCAAACTGTTTTTTTTTTCATGTATTTTTCACTCTGTAATGATATTGCATGTGTAGACAAGTGAATCCAAAGATTTCTTATCTAAATTACCTGAAAAAAACGACTTCCCAAAGTGACTGGGGTGGGGGTAGTTTTCTTTAAGGACTATCAAGGATCAAAAAATTGTGGAAAGCTAGGACCATTTTAAGATTCTGGATGTGAAAAGATATCTGTATTAAAATCATTCCAGATAACATTAGACTTCATTCTGCATTTCACGTGTGGTCTGGACTCACTGCATGGGCAGTGTAGGACTGTGGTGGTGGTACAGACCAGAGCTACAAGAAGCATGAAAAACAGCTCGGGGGTATTTGGCACTGGACCTACTATATTTTGGCAGCTACCTGTCATGGACATCTTTGAAATTCAGGATTAGGGCCTGGGCACTGTAAGGGGCTGTTGTTTTCTGCATTACTCAGAGCAATTGGCATTTCTAAAAAGGGATTGTTAAAATGTGCTAGTCATAACATTCTGTTCTCCTCTCCCTAACTTCACGAAGCACATGCTTAGTTCAGGCACTGAGTGTGAATGAATTTTACCATGGAGATCTCAGAGTCTTTCCCTCAGCCTTCTGTCAATGGTGGTGATTTAGTTCTCAATGCTTTGGAATCAAAAATTTGAAACATCGTAACCTAATTCAAGAAAAGGTGAAGGATGTTAACATTTATTTTTCTCTTTATGTATATGTATATATCTAAAAGTCTGTGGAAAAATATGACAATTTTCCATTGCTATTTTAATTTTTTAATTCTTACTAGGGTATACAGTTTATCATACTTTTCTGTGTGTAAATTATTGCATGAACAGATAGGAGTCCCTTTCATAGCCAGATCTCATGCCAAAGTGCGATGTGCACTGAGCAAATACTAGACAAAAAGATGATCTGCCAAGAGAAGAGATATAAGCAGATGTACAAGTATAACTGAGGATAAGGGGAAACAATGAGAAAATGCTAATCAATTTTAAAGACAGTTACTGAAGCACACCAGGTAGTGATCAGAAATACAAGAAAACTTAGCACTTCCGTATGAGAAACATGCAAAGGGTGAGAAGCAATATGAAAGTGAATGAAGCTACTAGTTTGAAAACACAAAAATGTAAACATTTGGCAGAGAAATGAAGTAGAAGACAGTAGGGCTATAGGCAAAAGATGAACATTTGTTTTGTTGTGAAATATTTGCTACAGCTATCCTAATCATTATATGAAATTAGAAATTAAGAAACTGGTTTCCCCATGCAATTCAGCACGGCTTAGGAGCTGACTGCACTGTCAGCTGTCTGGTAGTGCTGTTGTAGCCAGAATGACTGCAGGTGTGGGAGAAGGACAGGCTTTGGAGGAAGAAGCCATATCTTTTATCAGGTCAACTCATATAACAAGAAGCAAGGGACAAACTTTTGAGCATAAAAGTCTTACAAAGCAGGAGAATGGACTGTATTGTCTGTAAGACTTTTTATAGCACTTATAATTTTAGGCAATTAGTTTATGAAATATTTATATACATAATAATATACATATATACATATTAATAGCATATTATAAAAATATTAGCATAATAATATTGCCATTGCCTAAAGTTATGTGATCTACAGTGGAAGATCTAGTAAGCACAGATATATAAGACAGCAGCTGAACTTCAGTAGCACCATAAAAATAAAAGAGACACAAAGATAATAACCTAATACCCTGAAACAAAACCCTTCACATACTCTTTGAAAGATGAATTGCTTTACAGAACTTTATTTTCAGGTGCATCATCAAGACTGATATGAACATTGTGTGAATTATTTGCAGAGCACAATCCAGCTCTAGTTAGAAGAAAGGCTCCTTCCTACATTTTATTTTTGATCTGTGTTTTGTTATTGGTTTCCTAAGACTTATACAGATGAGCTGTTTGTACACATATTTGTCAGACCACAATATGTTGCTATTGATTAATTTTAATCAAATTAGAAAGAGGAGCTGGAGTCTCACAGTTAATGAAATTCCTGCAAGTTTCATGAAGAGCGTTGGCTGGCTAGAGGAGAGTGCCAGAAAGGGGAAGATAGGCAGAATTCATCTGTTATACATCTTGTTTTGGCAGCACAACACATGTACCTACTGCCCAGTCAGCCAAGCGTACTGACTGGCAAACAAACTGTGCACAGCTTTGGATAGTCACAGTTAATGACTAATTTCATCTGTTCTATGGCTCATGGAACAATCTACTCTTACAGACTTATCAGCAAAAGTGTTGCATTACAAAAATCTAACAAAATTGTCAGTAAAGAAACGTTTGAGACATATGCTATTCTCTGCTGTCTGGCTGATTCAGCTTCCAATAGCCTTCCAAATGTATGTGAGCTCCTGAAAGCCATTTTACGTAGAATGGCATCCTACCAAATGCAGTACAGAGAAGCCAGGGGATTTATCTACATAAGGTTTTGACTTCTTCATCAAACAAAATCTAGAGTTCAACATCATTGGAGAACATAAACAGAAATCATCCTGTGCCTTTACTTGATTTGTGAAGTCTAGGAGGGAGAAGTATAAAAGAGGACTGAGGGTGCAGTTCAATGACCTCTACAAGCTGATCCAAAGCCCAGGTTCTTCTCCACCCCTTATCATGCTCCTGAGAGACACTGATGCAAGAAGGCTGTTTCTTTCCTAGACAGAAAAATATTAGAGTTAATGTAAATTCGCAGCAGAAAATCGCAATAATTTTGAAGATATTTTTGTTATGAACCACAATTTGGCCCAAATATTTCCTTAAATGAGTGCTTGATGATGTGTTAAGTTTGTGCACAGTATAAAAAAGTATCCTCAAATATTAGTACTCATCTAACTGTCCTGGCTATTCCCTTATAAATTAATATTTAATGTTGCATATATAAATTGCAGAACTGCAATAATAAATCTTGGCACTATAAAAATGCTGCCTTGTAATCCCTGACTTTTTAAAAGCACAGTTCTATTCTGAGCTGAAACAATATGTTGTCCTTGAAAGTCTATTTTAATGCTTTCCTTTGCATAAGGTTTTTTTTGCTCAATGTTTTGTCACCAGAATGCAATACTCCTATTGACAGAGGCAGCAAGGGCAGAGGAGGCTTTTTGCACAGAATGATTTTTCTTTTTTTATTTGTTTGTTTATACATATAGATGTCACATGTAGATGTCAATTTCTTCTGAAGGACAGAAGGAGGTCTTCAGCTTCTCACACAGACTAAGTGCTAGAAAATTGTTGTACTCATAATATGTGCTTGCCTGCCCACTCATCTCTTACTTTTTCTCTCTTTTTTGGTACTGAGTTTTCACTGCCAGGGAAAAAATGATAAAGTCTCTCTGCAAATTATTACTACTTTGAGATTCTTGGATTGTACAGTTTCACTTTTAGTTTGTTATTCCATCCTACTCTTCAAACAATGTAGGGAATCAGAAAAAAAAAAACATTTCTATAGAAGATCCCTTCTTATGTACTGTAAATTGTGTGTGCATGGCTGGAACATGTGTGTCAGAGGTCCCACATGCACAGAGTCAACATGCCTCCAGCTTGGGGCTTCCTGCAAACTCCCAGAAATGCCACCTGCATGTTAAGCAGGCAGGTGGCCCCTTGAGATTGTGCCTCTCCAGCTAGGATTTCTCCTTAACGAGAGGGGGAAGGGAGAGACAAGCTCTGAATTATAGAGGCAGAACTAGAAGCCCCTGAAGTGACAAAACACTGAATTATTCATTGTGCAATTTCTAATTGTTCTTGAAGTTATCGGTACCATTTGGAGCTAAATCAGTTCAATATTGTGCTTGGAGGAGGTTTCCCCTCCTCTCCCTGCTTCGTTAGTACTAAAGAAAGGCAGGGGAAGGAAAGACATCCCTGAAATGCTCATATCAGCCCTACTGCAGCTCCTGATGTGCAGTGAGCCAGAACTGAGCCAAATGCATGCTAAAAACTAAATGTTGCCAATTATTTATAGGCATACATTATAATCTCAATTCTGCTACTTAATAGAGTTTCTCATTAAGGGTCACAGCAATTGCTACTCTGGACCAGACTGATCTAATCCAATGTCCTATTTTTCACAGTGGGTAGCATTAAGTGTTTCAGAGGCAGCAGCAAGAAACTCAGTGCTGGACAATTATGGACTAAATTGTCTCCAGGGAAAATATTTTAGTTTCCTTCATGAGCTAGGGGCTGGATATGCCTGGAAACATAAGAATTTATGTACTATTCAAAACAACTATATTAGGGAGTAATCAGTTTAAACTCTATCCTACTGAAGTCTTGATCACAGAGACATCATAAAATTACTGTTTCGTTCCAGAAAGTGTACAGTGTGTGAGGAAAAGTTATATTTCAAATGAATTTTTGTTTGTGTCAATTATGCCCTGCCTTACTAACATGCCTTATTAGGATCAGCCACTTGATATCTTTTGTGCCTGTCATTATTACACCTTCTTTTATAATTTTGTAAAGCCATGTTTCCCCATTCCTAACCTTTCAAGCCTATATTTTTTATTTTCCTACTCATTTCTGTCATCGGGATCTGAATTCCTTCTGTTTTCACTCTAACCTTTTGAGATAGGATGATTAGAGCTCATTGATTCATATAATGGCATTATACATGCTAACATGTTGTTTCCTTTTTGACCACCAATGCACAGCGAGCAAAGGTCAATTAATCTGACACCACTGCTTATGCTTCCGATCGATACTGCCTTATTGTTTCCTTGTTCTCCCACATCTGCTTGTCTGTTGTGACACTTGGATTGCAAGGTCTTTCAGACCACAGACTTTTTCTATGCAAGAGACAAGCACAGAAGAGGACCAGTCAGTGCCTGAAGCATCTATTGTAATACAAATAGTTAATATAAGATTGACAAATAATAAAGCATTCATATTGGTGTCTTGGGTTTTATGCCTGAGTTTTCTTTTTTCTTTTTCCCGGAGTGGCTTCAGTTAATTTAGAACCTAGCAATGTGTATAAATCAAATTATTTACTGGAATATGCATTACTTAGCATCTATCTTTATTGAATTTCATTTGCCATTACGCTGCACATCTAACTCGTTAGATTCTCTGAATCTATTATATGCAAAGACGTAGATGGATCTTCTGTCTCAGGAAGGCGGTGCTGCAGATACCTAGAAGCTAAGAAGATATACTACAGAAAGTATTAATGCTTGTCTTTCCTAGTATGCTTTGTTTTTTCCCTCTGCATTTGCTATCAGAAATAGAGTACTGGACTAAAGTGTATTGTAATCTGACCCAGTATAGCACCTCTTATGTTCTTAGGTCTTTCATCATTTTCCTGTTTAATGATTCCTGATTAATGTTAGTAACTTTATTATCTGTAGATATTGCCACTTCTTTGCTCCTTACTGTTACTTGAATGTTTGTTCAAAAGAAATGGAAAACCAGGAAACTTCATTTAATTTTTTTCTCAATGAAATATAAACTCTTTTTCTGTCTTTTATCTGTTTTTAATCTACGACAGTACTTTTATTTTAATCCATTTACTACTTAACTTTCCTAAACTCTTCCCATGGGGAATTAACAAATATTTTCAAAACCAGGTAAGATGTCACCAGTCTTCTTGCTCCAACTATCTTGTTGACTTATACAGGAACTCTTCAGGATCAAAACCTCATCATATTCAGGGGTAAAGTCAAGCTGGTTTGTCTTCCTCACACCAAAAAGTTTTATGAACTCAATTCTTAAATACTGTTTCAAACAATGTGCTTCTTGTTTAAAGAAAACTTGTCAGTATTTAGTGTTCAAAATCTTTCTCAAAGAAATTTTCAGTGGACAGATAGATACACTTCATCACCACACACACTCACTCAAATTTCAGAGTTCAGAATTGGAAAAGACTTTAATAAGAAGTCCCAAACTTTTTTTGTATACTCAGCAGTTTTATCCTTAAACTGAGGAACTCAAAACACACATTATCCTATTCTAAGCAGTTACTACTCATCAGTGTACTAATTTTTCTCCAACATTTTGTGTCTGATAGTAGCTGATCTTTTTGTTTTTTAAGGGAAGTTCCCCTGCGAGTAGAAATAATTTCTTCTCTGTAATGTTCCTGTCTTTTTTAATTGCTACTCTCTGATATTTGTGTGAACCTACCAATTAACTCCCTAGAAGCTTTCTTGTTTACAGTTTCATGCAAAATGTTTATTTTTCTCTATTTAGAAATTTGCTATTCAAAATCCATCTTATCATTCTGACTTTTCATCTCCTGTTTCGTGTGTGACATTATTTGAGTTCTGTATTCTGAAAGACATCTGTTTGATGGGAGTAATCTCCAGAGCTTTCCTGTTAACTATACTACTCTCCCTTCCAAAGTGCAGGTACCCAGGCTTTTGACGGTTTGCCAGTGCTGTACACGGCTTCCTGTTCATTATCTGCAGAACCACACATCCAGCATGGCCTCACAGACCCTCAGGATTCCAAAATCATTAGTTCTCATTACACAAAAGCAGGTTCAGCCCAGAACAGCCATATGCTTAGATTGTGCCTTAGAAATACATGTTAATATACAATCATAGGTATCTACTTCGTGTCTCTAATGCATTATTCATGAAAAAAACTTTAAAGAAACCTCTTTTAAAGGGGTATTTTCTCTCAGTGCTGCGATAGATTTAAAGAAGCAGTTCTTTGTTTCTGTCTCCAGCTTTACTGCTGGTGAACATAGGTTTCTGTATGGAAGGCCTGCTCTATTTTATAGGTCTAAATCGAAGACAGCTTGAACTGCATCAGTGGGTTTCACCAAATTAAGTAGAGTCTGCCTAAATTAGCATATTCTGACTCCACAGGTTGTCCATTAACTGATTCATTAATTAGAACAAGGTAGAGCACTACCTACTGTTACAAAGCAGGGTTTATTATGAGTGAAGATAATTAAATAGATAAGTACGAAATCACTCTGAGCACCATGTAAAATGCTTCCCTAGAGCAGTTCTTAGCTTGGGCAGCTTAAATTAAAGGGACGAAGCTAGCTCCTTTGAGCTATAACTAAAAATTATATCCTTTTTTCATCAAAATAATCTTTTATGCAGGTCTTGGTAAAAAAGACGATTTAAAGTGCTGCAAACATCAAGTTGAAAATATTTTTGACTGCTGAAACTTTTTTTCTTTGCCTTTTGCTCTGCTGGCATTAGTTCTACTGCCTACATGCACACCAGTAAATAAAATGAGCCATGGATCATTCTGCGGACCTGAGGCCAGCTGGCACGCCACAGCTCATACTGGTCCACAGAGCTAAACCCTCTTCCCTCCCAGAACAGAGTAGCCAAGTCCAAATTGCCTATTAGGAATTATCCTCTGTCCCTGGTGGCTCCCTTACTGTGCCCAGGTACAGTTGGCAAGGACCAAAACCAAGTTAGGGATCATACTAACAATTAACAGTATAGTTAATCACATGGAGTGCTTGAACCCATGCCTGATCCTGTTTAGTTTCCCAGTACAGACATAGCCATTGTGTTTCCAACAGGACCAAACAAATGATACTTTGATATATTTGCAGGCTCTCCAAATAAAACAAATGTCTCATTCTCTCTGAAAAGCAGAAAGGAATGACCCCCCCCAAAAAAAAAAAGAAAACCCAAGATGAAATAGAACAACTTATCTGATGTTTTGTCAACCAGCTAGGTTACCAGCTTCTCAGAAGTTATTATTTGCAACCTGTAGGCAAAATCCCTATAGGGTGGTAATTGCAAAGCATGTATTCACTGATCCTAAAAACGTATACTTTTTGCTACTACTACCTGCAATGAGGAAGAACTTAATTTCAGCAGCAGTTCATCTGGAAACATGGTAGAGAAGTTGCAGGAATGACAGGTTCAAAATCAGAGAAGTAAATTACCAGTCACCAGCTGCTCTGCAGAAAGTCAGTGGTTACAAAAGAGGCCAGAGCTGGGATTTGGTGCAGCAAGCCCATAAGTTATCTATCCAGAGTTTAAGAGTTTGTGAGCTGTCAATCCTGGTAAGGGACAAGTCTGCAAAATGAACTGCAACTCAGATCTTACTTTTCCTCACACACACACTTGATCAAGCATTCCTGACTGGACTTTTAGCATGCACACTAAAAGCAAGGGACTATAGGTCAGTATTTATTGGGAAATGTGAGAATGGAGTAAAACCTGTAGATTTTTGTCAATTCATTTTGTATCAAGACTTAAAGGAAGACCTTCATACTGAAGATAAATCAAACTACTGATTGCAAATGGATCTGGAGAGGAAACAGGTTTTCCAGCCTTTGTAACACTGAGATGAGCTCTTCACTTCCAGACTGGACGGAGCCGAGAACACCTCAACAAGCCTTAGAGAGAAGGATACCTAGAAAAGCTAATGGTTAGGGAACAAACCTGAGCAGTAAGAAACTAGGTTTAAGAACATAATCCAAATCTCAGGGAGAAGAAATTTCAGACTGTCTCTGTGATACCTCAGGTGTGTGTTCTAGACACCAGACTATTGACTCTCTTTATATTTGGCCAACAATGTGCCCTCAGCAGATTTTATTTTTTCAAAGGTAGTGCTGGACCCAATAAACTACTGTAAAATTTAATTTTACTTAACTGACATTTTCCAACCAGAAGTAATCTTACTGTGCTATAATAAGGGGTATGCACTATTTCAAGTTGTTTGATGAATTTAATTGAAAAACGCACATTTTTTCTTAAATATTTAACTAAATGATTAGCTATAAATGTCAAAACAATCAAATTTTTTTAATGCTGTGCAGTATGGAACAAATTATAATAGCAAAGGGAACTATTAGTTGTCTATGTTCTGAATATTAACAAAGCCTATGACAACGGGTGCAAGAACCCCTTTTGCTCTGCTCTCTGTATTGGTTCAACAGGAGGCATATTTTCAAAATTATGAGTCTACTGCTTTATTCAGGTTTCTGAAGTATCTTTTAGTCCCATCTCTTCATTTTTTTTACTTATATCTACCTCCTAGGCAGTATTATTTCTTAGATTTCAAACAATCTGTTTTTTTTGTTGCTATGAACTATTATTAATGCTTGATATTTTCTCAGTACTTTGATCTCTCTTTAATCTTTGATGATGCTATTGCAGGTGCTATTCTACCAGAAGGGCCACATATTTGGACCTGAAATCTCTAAGAAAAGATTGGGTAATTTTGGTGGGATACCATCTAATCATTAACTGCCAAATCCCAAAATCATTTTTTTCTCCCCTTATACTCATTCTCTCTCCCTGGTAAGTGAGATTTTTGCCACTTTCTTTAGTAGAAGAAAGGAGGAACCTTAAAACAGTATTAATTCAACTGCACAATAAAAGGAAAAAATACTGATTTTGTTTCAAAGCTTGTTTCATAGAAAACTCTACACCTTAGAAGTCCTGGAATGAAAAACAGATCTTTTTTTAACTGTAATTATTTAAATAACAGTTTAAATAACAGTTTTTCTCTCCACTGAACCATACTTGCGACTTATTTGAAACAATGTGCAACAGTCCAGTTTATTTCTGAAACATTGACAAGATATACAGCCAGCTATATTTAATTGATTGCCATAAAGATAATGCAAAACAAAAAAAAAGAGAAGTTATTTCATTTGGTAAAGAGAGCACATTAATATCTGCTTGCATGGACAGTTTTTTCAAACTAGCTGTGGTCTAGAGAATAGTTTAATGGTATCATGTTTTACATGAAAAAACATTTTTGTAGTTGCTAAAAATTAGCTAAGACATTTCATATAGATCTTTCCACTGTATATTTTATAAAATTACTTGCTTAATCAAATAACTGTTTTGTCAGTATTTTAAATGCTCTCAGTAATAATGAAGTATTTATAGTTTAAATGCCAATGATCTGACAAATGAAATTCCTCCTTTCTGTTACCTGTTTTTTTTTTTTCAAAATAGCTCAATATTTCAAACTTGAAGGCACTGGAAGCAGTGTAGAACAATCAGTATTTTAAAAACATTTTGTATGTGTCAGCCAACAGCATTAAATTGTGTATCATCCAAATTACAATCTATAATGTGTTATAAGACGTTCCATGAAAATTTAACAGTTTTATTGTGATTCTTTCAAAATAAATACTGATAACCTTGTCCGGTATCTCTGCACTAAATTCATTCTGTGCCATTCCCACTCCATATCCTCCCCCAGTATTTAATGCTTCTGCTTGCAATATTGTCAACATTACCAATGCCATCATATTTTATGTAAGTTGTACTGACAGCTAATGACCTTTATTTAGCAAAGAGGAAAACACTAAAAGAACATCATGATTAGATTAAATAACCATGGTAAATGAGTGAATGAGTCTCATATGCCTAAACCAAAGGATTCTGCTTATTCTGACAGAAGCAGACATGAAAGCAATCTTGCCAGTAAATATATCTAGCGTATTGGTAGATATGCTTTGATACTATAGGTATAAGAGAGAAAACTCACTCAATATAATACCTCTAAGAGCATATGTTATTATCATCTGATTCACAATTTTAAAAAAAAAGGTAAAAATTTTGAAAGAGTAGCTGAAAAAAATCATCAGTTTATTCAAAGCTTGTTTATACAGTGTAAAAATTTTAATTCATTTTTTCTTTTAAAAAATGCACATGATTTTTATTTTAAGAATATCATCTTTTACATTTTACAATGTGCAAGTTTATACTTTTGGTATGTTTAGAGAACTATTCCTAATTGCTGTCAGTTCTTTGCTTAAATGATATCTCTGTATTATATTTCCTTTTCTTTAATTCTTTAGCCAATCTTCTTACTCTGAAATGATGGAGAAGAATGTCTAAAAGTTTACAGTGTATCATTAATACACTTTGAACTACATTCTGAAGCTTTGAATTTTACAGGAGCTTGAATTTTATCATGCAATGCCTATGAAAATGTACTTGACTTTTCCGCCAGCTCTGAATAAGTCTTCATTCTTGAAAGCATGACACACTAAGCAGGGTCTTTAATATATGCTGGGCTTCTGGCCAGTTTACTTCTTTCACAGTAGTTACAGGTTTGGCAAGTTTTTGACACAACTACGTAGCTACGCTTATGTCTGGCATATAATAAGAAGACATTATATATGGATAATTATTATTAATGATCAGTACTTAAGTAGCTCTTCAAAATCCTCATGCACATTAACTAATTAATACACAGCACTTGCATTGAAAGGATATATGTTAAAGTCGCAATGTATTTGCTAGAGTTGTAATTATATAGAGCTCATTGATATTTTCTTTTTGGTATGAGCATCTGTTTTTCCTAACTGTTCCAAAACACTTACTGGCTTTATTTGTAAAGCCGCTAATCAAGAACAATCAATTCCTTCTATTTAAAGTAATTAAGGTTAAATTTCTTCCAACTGAAGCTAATGATAGAACTCCTATTGCCTTTAAATAGGGTCCAGACTTCTTCTTTAGTATACCTCTTGAATTTAAATCTACAAAACCATACAAATCTCTTTTTGCCTCTTAATTCCCAAACTTCAGCCAGAAAATATATCCATTACATTTTCCTGATGGGATAAAATTCCTAAGGACTGGACAGGTCAACCTACTTTTTTAATTTTTATGTGTATCCAAAAATAAAAATATTCTGTCTTCTTATTTAGGTTAGCATAATCTTCCCCAAACTATTTCTATAGTAATATATCACATTTGCAATATAAACACACACAAACAAAAACCATCTTATATATATGTTCATATGTATATAACACCTGCAAAATAGGTGCTAAAAAAGTAGTGTTGCAATTACAAGCTCATCCCTTCCAGGCTTAAGCAATGCCATAACAGAGATTATGTATGCAATGATAATTCAGCCCTCCTTTATATAAACAGTACAGGAAATCACTAATTATAGTCCCATTGTACTTTTCCATAAAATCTACAGCTTAATGTACTGGATGGGCAAACTCACTTGATGAGCAGCAATTCAATATTCTGCATTTCCTCATTGTTCTTTGTGACATCGTGGGCTCTCTTTACTGGATACGATCAAAATCCTTTTCTGTGAAGACATCCATTTCCTCACGGGCTTTTCTACCTCGGTAACCACTGCTATATTTGAAAGTTTATTAGTATTAATAAACTTTCATTCTAACAATGGTTGGTAAACGCTATTACTGTTTACAGACTGGCAGCTAAGATAGTAAGATACCAAAGTGCCCATTAAGTTTGCTTGAGAAGCCCTGGATGTTCAATATACACAGACCTTCTTAATTTTGGTATTTTCAGAGTGCTTCTTCAAATGATTGTGCACAAAAGGCACTCAGAAAAAAACTGTTTAATATAATTCTTTAGTAATATAAAGGAATCCTAAAACATAATCAACAGGGACTTCTGTAGGTTCTTATCTGCAAGGCAACATTTAATAGTCTGTGGTCCATGACCATACTTGCTATGTACATATCAACTTCTATAACAAATGACACAAAATCCTAAAGACAACAGCATCATTCATTGCACATCTTTGATTGACCCATGGAATTCCAGCCTGCACCCTGGTAAAGGCCTAGGCAAAAGTTAGTCTGGGTATTTCTGGAAATTACCTTCTAGAGACCTGAAGTTTCTGTTTAACTCCATTTGTAAATTTGACAGACATAGTGTGAATCTTTATAATAACTATTATATTAACATGAAATAAAACCACTATTATTGTAATCAAAATTATATCATACTGCATATTCCCAGTCATGTATCTGGAATCCCTGCAAAGTTATTCAGCAAATTAATCCAATTTCTTTAAAAATACACTGCTGAATTATCTGGACTATTTGTGAGAACAAAGCAAAAGGTTAGAGAATGCTTCCTTAAATATATAGTTTTCCCTAACAGCTCTGCATCTTGTGAAACAGCAGCCTTTTTAACAGACCTGCACCTTACTACATTTTTCAGTATTTTTCAGTAAATTACTTGGTACTTGAGAAGCAAAAAAAAAAAAAAGTGTATGGAAAATTGTTTATGCCTGCTCAAGTTTCAACAGTGAATTTCAGGCAGTTTATCCCATGATTGACTGATAATATTCAATAGCCTTGCATCTGTTTCTACTTTCATAAAACCAGACATAAAGGAGAAATTAAAATAAAAGTGAATCTAATCAGATTGGCTTTTGCTGCTTTTCTCCTTTTAATTTCAGCCAAGTGCAAAATGAAACTGATTCTATGACCTAAGATCACATCTCTGCCCTAGAGAAAGAGCAGGTAAAAAAAAATTTTGCACTCAAGTATCCTGAGTCTAATAGTCCTTTGCATCAAATCCTGCAATGTTGCACGTAATAAATACAGCTATTAAACAAATAAACAAAACCCCCCACAAAACTGTTGCTTACTACAAATTACTGCAAAGCCTTTTTTAAAATGTGCAAATAAAATCTCATGAAAATGCAAGCACAGTGTTTTCTCATGTGAGAATGTGTGTGTGTATTAACAAAAACTACGACTACCGTATTTGGAAGAAGGCATTTTGTTAAATTATTTTATATATGTCATTGAGACAAAATATATTTGGCAAGACATAATTATGAATAGCTGGGTGTATGTGAATTAAGCTTAGGTTTCTGTGATTGGTGAAGCTATGACTACAGTCACAAGTAAATTGTTTTGGAAATGCCCGATTTCTGAAAAATTTTTTTCAAGCAAAAAAGGGCAAAAAAACATGAAATAAGGGAATCTTGAAAATATATTTCGTATTAAGGGAGAGCTTAGGAAAAGAGATTCTCTCAAGAGATTTTGATACATGCATACCAGCACATGCTTATATCAAAACTCAAATTTAGCTTCCCCATAAAGTCACAAAAGTGAGTCTGAATTTGAGGAATTGCATTTGACCCATTCTGACCTTACTAGACCTCCACAATTTTCTGTTTCAACTTTATCTTCTCTCATGCCTTTAAACATCTCTAATTATGTTTCAGTGGACATGTATATGGCTATAAATTAACAAAAAAAAAATTCAATAGAAAAAGCGTATATGAGAAAACATACACATATTCCAGATATGTAAGTTTAGAAAACAAACTTTTGAAGGAGAAAAAAGGTTTCTCAACTGTGTTTATTTTATTTTTATTATATGCCGAACTAACGATTCTGTTAGGTTAAATTAATGTTTCCAAAGACTTTTTATTGTGTGACTTTTTCAGTTGTTTATGATCTTGTTAAATCATCAGGGTTGGAACGTTCTTTGCCAAAAGTTTGTCTTAAACTTTACTGCTTACACAAAGCTTTAGCAAAAACTAAGTCACTTGTTTCAAATGATTAATCTATAGAAAATATATGGACTTGCCAAAATGAATATGAATATTTTCACCTTTTTTGGAGCTCCTGCATTCTTGTATTTTGGATGAAGAACAGAAAGACTAGTGATATGGAAATATTGGGATAAGTATATTTTCCTTGAAAAGCTACAAAAAATGTTGCTGGAAAATCACTGTTTAACTACTCTCAGTAGGGATCTGAGGACAAATATCTCCATTTTCCGAAGACTTTCTTTTCCCCTTGCCCATGAGTCATAGACCTACACAACCTTTCCTTCATTTTTTTTTCTTTCCCAGTAGGATCTAGTGTGCTGCCAAGAGCTGGAAAGAGACTAGAAAACCTCTCTAACATCCTCCATATTCCTATCACTAGTACTAGACAGTGTACGATTACTTGAGCTCAGTAAAACAAGATCTGAGAGGAATCTTCTCTTTTCCAATATACTCTTATTCTATAGATGATTAAACAGAGACACAGAATATTGCAGGAACTAGTTTAAAATCATAACAGTATGTTAGGGCAATGCCACACTTTAATCCTAGCTATCCTGGTCACATCACTAGCTGCATGGTCTATTTGTGCATATGTCATAAAACTAGAAAAAACACGCTTATTAAAGTGAATCAGAAGTCCATTAATATCTACAAAAGAAAATGCAAAGTGGTCTTTTACGTTAATTTATTTTTGTGTGTGCATCTGTATGTGTGAGTGTATGTGCGTATCTCAGTAATTATGGCATGCCTGGGGTCTAGGAAAGAAAACCTTTGAGTGAACACTGAAAGAGGAAGGTTTTATGTTAAACAGGGAAGTTAAATAAAATTTATGTTAAATACGTGGATGTGGTAAGAATCATTAGAAGTGACAGATCGATATAAAAGGGAAAGGAATACATTATTTTCTTGATGTAAATAGGACAAGAATATTGGCTGAAACTTCAGCAAAGGAGATGATTGACAACAAAGATTAGGAAAAAAAATATCAAGGTTTTCATATTTCACAATATTCCTGTATCCAAGTGAGGATGTTACAATCTGAATTGAACAAAATCAAATGAGTATAGAAAAACATTTGGATGATGAGGCTCGGTTGGTTGTAGTTAAAGGGTCTTAGCCTTACCTGGATGTCAGTGAGAGGTGCATTACTGCAGGGGTATGTCCAGAAACTTGTCCTATTTAACCTTTTGATCATCGACCTGGAGAGGGGCCAGAGTGCTTTCTCACCTAGTTTGCAGGTGCTACCAAAGTGAGGTGAGGGGGCCAGTCAATATGCTTGAGGGCTGGGCTGCCATCCAGAGGGACCTAAGCAGACTGGAGGAATGGACTGACCAAAAAAAAAAAGAAAGAAATTCTCAAAGAACAAATGCAGAGTCCTGCACTGAGGACTGACCTGCTGGGGAGCAGCTCTGCAGAAAAGGAACTTTTGGTCTTGTTCGCAGCAAGCAGAACATGAGCCAGCAACGTGATCTGGCAGCAAAGAGGGCCAGCAGACTCCCGGGCTGCATTAACAGGAGCACAGCCAGTAGATCAAGGGAGGGATTATCCTTCTCTACTCAGCACTCATCAGACTGTATCTAGAATACTGTGCCCAGTTTGAAGACCCCCAGTACAAGACAGATAGCAATAAACTGAGCAAGTTCAGTGGAGGGCAACCCAAATGGGATAGGGGCCAGAATACCTGCCCTATGAGGAAAAAATGAAGAATCTGGGCTTGTTCAGGCTGGAGAATGAAAAGCTCCAGCGCTGGTGGGGCGGAGGGACCAAACATTCAAGGTGGTCTTTGAGAGGCATAGCCAGATTCTTCATAATGGGGAATGGTAGGTGGGCAGGAGAGAACAAGGATTCACTGAAAGAGGAGGGCTTCTGATTCCATGTAAGGAGAAACTTTTTTCTCCAGGAGGACATTCAGGCAGAGAAAGAACTTGCCCAGGTTCAAGATGGCTTGCAGACATTTGTTTCCTAAAGTTCAGGTAAAATTAGGAAAAGTCAACACTTTACTGCATGAGAAATGGTTTCATGGGTGTGCTATTAATTTCAGTCGATGGTGAAATATATGACTATTAAGTTTACATAAAAAAGTAGTTCTGTGTGGATCACTGTTTATGCTCTCTGAAAATAATGGTACAATACATACTATTGCATGTAAAACCACATCATCAGTTGCACTTTGTCCTCTTGAATTCTAAGGACAGCAGCAAACTCCTTTGGCCCTTGAGACCAGATAGCAAAGACATAATCCCAAGAACTTAGCTAGTATTTTTACTTTCTATGATTTACTTGTTTTGTTTTTATTTAAATATTTTACAAGGTGGTGTAAATTTTTACAGATTGCATAAGGTTTTTTGATTTTTTTTTCTTGTGTGTGTGTGTAACTGCATTTGGGTGGGGTTTTTTTTCTGTTTAGTTTTTGCTAAGGAACTTTTCTATTTGTCCTCAAAGTAATAAAGGTTTTTCTCCTTCTGCATGTTTGCTATACAAAGAAATGTGCACCATGCAACCTTCTCTGTGTCTTTTATCCTTTGTGAAGGTTATGTTCATGAGATCTAGCATTGTAACTGTAGTAGAACATGATCTGTTATTCAGCTGGGATTCTTGAAGTCAAGTTGTTTACAGTTCTCTTGTGCACTTGTAGTCTCAGCCCATAGGTCTGTTTATACTGCTTTTGCCAAGCTGAAAGCAATTCTGTCACTGCGCCATAGGCTTCTACAGAGGACTTAGCGTTGCAGTGAGTTGAGTCAGTGTTACTGGCAATCAGCCAGAATTCATTACTGCCGCAGATTTTCTGGCATTCAGCTAATGTCCAGGTCAGGTTGCTATAGAAGATATGGCAAAGAAAAGCCAGGTCTTCTTTTCAAATGTAGTTTATTAAAGGTATTATTTGCCCAGAATATTAGGTGAATATAAACCTTTCTCATGAAGTTCCTTGCTGGTAATAGAGTTGTAAATCCCTAACTCAGATAACTAAATAAAGAACAACATAAGGATTTTCTTCCTCTTCACTGAGATAAAAAAAAAAAAAAAGGAAAAAGCAGAATTATTTTCCAAGGTTCCTAATTATTGATCGCTTCTCTGAAGAATTTAAAAACATTCGAGTCTGTCCTTTACATACAATTTTGTTAAACACTGAACAATTCTCACTGTGGATGGTACTTCATCTCTTACAGGCTCACTGTGCAAGCTTGTCCATTAAGAGTAAATATGCTCATGAACATCTACCTTTTAGTGATTATCACTGATTTTACTGGCACTTATTATATTAGCCCTTCTATCTTTCAAACAGTCTATAAACTTTGACACTTCTCCCACATGAAAA
Organism: Crypturellus soui; assembly: GCA_032275445.1. NCBI lineage: Eukaryota > Metazoa > Chordata > Aves > Tinamiformes > Tinamidae > Crypturellus > Crypturellus soui. The sequence goes on from JAUBNY010000001.1 coordinate 13,651,709, forward strand.
TGAGATGGTATTATGTCTGATACTGGTGTCTGGAGAAAAAATTGCAAATTTCTACAATGAAAGAAAAAAAAGGACCCGAGATAAAAAATCCATGAGGCTTGTCATAGGATAAGATTTTACCTTTTAAGCATCTAACAGTTTAAGGGGTAGAATAAAAGCTTTGATAGGATTTTGAAGTCTTCTTTTTAAAAAAAAAAAAAGGCAAACTGATAAAAGGTTGAATGTATCTTGCATCAAACAGTGTTAGAGGAAAAACCAGATATACTCCTGCATCTCTGACACAGACCAAATCTATTAAAGTGGTCAGTGCAGTACAAAATGTTCCTATATGTATAACAGTTACCTTTCAACTGCTCTGGGGCTGACTGGCTCACATTACCTTGGCTCCTATGCTGACTGTACCCCTCCTGAGGGCAAGCACAAAATACATATAAAGCAAAGTACAGCTTGAACTACACAGCAGCCTGTCTCAGGAACTGAAGAGAACAAGGACAAAATAGATGAGGTTGCCTAATTCTCCAAATTTTATTCAAATTGCCTCCATTGCTTTCCTCATTTCTGCCTTTCTTCTAAATGTTAACCTTTATATTAGAGTTTTTTCCTGCACAGAAGCATACTTATATAACACATTACCAGCATTGATAATTTTAAATTAACAGAGGCAGCATGGTGCAGAAATTAATCACTTGAAAAAGAATAAATAAGTGGTAAATCTTTAAATGCCAAAGCTAATGAGGTTAGAAAATGGCTCATGATAATCCACACTTACTTGATAGATTTGAATGCATTTTCACTATTATATGTACACACTGAAGAGAAGAGACAAAAAGGCATTGATTTCCCTGTATTGGTCAGAAAAAAAATCTATAGTGTCATTCTCATAAGTGTCTGATGGCAGATCCATGTTGATACATAACTGAGTGATTGCTTTTGGTGTACGGTATTGCTAAGGGCTGTGGTCTTGATGTAGTCACAGTTGTGAAGTATGGTTTGATTCCATGAATGACATCTCCTGTAAGTATGATGGATCTGCAAACAATTTGCATATAAACATATTTATCAGCAAAATACCCTATCAGAATCCATGTTAGGTACTGCATAAAACTTGGCAAGTGGAGTGGGAGTGGCAAGGCTGAACCTGCTGAGAAGCCTCACTGGGAAGCTGACAGGTTATTAGGGTGCTGAGTGCTGCAGGATGGTATGCCATAGGCTCACAGCCTCTGAGGGCCCTGAAAGTGTGGTTATTAAACATACCCCATAGGAGCTCCCATAGGAGCTAGGACATCTTCAAGGAGGCTGGCAACCACATGAGTGGTAGTGAGCAGTCTAAGATACACAGAGCTATGAAGAAGAGCCTCTATCTACTTGCAGGAGTTCTCCTCAGTCCTTAATCCAAAAGAAGGAGCAAGACAAATAGAAACCCTGAACAACCACCTTCAGTGGCACAAAAGCAGGCTCCAGTGGCCAAAACACAAATTGCAGAAAAATCCCTGTTGAAATTTTTTGTTGCTTTGTAGAGGTCCAACTGAGACTGGGACTGCCAAACATAATGCTGCCAGGATGAGTCTTTATCATCAATATCATTAATTAAACCTTGAGAGCTTTTTTTCTTTATTGGCTGATTTCTCTAATGTGCTTCCCAAATAGTTGGCACTGAAAATGCTGAGGTAGTGAATTGTCTATTGTCATTTGCCAGGGGTGATTTAAATCATATAGCATTTTGTGGCTCAGTTTTGTTGCCCAAAGACATTTAATTTCATTTTGGATGTCCTAGAGTAGTTGTAGTTGCCACTCCATAAAGTCACAGATCCTTATAGATCTTGCATCAAAAATGGTATATAGATATCTTAAAACATTTCAAATGGCACTCTGTATAAGCAGGACAATCAACCTTCTACTTTGAGACCTGGTAACAAAGTCCCTAAACTGAAGATCATCTTCAGAACATCCTCGGGCATTTTCAGAAAATTATAAGAAGAATTTCCGAATGGACTGTGTGAGATGAATGCCATCTAAGAGCTGAGGCTTTGCATATGCACAGAAAACTCCATTCCTCCAGTCAGACTGTTACAAATACCTGGAGAGATCCAGCACAAAACACATGTCCTTATGCTGATTAATTTTAGAAACAGCAGAGTTTAGCAGAAAAAATGCATGGAGGTTTAGATTTGTATTCATTGTGATTAAGAATAATTTTGAGTTTACAATATATTTACATTAGATTGTGGTTGAAATTGAAGAAATGAATTCATGGAAGACAGGAATCTTGTGGTTTTAATACATGCAGAAACTGTTTAGTTTACATATCAACATTAATTCAAGACACTTGCCCAAGATTAACATCTAATTTTAGTTAGCTAAAAATTAGATGTCTGGTTTAAGTGGTTCATATAGATTCGGTCTATAAAGAGGAACAGAGAAAGAAAGCAGTATGTCACAAAAGCAATCTAACTTGAGATATATTTTATTTGTGAAAAGTCACTGTCTGAGGATCCTTTTATTTTAGCTCTAGGCTGTGAAGGAAACCTAGACAAGCTGTTCAGATAACACATCAAACTTTTAGATTGTTAAAGATATATGAATCCAAGCCTGCGGGGTTTTTTTTTTTTTTTATTCCTGAGAAACAGTTACCCCCTAAAAAAACTAAAAATCTATCTCTAACACATTTATTAAAAGGGCAAAGACAAATATATTAAACTCTACAAGAGGATTTTAATACAGAATCTGTGACTGTGTGTGGATGAATAGGTCAGTGAGTGATAGGCGTATATTCTTTGCAAAAGAAACATGATCATCTTTCAAGGTCATGTCACTTCTCCACTGTAAATACATGAATTGTCTTTATTAAAATGAAGGCATGACAAGTGGATGACACTGTTCTGAATGGATGACAACACAGCACCAATATTTCAAAAGATATGGAGGAATATATCTTAAATTCACTTTGTTTCCTGTCAGAAGTATTAAGCATTACAGAAAGGGAGGAAGAAGCCAATTCAACTAAAATCAAACTCGGACTTTCCAAATAATCCAAAATAAATCTAAGTTCACATGTATTTTCAGAATCATGTTTTTGTTGTTGTTGTTGTTGTTGTTTTGGTTTTTGCTTTTTTTTTCTAAGATATTTATCTCTGAGAGGTTTGAATTGTCATAACCTCCAAAATGTGACTACTAAACCATTTCTCTTTAAACACCCTCATTGAGAGTGAGACACAGTGGCCCACGCAGAGATTCCTAGCCCCAACCAAAATGCCTGAGGATATTAGACACATCATCTTGGAGATGGCATATGTTAGAGGTCTATGGGTGACATATGACATTCTGGAGGAGCAGCTGAACACCAAGTAAGGTATTTCACAGCTTCTCTGGCATGTTTTTTTATACAAGGCTGTGCAGAGAAGACATGACTGCATTTTATTTGAGCAAGAGTCCTTGAGAATTCTAGTTTCAACTTACATATAGTCTAAAATCTGACTCCAATTAAACTATAGGGAAAAATAAATGTTAAGCCTACCTACTTTCCTCTATAAACCTTTTCTGGAAAGGTATGAACACCAGAAAATAAGAAAAAAGAAAAGAAACTCATTTTCTCCATTCCTTGAAAATGATGTAATTTGCATTAAAAAAGTTTAGAGAGAGATAGTTGAAACTATTATAAACTACGGTTTACAGTTCTGCAGTTCTTTCTCTTCAGGAATTAAGGAGATCATTATCTGTAAAACAGAGCCTGTACATTGCATTCAGCCAAAAGGCAATGTGAAGTCAGAATTTAAGTAGACCTTATAAGGAGAGTGCAGAGAATTCTCAGATGGGGAAAAAAAAAGAATTTCTAATCTCATTGGAATGGGCCAACACTACTGTCTATCAAAAAACTGTTCCACTACATGAAGAAAAGGGTAATATTGTATCACATTTATTAATAAAGTAAATTCCTCAGAGTACTGATTTTATATTATATTGTATGAATACAGACAGTGAAATTAAGAGGTGTTGTTAAAGAAAACAGACAGGAATAGTGAAACAATACTATAAATGAGAAACACTCCCTCAAGCATAAAATTTAATTTTATAGCTAAGAAAAGGCATTGATTCTCCTATCCCAAATTTATCAGTAGGTCTCCTCTGTCAAGTCTAAGACACTTACACTTACCCTTAAAAAACTCTACCCTTCAGCAAACAGGAAAGAAAATTTTCATGTGAGCAAGCTGATCAGATCAATGTAGTGCTGGAGCATACCGCGATGATACAATTCCAGAGACCTCAGCTGGCATGGATTTGAGGAGAAAAGCCAAGGCATCAATGAGACTGTACAGATCTCTTATTTTAAATCTGATTCTGATAAGCATTTTGATGCTTATTCTGGCAGATTTTTGATAGACTTCATCTGAATTATTACGTATAGTTACTACAGGCAGACAGAATCTGTTGCTGCTTAGTATGTTGGACTCAGAAGTGTTGAGTCAGACTAAAAGGAGGGTAAAATTCAGGAAATGATCACATTTTCATGTTCTACTTCAAGAAAAAAAGATGGAGAAAGAGTGATAGAGGAAAATTTCTGAAAATAGGTGAGAGGCCATTTGGAGGAAAGGCTCAGAGGCAGAAGTAGAGATTTCCAGGAACAGTGAAGGTTAAAGAGTACATCAAGAACAGTGCTACAATGACAGAATAAAACCCAAAAGATGACAAAACACAGGGAGAGAAAAAGAAATTCTCAGGAAGATTCTAGGCAAAGCCTTAAAAGGTTCAAAGAGCTAAGGTATTTGGATGCTTATCTGAACTCATTCTCTGGATCTTCCAAAGATTTACACAGTACTTATAACAAGTTGGAGGTTATCCAGGAGATGACATTTTCCTCTGCATACTGTCAGCTATTCCTTGGAACATCATAGGCATAAGTAATATATAAATAGATACAAAAAGAAATATTTTCTGAATCAAGTTCTGTTATAAGCTACATGGTATTTCAACCGTTGTACAAACCATTTTTTTCCACGTATATATTATAACCTCTTAATGGTGTTTAGTTTTCATGTGATATGACAGGAAAACAAAATATCAGTCCTACAGCTGTATTATAATTTGTTGAAGGCACATGGAAGATGTTGACATTGGCTTTTGAGTCCAGGTTAGGACTCAAACTCCCTTCTCGTCCATATAACATGGACACAGCTTGCACTGAGTAGCAAGCCTGAAGAAATGTCGTGGCTCACACCAAGAGAGTTAGCCCTGATTTGAAGTGTAAATGGATCTTGTACACTCCCAAACCAGTCTACTTCACCTGTCTCTGCTGCTTAATATAGCAGACATTTAAACTTCAGGCAGACTTGCCTCTTCTACAGTGGAAAAGTCTTGTGTTCTTGCATGAGCAATGGTTTCAGCACTAACTTAGCCAGTTTTTATACAGGAGATAGATATGTTTTCACCAAGCTACAAGTATTCCACCTCCTCCTACTAATTCAGCTGTGTGGAGCTCATTTACTGACTACTGCAGGACTTAGCTTATTATTTACTTTGCCCATTTATAGACAATATCAAATAAAAATGCCAACCTAGTTAATACAGTAAAAAAAATCCCTCAGAAAATAAAAAAATGCCATATTCTTACTGAGAAATGACACTTTTGTTTGACAAATCATATTAGTTCAAATTAGCTATTGGAAGAACTAAATGTTCCTAAGAATGGAACTTTTCTTTAATTTATGAATTCAAGACCTAAGAAACTGTTCCACCCACAAGAACAGCTAAAAGTAAATCACTGGAATTAGCCACAGAAAATTGAAACCAAACACCGCAATTTTTCATGCCAGTTCCTTCCCTAATTGAATCTTTCTATATGTGTGTGTGTGTATATATATGTAAGTATATATACACACATGTATCTATATTCAGATGGCAGAATCAGGGGTAGCAGGTAGAAAATAGAACAACAAGTTAGATCCTGACTAGTTTGCAAAGCTACTTTACACTGCCAGTTGATCAAATCTGAGCTGGAGAGGTAATGTATCCAGCTTCAAGAAGACTCTTACAGAACAGCCACACTTCTGTCAGTAAAACTGTGATGCAGCCAGCTAGGAACAAGCACATGTTGTGCTGATTGCTGGAAAGCATTTTGTCCCTGTGCAACCGTACAGCTGACAGCAGTCATCAGAAAGCTCCAAAGCAAGCAACCGTGTTTAGTGCAGGCAAGTTTTGAGTAAGTGATCTTAGAAATGATCCAGCACGAGCCTCTCTAGCCTTTTCTCAGTCACGGTTATAACCCTACATCATCTCTTCATCATGTGTTTGCATATTCAGGGTGACGTTGTTAGTCTGTATATGATATTGTTAATCTGTATTGAATGGTGTGATAGAGGTTCATGAAGTGACTCAGTGAGCTAAGCTAGCGGTGCACAGAAGGTTGGTCCTAGCATCAGAACTGAGTCAAAATTTTAGATTTTCTGGTGAGGCAAGATCATATTCTGCTGTGAAACAACACAGCTTTAGGGAAAATTACAGGCTCAGTTTTTAAGGCATCAAAGGTATCGCAGTAATCCATATGGAAACTTTAAATACCAAACTCAGAAATGGTTGTCACTTGTAAAACTGACCCAAAATTGCAAAGCAGAACACATGTAGAGTCTATTAATAATGAAATTACATTCAATTGCAAAAGGTTCCTATGGAAACCAAACCAGTAGATATCATGTGACAAAACTACTGCTGCTTCAAGGAGTACTGTAGTATCACACAAAATTCTGTTTGCATACACTGTGTCTGCTGAAAAGATTATTTATACGTGATTAAATTCTAACCATAGTTTTGTGATATTCTGGCATGAAGAGCCAGTACAGTAATTATAGTTAATGTACATGAATAAATGTACAGTTTAAGCAGGCAAGAGAGATATGTAACATCTTTGCATAATTTAAGTGGAGCATAATTTTCTTTTGCAATTGAAATGCTATTAAGAAAAGTGACGATGCACTAACTTCAGCTTAGCATACAATGTTAAAGGCAAGATAAAAGGGCAAGAACACTGGTGTAACCACGCACCACTCCAACAAGAAGCAATCAGGCTTTCCCAGGACATAATCTGCTTGTACTTCAGCTGGATATGAGGCTGGATCTTGTACATTTAGGTATGAGGTGTAACAAGCTGAGGAAGTCCGAGCAAGGACTCCTGCTGATTAATCCTTCTCACAAGCACCAGATCTCATAGTAGTAATCAAGCACTTAAAAAAAATAAAAACAAAATGAAAAAGGAGCACTGTCTATTTGTCACAGTTTGTTCTGAAATTGCAGAGAAGAGCTTCATATTGCTGAAAGTCTTTTTTTTTCCTTTTTTTTTTTTATCTCCAGCCTTTCTCTTTATTTGTCTAAGAAAGAGATCAAGAGAGAGAAACAGAGAGAAACAGCAAAAGAGAAGAGACGTGGAGAGGAAGAAAAAGAAGGAAATTCTCCCTGTTACCAAAAAAGTGGGAGCTTTGTGGTAGTGATAGCTTTCATTTTCAGAGGGCTATAACTGAGGAACTACACATAGTTCAATGGAATTTATGCCTTCCAAGAAGGATCCATAACGATTCCTCTCTCTCACCTTTGGTCAGGGAGAAGAGAGAGCAGTTAACATATCCATCTAATCACTACTCTTTACTATATTCTGAAAGTCGGAAGGTTGTAATCCAGGTTTCTTCTCTTATTTTCAGTCCTTTCTCTGGCTGTCCATTTGCAGCAGGATATTTTAAATGTACAGTCTATCCTTTTCTATTGCAAGAGCTGTAAATTCATTAGCAAGTATTTAATTGAGAAAGTCTTTGAAACATTGCTACGGCCTTCTCTCACAGCAAAATGTGTTAGTACAAAAGTGTGTCAGCATGTTCAGTTTTCTCTGGAGCATCTCTTAGTAAGTTTGAATTAATTATTATTATATATTGAACAATTCTTGTTCTTAAAAATAGCTTTAGTTAGAGTTTCAAAATACTTCCTGCCTACCCTCTAGCATCACTTAAGACACAGAATTTACTTTCTTCCTTTCTTTTTTCCCAATGAAGGAAAGGCAAAGTCAATAGAAATATGAGCTCATTTTCAGCACTAAGAAGCTCTATGATAGTGCTCCTGTAATATCTCCATACTGATGATAAGTTGTAGTTGGAGATGAGCAAAAAATCTGAGCAAAAGAATTACATTCAGTTTGGGGGGATTCTGAAGCACTAGTACTGCTATTTATGCAGGGTTCCATTTGAGCAATTACTGTGTTCACTCCAAATTCTCTGCAGATGACATATAACAGCCCCACTGCAACCTTGGTCCATTCACAAACACTTTAGGAGAAATGGATGCCCAGTATGAGGATGCCAAGTCCTGATACCTAATCCTTACTCCCAGGAATGAAGCTATGCATATCTCACTTTTTCTAATAGAATAGAGTAGCTGTTGACCTGATATGACCTTCTTCCTTTTTTTTGTTTTTAACTTATAAAGTGGGTTAATTTTTCTTTGGTAGTAGAGAAAGGCTTTCATTTGTTCTGAGTGACATTGAAAAATAATCCAAACAGTACAATAGATGCTGCTTCTTTTTGAATATTCTTTTTTGAATATTCTTTTTGAATATTGAGAACATGAGGAATTTGAATAGAATATTTGAATTATCCTTTCCAAACTGAGTTTTGGGGATTTTGTTTGTTTGTTTTACTAACATAATACATTTGAAAAAAAAGTATTATAAATTGTAATAATTAAAGGTGTTTCTTTTTGTGAGAGGA
>JAUBNY010000001.1:13660546-13674079 GCA_032275445.1 Crypturellus soui
GAGTAGCTGTTGACCTGATATGACCTTCTTCCTTTTTTTTGTTTTTAACTTATAAAGTGGGTTAATTTTTCTTTGGTGGTAGAGAAAGGCTTTCATTTGTTCTGAGTGACATTGAAAAATAATCCAAATAGTACAATAGATGCTGCTTCTTTTTGAATATTGAGAACATGAGGATTTTGAATAGAATATTTGAATTATCCTTTCCAAACTGAGTTTTGGGGATTTTGTTTGTTGGTTTTACTAACATAATACATTTGAAAAAAAAGTATTATAAATTGTAATAATTAAAGGTGTTTCTTTTTGTGAGAGGAAATATGTTTTTCTAGCTACTACCTATGTGAATATAATGGCAAACTGATGATTAGGAATGTTGTATTTTTATGCAGAAGAAAATACTGTATTTGGTAACATCAAATAAGTGAGGGCATAAAATTCCATTCAAACATCCATGTCTCTTGTGTCAGACCTCAACTGTAATGAGCATAACTAATGGTTAGAAAAGATAAATTGAAATTGGAACAGATGCAGAGAAAGATTACGAGGTTGTATGGGGAAGATGGAGAGACTTTTCATGGCAGAAGCTAGAAAGAAATTAGAAAGAAGGTTTCTAAGTCTATAAAAATACTTAGTGAAAGAACTACATGGCATTTTATAAACTGTACATATATGACCACATATAAATTTTGCTATTTTAAATTTAAAGGAATAAGAAGAATTAGAAAAAAAAATACTGACGATGCATATATGTATTAGAACCATCTACCATTTCATGACAATTAAGCAAACTACTATTATGCAAGTATAGATAATATATTTGATAATACATCACTGTATAAATCCTTTATTATAATTATATGATAACACATTACATGTGATTCTCCATGCTGGATAAATATTGATAGCTATAAGTTAATGTCTATTTAAAATGCCATGTCTTAGCAAAATAAGTTGATGTTTTAACAAATATAGGTAAAGAAGTTAACCACTGAAAAACAGTTTTGCAAATTCATATTGCATTCACATTTCTACCTGAGAGTACAGCAATAATGAGGAGGAAACCCACAACACCATGGCTCATAGGAAACCTCAGGTAACAAGATTCACTTTATTTCTATAAAGTGTCAGCTTTATTGTCTATTTTTCATTTGATTTTTTTCTGGAAAAAGGACAGGAAAATAAAATTTCTCCAAAATATAACATTATAAAAAAAGGGAGGGGGGATGAGGGAGAAAAGGGGAAGGAGACCAGGAAACCGTTAATCTATTCTACTCGCCACAGTTATCTTGGGATTCCATAATAACTAGGTAGAAACACAGATGTAACAGAGATATGCTAAGGTTATGCACACACCACTGCTTTCCATAGGTCATGAGGCTGCACCTACCCACTCTGGCAGGTCACCCAGGCCACTGCTCTGTGCGCATGTGTGCGTAAGGGCGAGAACGGGAATAGAAGAAAAATTTTGACCATCTGCAGGGGGATTCATTATGGAGATGAATGAGTCACATTCATAGGAAAGGCAACCTTTATTTCAGCTGAATATGAAATACATATATCCATGGCCTGCCCCACAGGCCAATACAGACAGAAAACAGAGCATTCATGCTAACACCTGTCCTCCCCAAGGACATCTGCATCTCAACACCAAACTTTGCACAAGATTTTCTTTTGCTTACCTATCAAAGACACTGGACTGGGTCATCTTCCCATTTCTTGAAATTTTGCCTTTAGTACATACCTTCCTCACTCAACCAGAACCACTTTGAGTAAAATGGAAGCACAAAGCATTACAGAATATCGTAGAACTACACATATCCCTGTATAAATACCATCTAAGTTTCATTGAGTTTCCAGCATTGAATTAGTAAGGCTGGATGCACAAATAGACTTTAGCTGGGTCATTCTTTAGCAAGAGGCATCTAGATGCAAAGACAGAACTTACTTAGTTGAATGGCAAGTTAGTCACAGTAAAAATAATGAGTTGTCAGAGGCAAGTTGAACACCTACAAACACACATGCACACACAAACACACACACAAATGGTAGTCAAGAGAGACACTGTTTTTCTTACAAAGTAAAGTAACATTTTGTTGGTTGATATTCTACCCATGAGCTGTTACACCTAAGCATTTGATCATTTCAAACTAAACTGTGCAAATCTGCTGTCCATGTTGCTGTGATGTGGATACTGCCTTAGAGATAAATGAAACTGAGTAGACATCTAATTCCAAAAAAAAAATCATAAAAGACACTATGGTGTTTTAAGCATTTTATTTACCCAGAATAAACATGAACAGCATATGCATAAGGTTTAAAAGTGGAAGCCTTTTTCTAAATTTAACATATCCATTTCAATTCCTCTTCAGCTTGTCTCTCTGCAAACCACTCCTGAGTATATCTGTGCTCAGATAATGCAACAAGCTTAGCATGTCTTGATAAAAGTCCAAAATACAGTAGTTTACCTTAACAAGAAAGATTTTTTTTTAAATATAAACAAAAATTAACATTTCTTGATTGAAAAATATAGATATCATCAGGGAGCCACTGTGTACTAGAATCTTATAATCAGTTGTTATTCTACATATATAACAGTCCTACATACATGCAGTCTACAAATATAACAGGTGAGTAATTTTTATGCTAAATAATGTTGACAGAACAAAATTAAAAATTAAATTTCTGCCTTCTCAGCATAAGTTTCTTTTTTTTCCTGATTGTGTTACTAGACACAAAACCTGTCCTTAGAACTTGACTACATATTGCTTTTTATGAAAGAGAATTATTTTTATATCTGTCCAAGAATACATCCGCATTTTTATTCAGAAATATCAAAGTACTTACTTCATTAAATGCTTCAGCAAGAACTGTCTTCACACAAATGAGAATATTCAAGGGAAGAATCTGGCTCTTAGGATCTATACTATATGAACCTGAAATCAGAGTGATTTCACTGTCTTTTGTGGATTTCACTTTGGGGAGCAGGACTACCTATTTTGAGGGAATAACACCTGAAATGAGAGAATATGAACTGGAGAAATATTTAGCTGCTCCATGCTAACACAAGGAGTGATACATATGAAAGAAGAGGAAGAAGTCATGTCCAGGTTTCTCCAGGCAGAGAATAAACTACTCCTCTCTCCTCACCAACATTTCCTTATTTCTCTTGATGAATTAGAACTTGCTCACTGAAGTTATCTTGAATTTCATGCTCTGTAAACCAACCTGATCAATGGTCCAGCTACCCTAATATTAGAACTGATACTAATTTATTGCTCACGATCAGTTTTCAAACAGTAATGTACTTAGGAGAGTGTGTTTGGAATGAAAACCTGCTTAAAGACATTCTACAAAAAAAAAGGATAAAGTAAATAAAAATCATACTTCTCACCTCAGTTTCACGAGGAATCTAAAGTGCTTCACAAAATTGCTGCTATTTACTTTAGAGAAGACAAGGGAGGAAGTGTCTTGCAGTAAATGTATTTTGAGAGGATAACTGAGTTTTGACTCTAAAATCAGAGTTGAAAAGAATGCTCACACTATATATTTAGTTATAGATTTTTTTCACTAAGAGATTACCATGAGCAAAAAAAATAGAATGAGGCTGTGGTTTTCTTGGTCAGAAATTGTCATCAAAATAAATCCTTATCCAACCTCTTTTTTTCATATTTCACAGATGTATACAAACATTCAGCATTTATACTGAAATATCAGCAAGATCAAGAGCATCTGTCTTGTCTATGGCCAAAGAGAGAGACAATTTTAGTAAAAGATAACAAAACTCCCCTCAGGTATCATTGTCTTTTTATATCATCTTATTCAATAAAAAATGATCAAAGGATCTTTGTACTAGTGATGACATCCAAATATAATGTTGTTTAAATCCTAAAGCACCAAGGGAAAAACAAATAAAAATTAAAGATGAATTTTGGAACATACAACTGTGTACCTGTCAGCTCTTATTTTTTCTCTCATGTGAAACTATGTGTTGAGAGAGGGATGAGTTCAAACATTATTGGAAAGAAGAAGAGGAAGAAAGTGTGAAAAGGATTTATCTGGGTTTTCTGAGTCTTATCAAAAAGATAGACAAACATTCAGTCTGGCAGTCTGACCTGATTAAATAGTTGGGCACTATGTGTGCAGTCCATAGAGGGCTTTCTGAATTCTCATAAGTGTAACACATCTCCCAGTCTTTTATACTTTCCCTTGCAGCCTCATCTAGCTGGTGGTAGCAAGGCTGCTTTGCCTTGCTACCACCTTCTGTCTTCTGGTCTCACACTCTTCCATTTCTTTTCAGTGGTGCTTTCTCCTCTCAGCTTTCAGCACAATCAGAAACCCTTGATTACTCCAACTCCTTCTACTTTGAAGATACATGCTTATGTATATCATCATCTTTAAAAAAGGTATAGCAGGAAATTGAAAAACAGTGGTTCTGTGATGTATACAGCCAAGTTGCGCATGATACTTGAAATTGAAAAGTGACTCCCTGCCTTAAAGAGTTTGCAAATTGTGTAACGGAGAACAAAGCACACAACAAAGATTGAAAGAACAAATTAAAGAATGATTAAAGTTTTAACAAGACTAGAAATTTCCTTGAATAAAGGAAATAAATTAATTATAGAGAGTTTTATATAAATACAATCTCTTCCAATGGTTTTATCAATTATATTTATTTAATATGGCAGCTGGTATACAAATTTAACAGTTCTTAATTCTATTTGTTTGATCACTTCCTAAACACTTGTTAGTGATTGACAATAGAAGTCATTGGTACTTCTTGTTTTAATTCTGATCACAGAAGAGAAACAATACAGTGAGACTTAAAAGCTTGAATTTCTAGCATCGCATGCTTAACACTTGTAGCAGACAGCCTTCTCAGCAAAGTTAGAACATTATTCAGAGAAGGGTGTGGACAAAGCTTTAATTTTAAATAAATAATTCCACAGGAATCACAATGTGCTTTCGGAAAGCTAAAATGGTTTAGAGTCTATATGTGTCAAGTAAATGGAATTATTCACATAGTTCCACATGAAGGGAGCTTCTGAGAGAATCATTCATATGAGCTTGGGAAGAGTGGTGGGATGCAAGAGCAGTGACACCACTGCAGTTTCAAAGAGCTGGTCAGGTGATTTTTTCCTTTTCTAAGTTATTGTAATGTCTGTTTTGCTTAACATATTTCTGCCTTTGATAAAAACCCCTAATTCATTGCAGAGTCCATCCAACACTAAATATTTTTCCCATCCTCCTTGTTACATGCCACGTGATAAAGATACAAAAATTTTCTTGGAGTGAGGAAAAAGATAAGCTTTCCCACCCTTCTTAGTTTTGCCTTGTCGATTTTTTTTTCTTTTTGCCCCAGCCACTCTTGTATTCTCTTACTTTCAGGGATAACTTATATAGATTTATTTCAAGCAGTCATAAGTACTCCTTAAATTCTTCTTCAGAAGAGATATCTAGGATCTATAAATGATAGACAGACATCTATAAATGATAGCAAAGTATGCACCATTCAGAATAATGTATAACACTAAAAAGGCCTACACATAAAAAGTAAAATAATCTTCAAGTTGCATAAATATTAAACCAAACCACATACAAAGTCATCTATTACACTATTACATATTGAATTCATTTTCAAATTTCACTGCCAAAAGAAAGAATTATGGAACATCTTTCCTTTTGAATAGTTTAAACAGGTATATCTTGTTTTGCTAACAACAACGTCAAAAAAAGGTATAGCTTCAGCCTCGTAAGTTTTGAACTAGTCACGCCAAACCTGATGGTAAAGATTCCACTGACAGTAATCCAAAGGGAGATTCCTCAGATATCTAATTAGGCCATGTTTCATTTTATACAGTATCACTGTAGGGCAAAGTATCTTTAGCAGGATCAACTGGTTGCATCTCTACTGCTAAATAATACATTTAGGTAGGGACCACCCTCATAGCTTGAGGCTAAGGGGCACAACCTGACCACAGCCCAGTCTTGGCCTTGGGTTTTTATCTCTGGCCCATCAGGTATCTCTATGTCCCTAACACAATATTCTTATTTGGTTTCAGTTTAAAGTGCCTGATAGAATGGTAGGGGGATATTTCAGCTCTTCAGCTGACAGGCCTTGATTTCCCTCCCCATCCTCACCTGGGCCCTTCACCTGCACCTTCTATCCCTGAGCCCATGATCCTGACGTAAGGTCAGATCCCAAGGCTTATGTGAGCCATGTTGGTGCAACTATCTCCATTAGGGCCTGATTCCCTGCGCTACCATGTCTGGGACTGACAGTAAACCCTGTTGCCACCACCCAGTTCTTCCCATCTTCCCACCCTGCTCAGATGCTGTGAGGTTTCCCCCTGTTGATGAGGGCCCTGCCTGTGCTGTGATCACCCTTGGCTCCTGCATCATCCCCCATCATAGAGCAGACCTGTATTGCTTCTCCCTGGCATGTGAAAATAATGCCTAAGAATGCAAAGTCAGCCAGGAACGCATTTGAGTATTTTGGAAGAAGATAGATCCAGTATAATCCTGCTCGTACAGGAGCATTGTGTGACCAATTGATAGATAAAGCAAAGCAAAATTCCAGCTCTCCTGAAGGGCATATTACACAAAATAGACACCCTGTTCCTTGGTGCAACATATGTTCTCCTCCCTTCACTGTCTAGACAGGGGTATATTGGCAGACTTAGATGGCTCAACATTCTGGACTGGTTTGCAGGACATCTTTTGTGATATTTTTCTCTGTCCTTTCTGCTCAGGAGTTTATTTCCCTATTATTAAAAATGGGTAAAGTGAAAGGAAACACATACTTTGATTTTTTTTATTTTCCATCTGACAGACATTGATTAATAAACAGAAATCTCCAGGGATTAAGGTTCACACAGAACATACGATACCTCAAAAACACACGCCTATTCTCACGGTTATTCTCACTTACTCATCTTCCCATACCTCAGCTGTAATTATTTGTGGTGATTTTTTTTTAAATAAGGAAGTGGACAGAGCCTCCCTTTTCCATCAGCCTAGTGACTAGATGAAGGTTTCAATATCGTCAGGCGAGAAAGAAGAAGAGATTAAATCTCTGACCCTTTAGGGTGCATATCTTTAAAGCTATATGAAGATTCTCTTTCTAGCACCACTGCTGAGACAAATATAAATACTATTTAGATAAAAAAAGATACTTTACCTCTATAGGCTTGGAAACCAATTGTCATGTCTGGATACAGGTTTCAAACACGAACTGTGAATGGGACAGAACCTTAGACACAGCTGTGTGCTTAATATTTCCTCTGTGCTTTTGTGTGCTCAAATAAGATGCAAGTAATCTTAGACATATATTTCAGGTAGACTGGTGAAAGAAAGGAAGTGAAATGACAGAGCTTTTTGTATGATCATTTGTAAACTCTGTTAAATTTTCAGGTTGTGTAAGGAATTTTTCAAACATTTACTAATGAAGTGTCAATAACATTCAAGAAATAGGTAGGTGGTGGTGTCCTTAGTACCTTTTTTACAGATAATAATGTACAAGAAAGAAAGATCACAGCTTGACAATGGAAAAAAGTTACACTGAATTTGATTATTTTGGTATGTAAATTATCAAGAAACAATAAGCAGACTTTCTTTTTCTCTGATTTTTTTTTATGAGCAATTTTGCACATTTATAGTCCAGCTTTAAACACAGTCAGCACTTCCTTCCCACCTCCTTTTTACAACAGTAAACATTTTATCTGCAAGGTAGAGTAAAGAAATCCTGTTGCACAGAAGGGAATGCTTTTCACAGATATGAATGTGATTTTATATATTTTATGTCTCAGATCTAAATTATACTAGCTTATGGATTTTGCATTTAGACATCTAATAACCACTCCATCTGGGAAATGGATTCACTGGGAGAGATTTCTTTTTCCAAATACAAAACACACTGTTGGCAGAAATGTGCATACTAGGATGAAGGTACTGCAAAGGGACCAGCTACAAGACTGAAAAAACAGGAAGGGTTGAAAGTCATTATATTGTATAAAGCGGTGATATTTACAATGCTAATTTAAAACACACCCATTTTGCTCATTTTGCTCATTTAGTAACAGGGCAATATAACAAATGACATGCTGGCAAAGAAAGAATACAGGATTCTATCCAGAATGTTTCTGTTGTCCATTAATCTTTACCAATTTCATACACTTTTCAGAACAAGTAGAATGAAAGGTTTTTTTGCCATTATTTAGCATGCTGACTCCACCATATCAGTCCTAGTGAGTAAAGAATGTTAAGTTAATCACATGCACAGACCATGATCTGAATTTAATGTATTGAAACTTTTGATATATGATAGAGCCAACATGTTGCTAACATGATCCAATACACAACAGTTTTCTGTTGATTGGAAAATTCATATTCTTTTCAATTTTATTATCAACAGTCCATGATTATTCTTAAATCAAGTTTCTCTATTTTTCCCTACAACTGTAGATTCACAGATTTAAAAAGGGACCACCTGCCTTCCCTTTCACTAGATATGTCTAAATTGATTTTCTACATTGATACCTGTAAATTTAAGATCTGTCTTTGACTGAAATTGTTAAATAAAGTCTCGATTTGATCAGATAGCCTGGTTGTCATCCTGTAATTGAGAAAATGCAAGAGAATTTTGTTAGGCTGTTAACTGTCTCAAAGCAGTGTAGCTAGTTCACAAAGAGCATGAGGTCCAGAGCAGAGGAAGAGAAGCTCTGGAAAGTCCACCTTCAGAATCAGACATCAAGCATACTAGCACTTTCCTTCTCTGTTCTTATCCACCACAAATCCATCTCTGTTCCAACTACAATCTAAAAGTCAGCCTCCACTCCAGCATAATTCATGCACATGCAGGTGGAGAACCACTGTTCTGCTGTTTTAAAGACATGAAAAATTATTTCCCCTACAACATAATGAGAGAAAATCCTCTATTTTTACAGAGATCAGCCTTCCTCCCTGCCAACAACTCATCAAGCTTCGTCCAGCTGAATTCCTTTTTCATCCAAAATAAGGAAAACATGGTACTGTTAAAAGTTTCCCCTCCCAACTCCCTGGATGCTCATCCAGCCACAACAGCTCAGTCTAAAAATCACTACACAGTCATACCTTCCTCAGCACATAGATGAACTTTGGCCTTTGGCAGCAAAGGAAGACGGGACAGCACGTTAAAAACTGTACAAAACAGTTATGTTTTGAAGACTCCTCTTGGTTACAGAGCAAGATCATAACAAGCAAAGTGTTTTGTTCTTGGTCATTCTCTCTCTATATTGGTGTGCAGTTGGATATCTTATTATGCCAGCTCAGATATAATTAAACAGCATTTCATGACCAGATTAAACCATTCATAGTGCTGAGCTGTTTGTACACACAAAATAAACTTCTGCAAAAGTGACAAGACCATGTGCACAACTATTTTGAAATTGCTTGGTATCAGAAACTTTTGTGACTTGTTAGGATCTCATGAATAACCTTCATGAAACAGAGATTTACATAAGACTCTGTAGTTGATCATATTCTAATTTCACAATTAAAGTTTTGCAAGCTTGAGCTGTTCACTCTTCAATTTATGCTTAGGTCGCTATTTATATTACATAGTAAGACTTTTTTAAAAACTGCACTATCTGCATTTTCTCCTGAAAAAATTCTAGTGGTATCTGTTGCCACTGTACAAAAATGTTCCAAAGATCAGTGTGCCATTATTTAATTGTTAGATATCATGAGCAAGAAGGACATTAGGGACAGATCTTACTCCTTCTTTGTTGGTATAAGAGGATGAAACAAGAGTTATTATAATACTGAAGACAAGGACCTTGATGTATTAAAAGTCATGCAAAATCAATAGACGAAAGTGATAATTTTCCACCACAAAGCATTTATAGTCTAATGGTTCAATAGCAAGACTGAGATAGATGCAGAACAATGCTCAGCAGGACAGGCTATGTCATCAGTCCTCTAGGAAGTTATTGACTATCAGGCTTCCCTCTGGACATTTTTGAGAAATAATTTGAGGACAAACGTGGATTTATGAGGATTACAAGAAGCTCTTCCTAAGTGTGAGTGACAACACGGCAAAAAATCATGAAGTTACATACTGAAAATTTAACACACAGTTCATGCAAACCGTGGCAAACAGACAGTACATGTAGTTTTCTGTCAGGTAAGCATGAGGATAACTAATAAATATTTTATTAATAAATAACTTTCTTACTAAATGAATAATTAATTTTCTAAATAAATTATAAATAACTTTCTAAGCAGTGAGCACCATAAAAATTATGATAATATTTTACCTTTGAGGAATAAGAGCCAGTGTGAACTGCCAGATATGAAGGAGTTGAATGAAGAGAGCATCAAAACACAATCAGATTCCAACAAAGCTCATTATGAGAACTCTGGGATTTAGACATTGACAGTTTTAGGACATGCATGGTTTGACAAACCTTCTAATAAGGCTTTGTAGACCAAGTCTATGGTTAGTTTTATCCATATCTTTGAAATAAAAGTGCTGCCCCCTCACTATTCTGAAATCACAAGTTTATTGGTGTTTCCTCTTAGTCAGCTTACTTTAAAAAGCAGTGAGGAAAACTAAAACTCTTTAAACAATGATATTAGGATGTACAAGTATCACCACACAACAAAGCAAACGTGCACTTTGTCTTCACTAACTCCTGTTCTAACATTCTCATATTTCCTGGACTCTTTCAACACAATCAATAATTTTGCCTTTCCTCATATGATCCAACAACTGCAGAAGGATGAAAGTTCTCTAATTCTGTGAATGACTTATTTTCATATGTGATTTGTCAACAATGCAGCTTCACATGATAACAAGTAGTGCTCACCTTCCAATTTTTGGAGAAGAAAGAACTCCTGAGAAGATTAAAGCCAGTCCTCTAATATATCACTAACTATTTTTTTGGTAACTCTCTAAGTTATTACAATTTCCCCAAGCAGACAAGAAAGCAATTCCTTCCATATGTCATCTTTTTAATAATCAATTAAGATAACGAGAGCTCTGCCATCTGCACCTGATCCTGTGACAGAATTGCACTCCCAGAGGGGAAACATCTTCAGTTTGCAATCACCTGAATCATAAATGTTAAAGAGAGTAAGAATATTTTCATCAAAGGGAATGAAAGTACAAGCGAGGTAAAGCCCAGCTGGAGGAAGGAAGCAGAGATAAATTACTTTTGAGTCCAGCAGGAAAACATCCAATCATCTGAGGTGCTTCACCAGAGAAATAACCCTTCAGGCTTTCATGACTAGTAAAAAGGTAATGTTAGTTAGTGCAGTAAAAGTCCTTTGTATTTGTGAATACAAAGATTGTCCATACATCATTCAGATTCAGTTTTTCATATCACTACTGGAAGATAATGTAAATTTAATAAATCTGATGTACCTAAAAAGAAGAGAATACACTGAACCAAAATATTAGTCAAAGGCTTAGAGGCTGGAGGTCAGTTTCCAGCTCATCTGTAGGGTTTTAGTCTATTGCAATCCTGCCTGAGCTGCAGTGATTGATAGGAAGAGTTGTCTGACGGATCTACTTAAGTTACAAGTTATTTTGGAAGAAAAACATCTTTTGCACAAGGAAACTCTGCAGCTCACATATTTTCACCTAGAGACATTTGTTCTCTTAAATTTCCAGAGAAATTGCTGACTTTGTCTTGTTAACAATACACCAAAGCACTACTGATCTTCCAAAATGCACTCTCAGGCCTGTCTGACACACACTCATAGTATCAAATCCTGTAAGACAAGGACTTTCCTCACGAATCATAACAAGCAAGCAAAAGCACAGAAATCAGTACAACTTGTGATTTTTAGCAGTTTTTTTTTGACAAACACTGTTCTTTGGATGTGGCTTGTGGAAGGAGAAATGGTGTTTTTACGCAAAAACACACACACGCACACACGCACATGCACAAAATTAAGCTCCTCCAAATCATGCAATAGACAAATATCCACGAACAGCAGTTAAAAAGTAAATATACCTGAACTGATGTACAGAGCAAGGGAGCACTAGGTGATGCTTTGGAAACCCTATTGTCACAGCTCACAGTTCATTGTTCTTAGTCGTCTTTTGACTCTATTTCTTTAGAAAAAGTTTGTATATCTTAGTTTTGCATGGACAATGAACAGATTAGAGCTAAGAAATCACATCTAGGGTATCAGAATTATCTTATCTCCAGTGTTTTCTGTTGCATCAACCTAATGAATAAGGGAAAGGCCATGGTCTACTTAGACTTAAGGTCTTTGACGCAGTCTCCCACTGCATTCTTCTGGACAAGCTGGCAGCTCATGGCTTAGACAGGTGTGCTCTTCACTGGGTGAAAAATTGGCTTGATGCTGGGCCCAGAGAATGGAGTCAAATCCAGTTGGTGACCGGTTACAAGCAGTGTTGCACAGGGGTCAGTATTGGGCCAGGCCTCTTTAATATCTTTATTAATTATGCGGATGAGGGGATTGAGTGCACCCTCAGCAAATTTTCAGATGATATCAAGCTGGGAGGAAGAGTAGATCTGCCTAAGGATAAGAAGGCTCTACAGATGGATCTGGACAGACGGGATTGATGGGATGAGATGATTTGTATGAAGTTCTACAAGGCCAAGTGATGGGTCCTGCACTTCAGTCACAACAACTCCATACAGTGCTACAGGGGTAGAGTAGCTGGAGAGCTGCGTGGCAGAAAAGGATTTGGGGGTGTTGGTCAATAGACAACTCAATGTGAGCCAGAACTGTGACCAGGTGGCCAAGAAGGCCAACGGCCTCCTGGCTTATATCAGGAATAGTGTAGTCAGAAGGACAAGGGAAGTGATCATCCCCCTGTACTCGGCACTGGTGAGGCCGCACTTTGAATATTGTATTCAGTTTTGGACCCCTCACTACAAGAAAGACATTGAGATGCTCAGATGTGTCCAAAGAAGGGCAATGAAGCTGGTGAAGGGGTTAGAGCCCTCAGACCTCATGAGGAACAGCTGAGGAGCTGGGATTATTTAGTCTAGAGAAGAGGAGACTCAAGGGAAACCTTATCACCCTCAACAATCACCTGAAGGGAGGCTGTAAGAGGTAGGGATCAATCTCTTCTCCAAAATACCTACTGATAAGACAAGAGGAAATGGCCTCAAGTTGCACCAGGAGAGGTTAAGGTTAGACATTAGGAAGAATTTCTACATGGAAAGAGTGGTGAAGCATTGGAACAGACTATCCAGGGAATTGATCAAGTCACTGTACCTCATAGTGTTCAAGAAGCGTGTAGATGAGACACTTAGGGATATGGTTTAGCAGGCATGGTATTGAAGGGATTACAGTTGGACTCAATGATCCTGAAGGTCTTTTCCAACCATAATGATTGTATGAAAAAATCCTTTGAAAAATCCTGGAAAAAATCCTTTGAAAAATCCTGGAGAACGGGGGAGGTGCCGGAGGACTGGAAGAAGGCCAATGTTACGCCAGCCTTCAAAAAAGGCAAGAAGGAGGACCCAGGCAACTACAGGCTGGTCAGCCTCACCTCCGTACCTGGAAAAGTGATGG
>JAUBNY010000001.1:13674179-13687401 GCA_032275445.1 Crypturellus soui
GCAGGGGGGTTGGACTAGATGACCTCTAGAGGTCCCTTCCAACCTTAGGCATTCTAGGATTCTATGATTCTATGATTCTAACCTCCATCCAGAATGTTACAGTAAAGAGTTAAAAGATAACTGTGGCACGGTCATACTGAGATAGATTTCTCTATCTGTGTCCAGAGTAAGCAAGTAAACTGACTTCTTTAGAGAGTACGATGGAAAATTAGGGACAAGAGCATACTCTATATGATTGCATCTATAGAGCACATTACTAGTACATGTATATAGCCTACTGTAATGACTCCCACTAGTCACTGGTAAGACTTTGATCTTGGCCAACACATGCTCTTCCGGATGAATTCATGCACATGATTCAGCACTTAAACAATTACAAGGATTATTCTTCATATGCAGTTTGTGAGTAGCTTGTGTGCTTTGGGGACTAAGACAGTTTACTATGATAGACAGAGGGTATTCATCACATTATTCACAGTGCCTAGGAACTTGCCTGGGCACACTGAGCTGACTAATGTAGCACGTAGCGTACGTGCTGTTCCATTTGTTGATGAATGGATATAGTGGAATACTTAAGGAAAAAGTTCTACCCAAATGAAACCCACCTGTGAACAAGATATGGCAGAATTAACCACCATTACAAAAACTGATTTCTTACATTAATTGGTTGGGTTAATCTTCACATTAACCACTAATGTCTTTCATGAGAGCACACAAAACCATAAAAATGGACAGAAATCCTTCTTAAAAACTTTCTAAATATGATACAACCACAAGGTTGTGCATTGTGGGGCACTAGGAGTGCCAGCTGGTTCCATGCAAACTGCCAACCAGTATCCTGCTGGTTTAGTGCTCTTGATGCTTTTTAGTGAGTAAATGCAGGATGATTAAAGGTCTTGTTGCAATTCCAGAATGTCTTAAGGCTTTGATGTATGCAAGGTCAATTCAGAGCTAGCAGGCTTGAGCCAGATCTTGATTCATAATTGATTTATATATTGTATATGCTCGTTACGTGGATGACCATTGCCTCTTGACTGACAAGCATTAGCTATGTGAATGCCCTTTAAAACAAGGCAAATGTCCTTCACCTCAGATAATTATATTCTGTTGTATAATACCACATGAGAGAAAAGGGGGTCTTAGTCGTAAAGCTTTTATAATAACAAAGAAGGAACTGCTTGTATACTGAGATACATAATTCCTAATTTCCAGAGTGTCAGAAATAAAACATAAGGACAAAAGAATTTAAAGGTATAGGCATCATTACAGAAGTTTCAGCCAAATAGCATGTGGAGCCATATAGTGGGTTCTAAAAGCATATAGCTCTAAAATATTCAGAGTTTACCTTTCTATGTTCAGTTAAGGTTGAATAAAATAAAATAAAATAAAAAGCTACTAGGCCTTGAGCATATTTTAAATAAATTATTTTTCCTTGGAAAGGCCACATGCATGGCCATGTGCTGTAGCACAAAACAAGCATAGACAATAAGGAAAGGTCATTCCAATATTTTTAAATTTTTACAGAATCCAGATAATATTTACCAATTATTATCATCTCCTTTACTGGTCAGCAAATAAGAGTGTTCTAGGATAAGTAAACTCTTAAAGATATCTGCATTTTATTAGCAGATCATATCAAAGCTTCTCAAAATAGGATTAAAATCTTATCTCTCTGCTGCTTTTCTTTTCTTTACAGGAGCATTCCCTGAAGATAACACAATAGTCCATCACCAACAGGATTCTTGGTTAGATGGTTCTAACAGGATCTCCAGTAAAGTTTGGAGTATTTATGGAATAATCCTGCTCATTAGGAAGACAGTTTCCCATTTCTTTTAATTTGGGTTTCATCCATAAATCACACACAGCAGGTCATAATTTTAATCTGTATTTTTATCCCACCTCCTCTTATAACTAAGAAATCACAGTATCTAATTACAATTTTTTTTCTGTTTGTGAAGCTATGGCCCCTGTATCTGAATTGTGAACTTCTGCATAAAAAAAAGCAAAAACAAAAGAGACTATTTTTCCAGAAAGCATATATACATGCCATTTAAACTTAACTTAAAAAGGGAGGGTTTGATCAGTTTTACATGCTGATATCAGCATATATGACATCCGTGCTAGGGAAGAATCTTAGTCAAAATACAAAATTTTTTTTTTGTTTGTTTGTTTGTTTCAGCCTATTCTGGCCTTGAATTCAAGACAGGGCTATATAGTGCAGTGTTGTCAACTATTTCTTTTTGTCGATGGTTTTATTCTGAAATAGCTTAATAAACTCTGTATTAGCCATAACAAATAGCTAGTCTGCTTTATTTTCCAGAGAAACAACAAAAGATAAATATGAATTTATTCATTTGAATTAATTTACTTTTTCTAGTAAAGTCTAGATTTTTTATTTGAGGTAGCTTTACCAACCACCCCCTTGTAACCAAAGATCATTGGTAGAATAAAAATATTAAAAAAATCCTATTCTTTATTTAGAGC
This sequence comes from Crypturellus soui, assembly GCA_032275445.1. Taxonomy (NCBI): domain Eukaryota; kingdom Metazoa; phylum Chordata; class Aves; order Tinamiformes; family Tinamidae; genus Crypturellus; species Crypturellus soui. Next base: position 13,676,664 of record JAUBNY010000001.1, read on the forward strand.
ACCACAAAAGGAAGCCTTAAGATGATAAAAGTTTTCTGATTAAAAAAAAAAAAAAAAAAACACACAAATCACGAAAAAGAGGAAATAAAGATGATATCTATTCTAGAACACAAAGTTTTGTCAGGTAGGCAGTCTGGCCTTCTTAAATAGAGCAGTGCTGAACTGCTGTTTTTTTAACAGCTTTACAAATGGGATCTGAAGTGATAAGGAGATCAGACAATTACAACGCAGAAGCCCTTGAGGTGCCCTAAAACTGAAAAGATATTTTACAGTGTTGTCTCGACCTTAGCAGTTCTGGATTTAACTTGATTTTATACAGTCTCAAGATGAAGTGAAGAGGGAGTTGAGCAGAATCACAGATGCTTTTAGAAATAAAAAAAATAAGCCTTCCTCCCCCCAAAAAAGGAGAGAGAAATAATACAGATTCTATTATTCTAGTTTTTAAAGTAGTGTTTTTCTAGGTCCAGTATGGCTGTGAGAGCTTGGAAGGGTATTAATCAAATAGGCTTTACTGTTTGCCTTTATCATTTGCACGGTCATTTCACCTTTTGCTGAGTTAGTATACCAAACTGTCCATAGATAAATCAAGATTGAGGAGGAGCAAAAAATATAGTTGAGTGACATTCTCTGGCCATTACCTCTTCATTTAGTCATTCTTTCTTTAGCCTATTACCTGACAAGATGATATAGCTTTAAGTCATCTATGGTTAAAGCACCCTAGAATGGAGCACTTTAAAGTTTCCTTCTCAAACTGAGATGTTTCTTTTTGGGACAGACAAAAGCTGTGCCTGGTCATACAGCATCAGAGAGCTTCCATAGTGAGTCATGAGTTCTGGTAATCATAAGGACTGATAGGGATCTGGTAATCACTGGTCCATCACCAGTCCCGGAGATGACCTGATCTGCTATTGCTCCATCTGAGAAAGGCACTTTGCACATTGGTCACAGCAGCAAAGCCAGGTAGTTAACCTCTAGACCATATGCTGCTAACATCTTTTAGCCCAGCAAGATAACGCAAACATATTTGCATTATCAGAGACTTGCATTCCTGAAAATGTCCCAAAGAGATGAGAGTGGGAGAGTTACAAAAGCAGGCAAGTTAACCATTTGCAGGGTGTTTAGGGTAGGTGAACGCATTTCATGCATCAGGAATTCTTTACCCAAGAAAACTTTTTGTAAATGTCTATCAAATGCAATGTTGAGTTATACAAAAAAGTGACCTTGCTAACTCTGTGATTGGTAACACTGGACATTTAATTATAGTCCATTTTATTTTAACAGCAAATTACTATTCTGACAGAATATTGTGAAGAGTCTTTAACTGTTATAAGAAACTGAATGTGTTTTGTTACTCTCTTTAAGGTTACTTCATTAGGGGTTAAATTTATGATGTATATTCTCTATGGAGAAAAAAAAGGATAGTCAAGTATGAAATCACACTTCAGCCACAAGACCTAAATTCAGTGTGGAGAGACAGTGATAATTCTGATTATGAACTTAATAATCCTCTAAAATATTTTTTAAATGGCAGGCAAATCAAAAGGATGTAATTTTAGCTTATCAGCAACTAACAGCAGTGCTATAGCTAAATTTAGCCATATAAATGCTAGTCCTGCTGAAAGTTGTATAGACTTAAAGTTAATCATAAGACCTTGTAGCTGTATAATGTGGAAAAATATTTCTCAGAGGAGGACAACAAAAAAGTTGTTTTCAAGCAGTATAACAAACTTTGCAGGTTTTAAAATACAATTTCACAGAGGGAGTTTGTCATATATAATCCACGTGTTTGGGATCTAGACTTCCATTGCCTTTTCCCTTCATCTCAGGGATGAATGTTTGCTTTTTCAGGATCATGAGTTTCTAGCCAGCAGATGAGTCTATACTGAAAGTAATCTCAGGCACTCTGATGTATAATTAACAATGCCCACTCATGCTCAGGCACTTGTGATATCTAAATCCCTCATTAAGGTCCTTATCCTAAGGTCCTTCCAGCTAGCAGGAGCTATTCCACTGCCTTTGCTGTATTTGGCATCAGAAATACAAAACAATAAGTGGAAAGGGATAGGAAAACCTCTGTAAATCACGCATTTCTAAAGATGCTATTTTTATATACTTCCAATACATAGAAAAACTACTTTTCAAAATAATTAGAAAATCATTTTTTTCCCCAAGGCCTATAAGGAAAAAATGCTTGACACCTTTAACAGATACTGGATCCTCCCACTGTTACTGCAGTGGGAGTCAGTTGTTGGAAATTTAACAAGTGTTGGGGGAATTCTCTAAAGGGTTTTCATTCTTACGTAGTAAAGCTTTGCAGGCAGCATATAATTAAACCTCACAAAGCTCTGTGAAAGCCCTAAAACCTAGTAATTTTGTTGAAGGCAGGTGACTTGATAGAGACAGTGAACACTTGATGTCAGAGCTATACTCAGAATTCATTCCATACACTAGACTGAATGTTGTTCCAGCTATAAAGTGTTCAGCAAATGAATCAGTCCATGACTCCATTGCAGCAACAGTTTGTATATCATCTTCAACCAAGTTAAAGTCAAACTGCCAACTTACTTGGAAAATCAGAGAACTTATGTGTTATGCAGAGAGTTTTGGAGCTAGAGACAAGGTACATCTTAACTCATGATTAGAGCATCATGTTCAGCTCAAAAGTATAGTTTATCTCAGTTTTGGAACTGAAAAAGCACCAAGATAGAAGAGAGATCTATGTTGAAGAAGTACATTGCTAGGAAGAAGTATCTGTATGTCATACAATTTAGAAACTGTATAAAGAGAGTACACATAGGCAATAACTGAATTTGCCTAGAAGATACCAATCCAAGCTACATCAGTTATTGAAAAAATCTCCTACATTACCAGGCCATTTTGACTTTTTCTGATCTGAAGAGATACTGTCCATGGCTTTTTGATAATGATTTATATGAATAAATGCTTTCTCAGTCAAGTAGGCTAAAGAACAATGAGAAATTAGAAATTTAGTTGCTAGGGTGATCCATACTGCTAGGTAAAGAAAACACAGATGTTCCCAGGAAGAACAAGCAGTCTTCAAGCATTCTCACAGCAGCTTGCATGAAGTGTTTCATCAAGCACTCTTGGTGAGATCAATGTTAGCTTTCTGGGGAAGGAGTCCTTTTGTTTTCCATATTCTTGCTCTCTCAGTCATGCATTTCCTTACACTGTGGTCCTCCCCTTCCTCATCAGCCCCATTTCTCCTTTACTTCTGTGCATGCTTCTCTTTCTTTTGTTTTAATTTATATTTAATAAAACAGCTGAAACTCAGTTTCTCTGCTCTTCTAAGTGTAATCAGTATGAAAACAATATTTATTTTTTTTTATTTTTCATTGTGAAGTTTTTTTTTTGACATTTTTCTATTCTGTCTTATCAACTAGACTAGAGACTGCTTGGCTCAGTTATGATCTCCTATTCTGCATAGGAGTTGGAAAAGAGATGTTACACATAGAGTCAGTAATCTTCCTTTTAATAGCTGAAACAATGTCTTGGTCTTTATCAAAACATTTTTGTTTAAATAGAATCTAATCATTATATGTTCCAAGCGGTAAATGTAGTACCTTTAGAGATACTCATTTAGTACGTATGTTGTATTCTAACCTAACTCATGTCAAAGCTTTGGGGAAAGAAGAGGGAAAGGATTTCAAGTCTCAGGAAGGCAACAGTAGAAATGAAAGAGCATCTATGTGCTATATATCTCCAGACTTGCACAAATAGGACTGCAAAAATTAGTGACATCATTAATTTTAATGACTAATTAATTTGCGGGTTTTTTTTTTTTTTAAAGATTAATTAAACATGATGAGGCAATGAGATAAGGAGCCAATATCAAACATTCACTGTTGTTGCATTTTTGACTGGAGAGGTGAATTTAATAAGAATTTTTTAAAAAATGGTGTTCAACACTGATATTCAGAAAAATGTATGTTTCTCGGTTACAATTATCAAGAGAAAACCACATTTACATGTTCAATATGAGATGAATGATTTCCTTTATTACTTCTACACATTTTAAATTGTTATTACTGTTTGTTCAGTTAGGGTTTGTTCAGTTAATTTTAGTAGGGATTTTATATATCCATGCTACACATACACTGTGTAATCCCATCAATTTTTTGCATTTATTTTTATTATTTCTAAAAATATTACCTTTAGTGTCAAAATATTTAGTAAGTTAATAGAATGCCTACCCTAAAACTGTTTGGGGTTTTCTCTTAAACAATTTATATTTCTATGATGTTAGGCAAAATGTAGCTCTCTAGTTGTTTTTACATTACTTTATATACTCAAAAAGTTAGATTTCTCACGGAAGTTATTTATTTTGTATACATTCGTGGATTCCTCTGCAAAATTTTTGATTGCTAGATGAGCACTGTACTTGGTTTTCTGATTTACATAATTTTAAAAGCTAAATAGCACAAATATTAGGTAATTCCAAACAATTAAATATGTGTCCATTTTCAGGACCAAATCAGTAGCCAGCAAAAACCGCCATGAATATTGGAAGTCATCATATAAGTCATCATACGATAAATACAATTTCTGACATAGTCAAGTGGATGTTGCAACATCCAGAAGGCTAACACTAAGTGAAAAAGCATATGAATAATTTTAAATATCATTCTAGAACTCAATTTACAAAGCTTTTGTTTTTGAATACTATTTTTAGCATCCTAATATTTTCTTTCTGCTTCCTGCAATCTGGGTATGTAATCTTTTCTAAAGAAAGCTCATCACAAACAACAATTAGTTTATGTCGGCTCTTGAACAATTAAGCTATTACTGGCCTATGGCTACAGTGTTCTATTTCCAGATACTCACGTGATGGTACTATAATTAAAAACAGAGCAGAGAGAGTGTAAAAAACATGCAGTCACACTACAAAACATGTCTTCAGTAGCTAGCTACTGAAGAATCACATGGCTGCAATCACAGCAAATTAATAGGAATCTAAAAAGAGTTGTGTTCATTTCCTGTGCATTGCACATTGCACATCACTGATAAATTATTTTCACACTGTGTTGCAGGTCACTAATAAATTAACTATAAACATTCTGTCCTCCTGAATAGATTAGCTTATCATTAGCTACATGAATGCTTTTCACATGACTTTTAATCATGAGTTAAGAAAACTATACTCAGGAGTTATCATCACATCTAATCCAATATATTAAATGAGTGGTATAAAATCGTTATGAAAGAAATTAATACTTGTCGTATATTACTTAAATGGGAGTAATTGATATTTCACTGATTTTATTTGTAGAGAAGGGCAAGACAGTGAATGTTTTATTCTTGTAGATGATTGAACAAAGCAGAAAACAAACAAAAAATACCAAAAATGAGTCCTTTTCTAAGTTATTTCCCTTGGATATAACTGAAAAACTTTTTGAAGTAGTACAGCCAGGATCTATATTAAAACAAAAAGCATATGGGGACATTTTCCAAAATACATTAAAGTCAATAAAAAGACTTACAGAGACTATAATGGCCTGCAGATCCAGCTGAAATGTAAAAGAGTAGCTGTACCTTCGGGTTATGACACTGAGCCTCCCAATAGCAGCTCCAGCAGTTAAATACTCCATGGGTTTCTCTTTATTACCAAACAATGGCTAATAGTCAGACTATTGCTCTTACTAAGTTTTAATCTTCCTTATATAGCCCTAATGGAAAAGGTAACATTTTCTTCAGAAGCCTTAGATGAGCTTATAAGAGCAGGTTATGGTGAATGCTCAAAAAGAACAATTAATGTATTTTGATTTTTAAAAAATTGCATAACAGAATATAGATGTTAGCTAAAGCAAATTTTTGATTTGAGTTCTTCTGTCACTCTGTCATTCTTGCAGAATTAAAAGAAAATGTGCCATTCATTCCAACTGCCTGACAGTTTCTCTTAAACTTTTCCATTGGACTTCAGCCTATCTATCTGAAGGGAAAGGTCTTTTACATGTCCAAGAGAATGGAGAGAAGTGCATACTTTTGAATTAAAGCTTTTGATGTCAATCCATAAATCAGAATGACAGCACCAAACTTAGGATTCAGAGGAACAGGAGAAGGGTGAGCATAACACCAGAAAAAGGGTTAGAACATAACTACATATGTAATAATTTAAAATGCATTTTTATTCTCTGATTTATGGCAATAATCGGCTCTAGACTATTGAATTACACTGCTGAGATTTCAATTGAACTAAAAATAAATTCTAGAGTTATATATAGAGAGAGTGTGCTTGCCTCATAAACATCTCTGTCACTATTCTTTAACAGCATTGCAAAATTTCTGAGTAAGGTTTCTTATAGAGTGGTGCCAGTTCAGTTTCTGTAATCAGATCTGGGAAGGTTATTGGAGTATCTTGTGCTCAACCAACTTGCATTCAAATGCCTTTAGATTTATAGTATGAAACAGTTCTGCAGTATTCTGATATGACTGGAACATAGGTCCCCAGCAATTCTTAATGTGCAGTAAGTGACAAGTCAGCTCTTATTTTGGAAAAATACAAGAATTTCCATACCAAGAATTCCATTGTGCAAGAATGAGAACAGAGGGCAAGACAATGCTATTCCTGGTCCTCCAGGGAAAAAAGAAAAAAAAAAAACGGTGTTATTTTTAGTGTGATTTCTTTTTCATGAATTGTGTTCAGTTGGATTGAAATGAGAATTCTGCAAGGCTGTATCTCGCATAATATACTAAATCACACAGTAAAATTACGTTAAAGAATCAGCCTGAAACACAAGAGAGACTCCTACTTGGACCTACTACCTACTTATCCTTTCTTTGCCAGTAGGAAACATATTACCAGTCTTCATCAAAATCCTAGTGATTGCGTTTGCACAGTGCCCAGAAAAATCAGCACATATGAGGTATATAATCAATCTGGAGGAGATCCAGTCACCTACTAATTTTTAATAGAAGTACGTTTTCCAAGATCTCTGCTCTGAATGTGTCAAGGTAGCACATGGAAAGAAAGGTCCCTACAGCCAAAGCAGTCCTACTATTTAGATTATGTAATACCTTTATGTTTTGCAGAAAAATGAAAGTAAAGTCATGAGTTTAGGTGCATGCATGCATACAATTTCTTTTGCTCTGACAGCTGTAACTCTCAACACGCATGTTCAGTAGCACTAGTATTTAAATTAATATTTTTATATATAAAAACTAAACTACATTGGTGAAAAAAAAAAAAAATCTGGAGAGTAGAAAATGGGTAACGCTGAATTGTGCCGAAAGGAAGGGAAAAGGTGAAACGTCTTAAAAGAGAAGGGGGAGCAGCATTGCAGAAGAGAGAAGGGACATAAAAATGGTTAAAATACTGTGGGAAGGTAAATACAGTTATAGAAATAGACTATTCCCATCCTGCCAGCTGTCTGCTCTTTTCTTAGAAAGCAGCAGCTTTACTTTGCTGCTTTTCACTTTGAAAAAAAAAAATAAATAAAAGAAAAAAAATATTCCCAAATGTTTTCGAAATTCAGGCCCTTTTTGTATTAATATTAGCATGTCTCTTGTGGAGTGTCTGGTGTAATATGACACAAAAAACAAACTATACCTCAGATCTTCAATCTTCAACCCTACTTTACACAGATGAAATATCTTTTATTTAAAATTCTCAAATCTCCCAAGGTTCAGTGAAGGGAAGACAGTATGTGTGTGATAAAAGGTTGCTCTCTGGCCTGCTGCAAGCAACACGCAGCAAAATAGAGCCTATGAAAAGAATTAAAAAGGATGGAGGCCCTTAAACATCCTGAAAGACTGTGAGTGGCCTTATTTTCCTGTCTCAGAATCCATAAAGGCTCTCCTGAGTTGCAAGGCACTGATGTATTTAAGGCACCAGGCTGCCTGTATATAAGCAGTCAGTACAGGTACTGGGGACTTCTCTCTGTGAACTTTCTAACATTACATAGAGTATTAGAAAGCTAAGGAAATGAAAGCACGTTTTCATTGACAATTTTTTTACTTCAATGCAGAAAACATTTGGAGTGAGGCACACAGGTTACTTCCAGGGTGGAATCAAGGATCCTTTAGGAGAACCTAGAAGAAAAGGAGTGTCTAGGAATGATCTGTCCTTGAAAGAGAAAGTGGGGTAGCTAAACTCCTCCTGTTTCTTCACATTTAGGAAGGAACAGAGGACTAGTTCTTAAATGCCAGCAGGATGGAAAGACAGCAGAGTACCCTAGCTTCTTGATAAGGAATCAGCTTAACCAACACAGGAGTTCATGCCCAGGCAGTAATGGTAACACATTCTTTTCTGAGCTGTCTATTCAAATAGAACTATCAATAAATAAACTTTAAGCATATTTGCAAATGATGAGTTATAATTTTTCAGGCCATTGAGGTTTCCTAGTGTAAACTTCAAGCTTCAATTCAGAGTTCATTGTGTCTTGGATATCTGCCTATTACACTAATCCATTGTTGATAAAACTAACCTATGCATATCTTGTACATGCACATATTGCTTTCATAATCTATCCATAAAAGCATGTTTACAGCAGAGAGTCATGTTACTAAGCAGGAGAGACACCATTTCTTGACTGGGATACCTCAATGCTGTCTATCATAGATAGCCAACATATGTGCCTGGAATAATACAGTACTGAATGGGATTGCTGACCATCATGTTCATATCCATTCCCTTGAATAACACCAGGGTTTGATTTTTTAAGTTCCACAGAAAATATATTTCCAGAAGAAAAAAGGTTTTGTCAAAAAGGACAGTTCATCAAGCTTTCAAATAACTGAAGCAGCATTATTTTAGGAATGCAATATAACTACTTCTAATTTAGCGACACAGATTTTCAGATAATTTATAGAACTTCACATTGATTCCTCACTTTATATTAAAACTAGGAAATGATTTAGCATGTTTGAATTTATATTATTCTGTAACTGACTGTGAAGGAAAATCCCATTTAAAAAAATCCTTATTATGTTCTCCAAAGTTAGTTGATACTGAGTTTATATGATATAATATGACAGAAAAGAATCAAAATGTAATTTCACTTTGATTTTATGTTTCAAAGAGAAAAGAGACATTAATAAAATCTATAGCTTATTTACAACCATCTAACATTCAGAACTCCACTTAAATTTCAATGCAAATCTAGAATTGCTTTGTAACATGAACATAAGCAGTGAATAGGGACACAGCGGCTTCCCAACACTACCAAAGACACTGGTAACATCCTTGTTTGCAAAACATCTCCAGAGTCTCTCCTCCCCAGTGTCCAACCACACTGAGTAAGTAAATCTCTTTTTCTTCTTTTCTGCAGAGAAATACTTCTCAGTATGCATTCTATGTTTCTATTGCAGGCATAGAAATACATTAACTAGCTAAAAACTTTCAAAAGCAATACGTAAGTTTGGCTATAAAACAACTTTCCCTACTTGTACACCAAAAATGAGCCTTTTGAAGACCAATTAAACATTTTGACTTGCCTTGAATTCTCCTGAAGAGTAGATAAATGAGAGAAAGAGTTTATGTGGATATTTTTAAGTCTTGAACACTCTGAATCATGCACTCTATTAAAAATTATGCTAAAAACTTTTCTAATCAAACACCCTTGTCAGAGGTAGCTTAACAGCATCAAAAGAAGCCATGCAGAACATTGGAAATCATCATCTGCAATTCAGTCCGAGTAAAAAAATCCTGGGGTATGTTCTAAGATTCCCATTTACTTTATAGTTACTAGTCAATTACATTAAAAAAAAAGTAAGTTTTGGTTAATTTTTCTTTCTAGCTAAATTTCAAACATTCATACTCAAAGACAACAATATGCAGCAACCTTTCCTCCTTCACACACTAAATTAAATGAATTTCCTCACCATTTAAACCCTACATATGGGAAGAATGAGAGAGTCAAAATTAAGAACTGAAATTTGGTTTGGAGTGGTGAAGAAGGGCAGTTCCCACATCTCCAAGAGATGGAAATGTACAAGGAAGAACTATGTGCAAGGAATATTTGTTGATATTTAATTTCTTACATGACTTCTATGACTATATAATCACCATAAGAGATGTAGATTGATTGGGATTTTGTGTTCTCCACTGATCCAACTCCCATAATTTCTGTGAGTATTTCTTCATTGCCTGCACAATTAAGCAAAGTTTCTGATAGGCTGTTCAGCTTTTGTTGTCCTTCAGAACTGCTGAATCAATTGCAAAAATGCACACAAATCAATTAATCAAAGATTTACATTATTTTTACCAGTGTAATGAAGCTAGCTATCTTTGATTAATCTTTGAACTGAAAATTAGAATATGTAATATTCTAACTAAAAAGAGCTAGTAGCTTATAGTGGTGTAATTTCTGCCTGTATACTTGCTAACTTCAGATTCCAGCTGCCCTCTAAACTGAGGTGCCATTAAATGTAAGCATGGACTTCTTGTTACTGTATGATTTCCATCATGCCTGGGACAAAATTCAAATAGAAATGGTTAAAATAGAAACCCCGGTTCCTATTTTCAAAAATGTGCTGATAAATTCACTCAGTTATGAGCCTAATGAAACCCCCGAAGCGTACTTTTAAAGATCTGCTATTAAAGGGTTTTATACAATATAGCACCCCCATCAAAAAAAATAATCTGTCTACAGGTATTAGCCAGATTCTTTTAAGGCTCAGGAAGATTTCTCTACTATTAAACAAGCAGAGATATCACTTGCCTACAACATGGAGCTTCATGTGCTAGGGCTAGATGGATGTGTTTGTGATACCAGATAAGACT
>JAUBNY010000001.1:13689348-13706004 GCA_032275445.1 Crypturellus soui
AGCAAATTCACTCATCACTACTTTCTTTTTTACCAGCTAAAGGTTTCTTTTTGCTCCAACACACATGGAAGAACAAGTGAATCCTCCCAAGTCCCTGTGGTCAGACAAAGTTTGTGTAGTAAAATGGGTTATACGGGGCCCAGTACATAGAGCCTGAAGTCACTAGGGCTATGCTTATGCTGCCCTTGTATGAGCATGTTGGGAAAAGGACAACCTAGAAGCCTAGGCACAAAGAGATCTATTTTAATAGATGCAGAACTGACTTAAGACTCTGTGGCTATGTCTATGCTAGTAAATAAACCACACTTCACAAACATCAACACAGGTTAAACACTAGAGCAGTCCTTGGCACAGTTTTGACTCATGTCCACTAGGTGCTCTTTCAGCTTACGGGACGTTGTGTGAATGTATAGCACATGGCAGGGACTACTCTTAAAGATATATGACTGTGGGCCCACAGGTAGATGGGCCTCACAACCAAGAAAAAAAAGGTTCCCAGCCTTATTCCTTCATAGACAATAGTTAGGCAGAGTATATGCTTAGTACTTATATACATAGTAAAAATATAATCCATAGGTCACCTTGACAAAATTCAAAACAACCTGCTTCTGATGGGCTTTTGATCTGAGCTAACCACACCGAGCTGGAGAAGGTCCCTGGGAGGCTCAATGTTGGTCCTTTCTAGAGGACTGAGACACAGAGAGCCAGAGAGAGGGACACATGCTGGAGTACAACGGATAAAGCTTCTGTTGGTGCTGTCAGGAAATTGGGTGTCAGATGAAGAGTTCATGTTCTCTGTAAGGAGAATTATTCTGAACTAGATACTCAAGGAACAAAGTCTGGCAACAGAGAGAGCACTGTCTAGTGCTGTGGATTAAATACGTGACAGCAAGGAACTAGGAGCAATATGTTATAAGACACAGTCATTGTCCCAAAGAGGTGAAAGTTTACATCAGCAGTATATGTTGCCAGCACTTAGCAGGACAAAAAAATGTTAGGATGTTACAAAACCAAACTCAAATAACTTTGGCATTACTGATATCAGGCAGTAACCGAAAAAAATTTAGTCTGCTAGTTGTTTGTTTTTTTTCTAATTCACAGAAAACATTTACAATATCTTGGTGATAAAAAGAATAAAATTTCAGTCTAAGCTGCTATAATGAACTATATGTGTCTTTCAGCTGCACATACTCTATATGAAGTTGGATCCATGGTTACCTGCAGAGTTATTAACTTTCTGATTTAAAAATCCAGTGATCTATAACCATTTAAACACTATGAGCACGCTTTTTAATCAAAAATAGTACAACATGAAATAGCGTGAATGTTTTAATAATAATAATAAAAAAAAGGTATAATTGCTTTTCTCTATTACTCGGGCAGGTTTCCAACTGAGATACTGTGAAAATATGAAAACCCTGTTGAATCTATTGTTGGATACTGCTTTATTCCCCTGGAGGTTTGGGCATGCAGATTGATTATACAGTTACAACCCTTTTGGGATATCTCCTTAGAATGTCCTCACACAATACAGTAGTAATCAGTACTCAATATTTGTTTAGTCTCAGTTCATTTAAAATCTATGAACATTAACATTCCAGCAGAGATACAATGATCTTTAGCGCAGGAATGAAAGACATCCAAAGGCAGTTATATGCAGGAGACGACAAGAAATTAACCCCTTAACTTATTTTTCACCTTGGGAATCCCTATGATATCTCTGCTTATCTGTACTCCAGTTCTCAGGAACTAGACTCTGGAACTCTTGGAAGAAGTTAATATAAGAGAGAGAAAAAGAATTATAATTCTAGGTAATAACTGTAACACCTGTCTCACCATTCTCTAACCTTACAGATCATTGTCACATATTTATTACTGATTCAGTTTTAAAACCAACTGGTCATATTAACAAATACAAAGAGGAGATTTCTTCAACATTCAGTAATTTAAAGTTTGAGCATGATACTAAATATATTCAATTCTTGTGCCATTACCATCTTGGAGTTTTTATCAGTATAACTTGTGGCTTCCAAATAATATCCTAAGATGACAAACATATAGAAGGTTAAGACTGCAAAATTGTATGTAGACAAGTATGAATTTTGAGCAGAATATATTGAAAGTTAATGGTGTCACTTTATTAAATTAAATGATTGGCAATTCAGGAATATAGCTTTCTAGAAAATTTACTACTGTTATTTATTTATAGGTAATGGATTATTTAGTATCACAGAAAGATAAAAAGATAATTTTTAATTCAAGCAAATTAAATAAACATTTCCTTTATAAGTATGATATAAACATTTCATTTATAAGTATGATTCATATGTTCATTTCATTTTTAATTTTAAAGGAGCCACCCTTCCAAAACTCTGCCACGCTGAAGTTCTAAAGTGTTCCTGAATACCTAGAGACTTCTAAGAAAAAATGTGCTATGAATTTCATGCATGTAATTAGAAATGTGACTGAGCAGAAATGATGGACTGTAGCTAATAGAACACATCTCCCCAAGAAAATTCTCACATAGCGTGCAGCCTTTTCTTTTGGTAGGTAACTTAATTACTTGTTTTCACAAACTCTTCTAGCTCTACCTATAAACTAGTTCTATTTCTTTAGTCCACTACTCCTATTTGAAAATGATAACAGAACATTCTTCTCCCAGTAGTTAAAAATATCTCCTCATAATAGATGGCTGCTGTATTCCTCAGTCATCTATAGTCCGTATTACTCCAGCTGGGTAGAATTGTGGGTATTACTCCTTTTGACATGTATGATAAGAAAATCAGGGGTGGTCTTATTTGAGCCTTGTGTGATGCCAATGCATGTTTTAACTGGTATGTATAAGAATTTCACTTTCTTGTGGACTTATCATACTTGTATTTCACTCACAAGCATCCTGTGCTACAGAGTGTCTGCCTGCAGATAAGCTGAGATCCTGTACAAGATGAAGCAATGTAGAATATTGAGGCTGTAGGCCTAGGGATGGAGAAGATACTCCATTCGAAGATTTTGTGATTTCTGTAAGAGAAAGCTGTCCATACTAAATAGAAGACACCTTTGAAATTATCAAGACAAAGATTCCAAAATAATTATGAAAAAATCAAGGCATTAAGCTGGTAACTGGAACTCCAGAAAGTTCTTAAGAAGTGACATGAGTAAGCTGTTCTGATTCCTCTGTGCTAAGAATAAAATCCAGGTACACTGACAAGTTTGTGTTTATACCACACAAATAAAAGAAAAAGCAAAAAGAAAGGAACTATTCCCAGGGAAGAGCAGAAGTTGGTTGTCTTTAGTTGGCTGAAGGGCTGAAGTCCAACCTTATCATTCATCTGAAAGAAAGGAAGACACACAAAAAGAGCAAATCAGAGTAGACATGTACTGAGCATTATGGAGCATGCACAAGCCATAGCTACAGTGCGCCATGTGCTAGAGACTTGTCCTGAGTCTTCAGTTCTGAGATAACTTTAACTGAAGAAAAAGTCCTGCAAAATACTGCAATTGTTCATTAAACGACATTAACTAGTAAGGTCTGAGAATGGGTCACAGTTGTATGCATGTATATTTAAACAACCTTGCTGCACAAAGATAGCTTTGAGTGACAGCTAACCATATTAGTGGAAAGATTATCAATGGAGGCTGAAGGACTCCTAGGTGGATTTTCATGCACAAAGTAATCCCTGGCCATTATAAAGGCTTCCTAGAGCTGCTGTTATTTTGCTGTTTTGTGGGTTTTCTTCGCGTTTTCTTTTTTTTTTTTTTGCTTTACTTTTACTGCAACTGTCAAGAGGTCTTAGTCTGTATAAACAAAGTCGGAGGAAATCTTGACTTTGGAAAGTCAGGAGGAAATCAGATGGCTCTTTTTGGAAGTATTAGTTCTCCTGATATTGTGATTGTTTATGATAGTGTTTTGAACACTGAAGTGAAATAGTGTTTTGAAATAAACGTGGAGAACCACTCTATTTTTAAATAGGACCAAATCAAGACAGAACGCCCAACATAAAACTTTTAGCATTCGCTTTGGTTATTTGCCTCTAAAAATCTAGAGTCTTGGAACTATACAGCCTCTTCTGCCTTGAAAAAGTCACAACTAACAAGGAGAGAGGTCATCTGTACTAAAAGAGATGTAAAATATAACCTCTATCAAAAGAGGCTGCACAACTCAGCCCCACCAATATGAAGCAAGTCTCAAGATATCACAAGACACCAACCAAATCACGCTGTGGGGGAGTAGAGCTAAGGAAAAGCTCTGTTGCCTCTTAGTATTATTACTTTTGAGGTGGAAATCTGAAGTGCTCTATCACAGACACAATTTGTATGGCTACTGTGAAGTTTAACAGTAGGAAACAGCCAGTGGTTCAGGGACTAGAGCTTCCCTAACTCTGTTGGTTTATCCACACAAGTAAATGTCATTCTTCCCACCACCCTTATGCCTGGGATGAATCCAAAAGTCCAGTCCACACAAGTCCATGTGTTTGTGTGTTCGCTGTGGGGAAGGGGAAAGTCTTATCTTTTTTTTAATTACATCTTGTCTGCAGATTCAAAACAAAAAGATAAAAATTCCAATCCTGAACAATTTCAATCTAAAAAAAATGTATAGACCAATGACTTCTATATCCTGCTGACAACTTAACACATGGAAATAATCCTATTTCCAAATAAAAATGCTGATAATTATAATATATCAAACCGAGGATCTTTATTTTCCTTTCCTCATCAAAAAGCAAGGACAGACAATTCCTCTTTTCACTATCATTCCTCTTCTTTTTATAGTTTCAGATCTCAGAGCCAGCACCCAAACATTAAAGCACAGGTAATAAATTCCTTCTCTTTACAAAGCCCGATGGACTTAAGGTCTAATATGAACATTAATGGTAAAAGTTTCAGCTGCAACTTTACAATTTAGCAGGAAACGTTAGTCCTACTGAAGCAGCTGATAGTTTTTTAAATGAGCAGTTCAAGTAAAAATAGAATTTTATTTTGCTCATCTATAAGCACATAAGGTTAGGAACAGCAGACATTTTTATTCATAATCCTAGTTACAAACAGTAACAAGGTTTTTACTAATTATGCTAGGTGATGTAAAAATATCAGATGAGATTTTGCTCCTGAATAAATTTTATAAGACAAAAGGTAGCAGATGAATAGGTTATGCCAGAAAAAAAAGGGGCGGGGGGGAAGAGAGTAAAAGTCTGAGTGTTAGGGAGCTGATATCAAATGTGTATAAAAGGCTGGGCCAGCTGTTACTCATGCCTGTCATAGGCACCACTTCAAATTCATAGCTCAACACAGTCAATTATATGTTGCAAGCATACTTCCTCAGCACTTTTTTTTTGCAATTGAGGGCTGCCTTTTCATCCTATTCTGCTTGTCTAGTTAGCTCTCTGAAGAAGTTTTGCCAGTTCTTTTTACTTGTCACTCTGTCTTAGTGTCAGTTTCCAGGGGTGCCTTTGATATCAACTTCATGAAAATTAATGTGTGCTTAATATTTTAGATTCCTTCAAATTAGCAAAAGCAAATATATCAGACTGAGTCTTGAAATTGATGGGCATCTTTGCAGAAAATTGGTTTGATAGGAATAGTATTAAGTTCACCAGGTGACATTTTTTAAGCTATTTTGCTTCACACCAGATACTCTACCACCAGACATGCTGTTGTCCTCTCTACGGAGAGAACCCATGATAGTTCATGATAATAAGTTCATAGATTTAGCTTTTGATAGATAAATTCTAATTGTGACTCTGATTTAGAAATTTAAATTAAGGTAGGATTAAATGCTTTTGTAGCATACCCAGTTCTCTTAACCTATGCTGATTGTATTATGTGGGCAGATGACATGTTGATAAGTTCACTAAATTCAGCCTGTGACTTGCCATAGGTTTTTCTGATCATGCAAATGCTGAATCAGATTGATTCATAAACTGTGATTATAGCATTTATGCAACATTTTAATGACCAGGGCCAATAGCAGTACTTGTACCTCTCTAGCAGAGGGCTGTTTAAAACTATCAATCAATCAACCCTATACATTAGAAGAACAGACTATGTTTCTTTTCCTCTGCCCACTAACAAACATTTCAGGGCAATACTGCATCAAATACCAAGTAGGAATATGCTCACCATTCTTTGGTAACACAGAAAGAAATAACAAGGCAAATAATTGTTTCCAAGGACTTCAAAAGAGCCCAAATATCTCCAGACTATACCCAGACATGTCAGGGTAGCAAAACATCTGAGCTCCCAGCAGGGTGAGGAGAGGATCAGGCACCAGATTTCATTTGGGAGCTTGGTTCCTTTTATTGGATTATTTTAAAAGAGTTTGAGCTTTATTTGTATAAGTTTCTGTGATCCATCTCTACAAGTTCAAATGCCTGCATTCTTGAAGATTTGGCACATGTACATTCAGGCATATAAACTGGATATTAAAATTTTAACATCTGTTGCAATTTCTGGTCCAAATGCTGACTTCTAATTTGCCTTCCTGTGGTTTTACTTGTCTCAGGCTAATGCACAATATGTGATAGACCAAATGACCAAAGAAGAAAATCAGAGAGAGTAATTTTCTTTTTCACAGATAGGTAGGCAAGGCCAGAAGGGTATTCCTAGAAGGAATCTACCTAGAAACTGTAGCAATTGTTAAGAAAGTGTTGCCCAGATTTAAAAACCTAACTTTAAGAGCTTTGTGTGATACCTGTTTATTTTCATTTTAAAAATCTAAATTTTATTTCCATTTTGAACTCTGATATGAAATTTTAGCTATTTTTATGCATTCAGCCAATTATAGTCCTCCACATTGTTTATTGAACTGAGAAATACACAATGAAGGAATGTATTTCTTCCTCCAAAATATTACTTGAAGATGATTCATGGTTACCTGAAACTGTAGTTATAGAAATTAATTCTATACACAAGAATAAGCAGAATTCTTGGAAGATTTGGATTGAAGAAGTGGATTTGAATATGAACTTAATAATGTTGAGTGAGTCATCCTTTGCTGTCAACAACAAAATGTGTGCCACCACCTAAATTAGTTAGGGCAAGCACATATTTTGCAGGTTATGTTTAACAGGCAGCACAGTAGAAATAACGAACACAAACAGCATATAAGCAAATACTCAAGTGAATTCAGCCATTTAGAAGCTTAACAAATTCTGCCTTAAAATAGGACATATTAGAACTATTGTTCTTTCTGTGAAAACAGCTTTGAATATAACAGTGCATATACATTTGAAAGTAGTTATTACTGCACGGTTATCTATGTCAGACAGGATGTTTTTCATACATGCAAATATATATATATTATTGAACGAGAATCCCTGGGTCAGTTCCTTAAACAAAAATGATACCGAATATCAAACATAGGCAGAGGTAACACGTTGAAGCGTCCGATCAAGTAGCAGGTGTCTATAAAGCAGTAAGGTAAGAAGTGGAACTGAGTGTAAAACTGAGCAGATGGCAAGTAATAAGTGCATGGCTACTGGCCAGAGTTTAACTTGGGTTTTCTTATTGGCTTAGGGAATTGACTTGATAATTAAAAAAAAAAAAAAAAAAGTTCTCTGTGTTGTATGGTCATTGATTTAAAGCAACAACTACTCGGCATTTCAGAAAAAAAATCTCCAGGCTAATATTTTGTGTATATGTATATATCTGCGTGTATGTGTATATGCATGCATACGCTCGTATTTTGCATATTATATGGATGGTGAAGGCAGTTGGCAACCTCTCTTGGTTAGTATGACTAGTCAGGGCAGATTCTGTACAAAGTGACAGAACTCCACAAATGCTGATCCAGAGTCCAGAAGTAACGCTGTGTTTTGCAAGAAATGGATCTAAACAGGTTTTAGCCCAGAACATATTTTCCATTGAGGTGGGAAGAGGACATAAAAATAAAAACCCTACTGTTTAAGGGAAGAAAAAAAGGTCAGTGGGGAATAGTATTGCTAAGTCAGTAGTCTAATATGGGGAACTGTTATTCATTAAAAGGATTTATGCACTTGGGAGAATTAACAAAAATAAATACTGCATTAAATAACTTGAACGCTCCAGAATAAACATTCAACTTTAGTAGAATATTGTGTACTAGCAATTTGGAAGTTCAGCAAAGCCAAGGTTAAAAACATACAAACAAGATATCAACAGAAAATCTGCCAGAATTAAACAACTATTTGCAAATCATGCCCTGCTATAGCAGGACAAAGGATCCATTATCCTCTGTTTATTTCCTTGAACCCTTTAGCATACATTATGCACTCCACTGAAATTAAGGAATCAATTGAGCAATCTGTGCTTTGTCCCAAGCTTCGAGCTGGTGGATAGAAACAGTTGCCTTGAAAGAGCCACATGCGTCCCAGCAGAATTAAGTCTGGGAACAGGTCTGATTCCGCTCTTGGGATTTAATCTTGATTTCGGCTATATGAGAAAGGGGCCATAGGTAATGAATTCCCTTAAAAATTCACCAGGTTTATTTGTTATAAAATGTTAACAGGGATCAATAGGATAGAGGATTATTTTTTTGAATGTTTTATTTTTTCTTCCTTTTTTTTTGCCATTTTCTTGAACACAGTGTACAAGCTCAATGTTCTACTTTCACACAAATCTTCCTACAGAATTTAATTCTATCACCATTGTCTCAAAGCAATATAATTTTCTGATTTTTAGCTCTGCTGATCAACTTGACTAGAAAGTGGAGGAACACCTGCCTAAAGTCTCAATCTACAGAGGTCATCATTAAGGCATTAGAGCTAACCAAGAAGTAACACCTGACAGTCATTTCTGAAGGTCTCGCAGAGAATTCTCTTCTATACCTACAAAAAAACCTATAAGATATATAAACTTCCAAGATTTATGTTGTTTTCATAAATTTTACCAAAGTCAAATATTTGCAGACAAGAATAAGTCAACACATTTCATCAGCAGATTTAAAAAATATTCTTCTATATAGAACATACAATTTTTGCAGACTGCTTCATGTTTCTCTGTATCAGAAAGTAGGCCCTGTGCTTCAGAAACCCATAGGCAATTTCTGACATGTTAAAGGGATAACATTACCTAAGCCATTTGCTAATAAACTGAGTTAATATTTCAGTTAAGCACACCTCAGGATAACATCTCATACTTTCCTGGAGGACTGGACCATCAGATTTGGCTTTTAAAAGTTTCAAGTTCTGAGATGAACCGCTACTCTGAAATGAAAGAATGAATTGCCTTGGTGTGGCCTAGTATATAGTAATTCATATAATTTAGTCATATTTATAATTAACTATTGAAACAATGTATTTGCACCTAAAAAACATAGTTTAGACTGAAAAACATATTTTAAAGGAAAATATAAAATGGAATACAGAATGTCTTAAGGTCTGATTATGTCTTACATCTACCCAAGAGGTAATGTTCAGTTAGAAGAATAGAACCATCCACTTTTATTAAGCAGGTCAGTATATATCAAAGTCATATAAAAATGTGTTTTTAAGAGCAAATATTTTGATCATTCATCAATCCCCTCTAGCCCAATGTGAAAGAGCAAGAATTCAGTCCCCCTGTTTTTTCAGTGTCTTCTGTTGTCACGCCTGTTCCCCTTTATCTAGGGAAGAGGAGTGAAGAGAAAGGGAGGGGAAGGAAGAAACCACCTGCAGGCTGTTGGCTGAGTGCTGAGTTGTCGCTGTTTTATATTTGACCTGTAGATAGAATGAGAGTGAATGGGAGCGGTAAATAAAAGCCAAGCACAGCTTGAACAGATGTGGAAGAACTGTGGGGCAGTAGGAAATACTCCATGCTCATGTGGGTCTTACCCAATCCCTCTTTCTACTTGTACAATTAATCAAAAAGAAAAAAAAAAAAAAACACAACAGAGATTTGAGGGCAGAATATATGCTCTTTTACAAGGCACATATCATTGACTGAGGTGCAAGTAGGCATCCAGGGTCAAATCACCTCTGCTTGGCAGCTTGATCAGACACTAATGGGGATTGGCCAATTTTCTGAAAAATAAATGTGTATTATTTTTTCTCGTGAAGGCTGAGGTAAGAGAATGGCTGGCATAACTATTACTGCCACATTTGGAGGTTTTATAGACCCTGGACTGCCTCTGTGCCATTTGTCACTGTACTGTAATGAAATAATAGTTCATGTCTCCAAGCTAAGGAATACCTAGAGCCATAGAAACACCCTCTGTTAACAGGGGAAGTGATCCCACCACTTGTGTTCACTTCATCAAGGGCTTTACTCCTTAAATAGAATGATTTTCTCTGAGTCCCCACTTTACAGGAGTAAGACCTGTCAGAAACCATTTGTTACCTCTGAAACTGCATTTACATTTTCCAGGATATGATTAAAAACAGAACGTTTTGCCAGAGACATTTGAAGTTTAAATACATGTTATTGCAGTTTGGTATTTGTAGGGATTACTTGGGTGTATAACCTTTAAGAGTGGAAAAAAGCCAACATTTTCAAGTTGTTTGGATCATAAACATTTAGAGATTACACACTCATGTAACAGAAAAAGAACTTTGTTCCGTTTACATAATCAGTCACTAAACATGCTATAAAGAAACCTCTGCAAGCAGATATTGTGCAGGCTTAAAAATGACTGCAGTGTTACACACATTATGTCGTTTTTTAATAACAAATGCCTTTAGGCACAGCACTGCATAAGAGGTGCCAAGTAGCAGCACCTCCACAAGAGAACCCCAGGGGAAGAATAAGTGACTTAAGAAGTTATTACAATAACTCTCTGTTCCTCTTATTCCTATGAGTATGGGTAGTAGTGGGAATTAGCAGCCATGCAAACAGTGGTGGCTCCAAACCATCTCTTTGTGTAACCCTTCGGGAGCAATTTCAGAGATCTTCCTTCCCAAGAATGTAAGTACATGAATCATAGACATGCAGAAAAACACAGGCAACCTGCTTCTGTAGGGAAAAGAAATAAATCACAGTCTTAAAATATTTCAGAACAATTTCTACTGAAAGTTAAGTCTGGAAAAGGTATTATACTACAGGGCATATGTGGTCTTTAATTGCTGTAAGATTAACAATTCAAAAAAAAAGTGTGGCTTGAATGTTAGAGTGTTCTGCTCTCATAAGCAGCTTTCTATGTTCAAGTTACTAAACACTCTGTTTTACATGATCAGGACAAATTAAAACCTGTTGAAGCTGAGTATCAGACAAGGCACAAGCAGAGAAAAACCCTGAAAAGTGCTATTTTGCCTGTTTGCTTATTTTGGTTGTAAAAATTGAACTTAGCCATAGATTGAATACCTATTTGATACAGTGTGCAAAAACAGTAGATAGATCATAAAATACAAAGTAACTTTTATGCTGCCAAATTTCTATACCTACTACATTGAAATGACAAGAACAATGTTTGGATGTGTTTTCTTCTTTATGCTGTGCTCAGGTCACAGCCATGTGGTCAGGGAATATTTTATTATTAAAAACATTTTGATTCAGACTTACATGACTCCATGTTCTGTTCCTTTTATTTGTATTCTAGCTGTTCTGTTTATGTAAATTTTCAAATAAACCATGAAAATAACCATTTTTCATGTATTCCAAACGCTGCTTGCCTTGGCAATGCATCTGGTCACAGAGGGCACCTCCTCCTACCACTAATTCTTGGCAGAAAAAAATAGCTTGATTGCTTACTTGTTACTAGGGACAGCCTTGTACCTCCTGCCTGCCTCTCATATATATCATTGAAGGGGACACAACAGGGCATGCATTGGAGCACAAAACTGATCTGTTTGGAAAATTAACAATATTTTTCTAGGCAAACCTCTTCTTTCCCCTATTCTTACACAGAGATTTTTCCCTCCACCTTTTCCCTTTTATTGCCTATTTTTTTTCACCTTATTGGAAATTTGTTGTGTTTTGAAGACATCCAATCCTCGAGAAGAGAAAATAAGATAAAATAAACTTCTATAAGGAACCATGGGAGCAAGGCCAGCATGGATTAGACTGTTCTTTCAAATGAGGTATACCTTAGGATATGCTGAGCTTTTCATTTTCAAAGGGACTGAGCTTTGTTTTTCTCTTTGCATTTGGGACTAATCAATTTAAAACACTGCATCTTCATTCTAATGGAGGGACTGCATTAGCATGCTCCCTGAAAAATAAAAGACACTGTTACTTACAGATGCACAGATGCACTGTTACTTACATGCACAAAAAACTGAACAACTCTTTAAAGGACAATCTTTCTGATAGATGTTCACCTACACATGGTAATGGGGCCAAAATGAAAGGGGACACCTGAGCAGTAAAGGACCAGTCGCTGCCCAGGTCTGCTTGGTTTTTATAACCTGGCACACCAGGTCTTCTTGCTCATGGACTTCAGAGAACAGCACTGTCTGTGCAATCGTTACCCTCGTTTCACCTTGAGGGTAATCTTACCTGTTAACAGATAAAAGGAATACTGATTAAGAAATGAAAACATTCTGTGAAAATAAGGGCTGCGTTGCCTTACCGTTAATATCAGACTCTGCAGAGTCACTGCCTGCGGCTCGAGGCACAAGTTGAAGTCATGCTAAGTTATGGGCAGCCAATAAAAAGGTGAGGTCATAGCAGTGCAAAGCAGAAGAACAAATATGGGAGTATGCATGGGTGTCAGGGTGCAAGTATATGTGCAGTATTGTACCCAGTACTGCACTCAATACTCTTATTGACTGAAAGGGTGAAGGGTTGATCCTTGGCACACCAGGAATTAGTTTTATAATATTCAGAGGGAAAGCATGTTAGTCATTTACTTGCTTAAAAATTTGAATGGCTGGCTTTTTCATTTTCATCAGTGAATTGGTACCTTATAGAAAGGAGATACTGTAAATATAGATATATTTCATCATATTTTATCATATTATTGATTATACTGTATTTCACAATATGACTATGAACTGTAATTAACACAATGGGATCTGCCAGTTAGATGCATATTGTGAATATGAATAGCATTTACCCCAGGAGTTAGTCCAGTATTTAAGTCAGATTGTAGAATCATTAATTTATGGAACACAGTAGGACTGCAATGTCTGGAATTCTCTGTCAAGAAAAGAATCATTGGAATAATTTAACTTAAGGAAACTGGGCATGCAACATGATCCTGGGGAGCTCTGCAATTAATGTTCTGTCTGCCACATTAAAGATTTACCACTGAGATGGTCCATTTGCATACAACATACCCCTAGTGCCAGGAAAAGCTTCACTTGCTTTCACCACCCAGTACGGTACCAGACAGTAATAGTGAGATGCTGTTTTGATTCAGTTACTGCTCAGCTGTATATCAAACATGTTATAGAAACAGGCCTTGACTTCAACATGTTTGGTTTGGATCAGTGAATTGAGCACTTGCTGAGCTCTGGAATACAAATGATCAACCTATCTGTCTGTGCAGTTCCCCTGTTGGTGCCATCCTCTCCCTGACTGTCGCTAATGCAGTAATATGTATGCAGTGCACAGCATTCTCTGTGAATGCCACTTGACAAAATGTGCCAGCTCATCATTGTCTCCAGACGAGACAGATTTATTATAATTCAATATGTTCCTCGTGAGCACTTCTTTCTGTCTTATGTTACAGTCTGCATAGCATTCAGAATAATAACTACATGCTCTTATGACATTGCAGCACTGAATTCTTGCAGCTGAAAAAATCATTTCCTTGGCTCTGACAAAAACTCACCCACAGCAATACCTTCCTTTTGCTGAAAATTTATATGGGATTTCCCTTCCCCATCCCAAACTAAGCAGCTCATGAAGTAAAGTGGAGAGATATTTTTTAATAAGATTTATTTTGCACTCAAAATCTACAAAGACATCATCTTGGCCATCTTACACTGAAGAAAGCACTACAGATAAAACTCCATTGTACAAGTAGGCAGAATTATGAGATTCTAGAGGCAGTTTCTTGTACTCTCGAAGTCAAATAAGGCACAGCAAAAATCAGTGAAAGTTGGGCAGAACCAACAGCTGTTCTTTCTAAATTTAAGCCACACTATATGTTAGGAATGTCACCTAGTAATGGAAACAGAAGTGTTTACAAGTGGTCTGCAAAGACTGCTCAAAAATGCACAGGAATCACACTTTCTGATAGAACGGTGTTCTTTTACAGTGGATCAATCATTTCAGTTGACTTTAGATGCCAGAATGACCTTTACAAAGTGGTATAGACAATAACATTGAATATGCAATTTGCCAAACATGAATATTGGCGCATTTTGTCTCATGAATATTTACCATACAGACTACTGCTGACAGCATCTCAGCAGCCCTAATCCGCAGCCTGGCAGCCAGCCAGGTGTCTCACTTTTCCCAGACATAGAAAGGGATTCCAGCCCTCTGGCCAGGAGGTAGAGACAGATCCTGGCATCTCTGCTTGATTAGAATTCCATCTGTAAAGCAAAATATTCTCGCGTTAGATGTAACGATGCATCTAGATTTTCTGGGAGGCCCCACTCCCTACATAACCCTAGAAAATGTATGAATACCATAGCAAACATTACAAATATAAGACAAAGGGGACTTTGCAACCCCTACTCTAAGGCAACATTAGTTGTACCTTGAATAGATCATACAGCTTTTTTGGGTGTGGGTGACCAAACCTCTTTTACAGGTTTGCACCTGCACCTGCACCTGCACATTTCTGTCGTGCATGTCTGGCCGTAGGTAGCACTTGGCTATTATGTTTCCCTAAGTAGTTTTCTATATATGTATGCATCTTTCTACATCTTCCCCATTTTTCCCCCTAGCCAAGATAATAGACCAGACCAAGATGTTCCATGTGTTGATCCAGAGGGCTCCAATATGGGTCACCTCAACCGAGGGCATGACCTGTCTACACTGGCCCTAAACAAGAATCTGACATTTTCCTGGGCCTCTTGTCTTGCCACCCTTGCTGTTATATGTTTTTATTTATCTGTCTTTCATCCCTCATGTTGGTAAGTAAGTAGATTTCTTTCTTTTTGTATTCCGGTAGACATGAAGGAGAAAGAAGCTGGAGATTAGCTAATTGTCTTTATTATTCTTTGTCTCCTCTCTAAAATTTGTTTGCTTATCTCATGTCCCAACTGAAGGGCTATCTCATACCCTTCTGCTACAATCTTATTATTTTAACCTTCCTTCATATGTCATATTTCTTCTGTTCTTGTCACCATCCTCTTTAGTACCTAGGCCTGGATATGTCAGCTGAGGCTACACTTGTTTAGTAGAAAAATTACTTGCTGAATGAGGCATAACACTCTTATTGATGCATCCCATGGCTTTTGGGGAGAACACTGCTTCAATTTGTACCTAAAGCTCTAGTCCTGAATGTGCAGATCTTTTTCCTGCAGCACAGCTACTTAGCTATTATCCATTTGTATTTCTGCATTTAGTTTCTCTTACAAAATTGTTATTCTGTGGTGCTCTGAATTTTATCCTAGTGATTACAAACACTTCCAACAACTTCTTGAAATCTAAACTTCTATCCTCTCTCTTTCCCTAGATTCTTGTAACCACACAGAGTTTCACGTCAGCATATTTTAAGAATATTTTCTATTACTTCAGCCACATAACCCTCATGATTTCCTAGTCTATCCAAGTTACCATTTCATTTCTCTTCCCATTTGTGGAAATGAGTTAATAAGTGCACAGTTTTTCAAACAAGTGTACATCTACTTCTTAGTAGTTTCAGTCACCCATTTCTTCCCAACTCTCATATGCAAGATCATGCCAGAAGGCCTACGTAAGCCCAAATAAATCTCATCCATTGTTTCTCTCTACCCACTTGTCTGGTTAATCTCTCAAAGAGGAAATGAAACTCCTTGAATGACAAGTTTTGATTGTTTGTTACCATAGTATTCTTTAGATGCTCACAGTTAGATCGTGCCTTTTCTCTTTTTCTTTTTCCTTTCTTTTGGGGGGATATTTTTTCTGTTCAAAGATGGCTGTCTTAATAAGCAAATTGGTTTCTTCTGCTTCTGAGTGGAAGATTATTTTATTTACCATTCTAAACTCTTCTCCTGTCTACCCTCTAAAAGTTATTGGAGATCACCACTAATAATGAGGAAAGAATCCATCTAGTTCCTGTGGTGCCTTACAATGAATATTGGTAGCTTAGTTATCATTCATATTTGAATAGTCTTTAATTTTGCCATCTCCATTTGTACTTTTACTTGTTTATTAAAATTATGTTAAATATCTTCTTAGAATCAATAGTTTCAGATGTCTGAAGCACTAAATATTCTACCCTTCTCTGTCATTTATTATGTGTTTTTCTCATTATTCACTCAATAGTGCACCTCAACTTTTGAAGTCCTTCTGCGATAACTTGATTAACAGCATCAAAGGCTGAGCTAACATTTAAAAGTATCATTACTAACCTGCCAGCTGGCCCTGAACAAGAAGCCAAGGAAAATTGCATTAAATTTTCCAAAGCTCCAAGAGCTATTTTTTCACAAGGCAAACATGGATTTTAAATATTTCATGTTTAAAAATAATATTTTTTATTAAAGGAGGAGGAAAAAATCACACATAACAATAAATAGCTAATTCCTAAAGAACGGCTATTTTACTTTGAAAGCATAGATTTTTCTCTAGAGACAAACACTTAGGCCATCTGGTTGGTCTCTCCTTTCAGCAGCAGCATCTAATCCACTGTAATTAGTAATTCCTGCTGGGTAGCAAGATCTGATTTAA
>JAUBNY010000001.1:13706104-13728533 GCA_032275445.1 Crypturellus soui
TTCCTGTGCTGTGATGTTTCTTGCTTTCCCAGCTACTACAGCTAAAAACAAGGACAGTACAGCTGAAAACAAGGGTTTCTACAACCATTTCTTATTGCAGTTCTTAGCCAGGCTATGTGTAACTTAGAGAACTGGTGCAATCTTCAAGTGTGCAAAAGATTCTTAATGGCTTTGCTCATCTCACAAAGCTAGAGGATGCTGCCTGGGTTAGGATGATACCTTTGCAGCGGTGCCTCTCATGTTTCTGTTTCTTCATTTTGGCTGCCCTCTCCTTCGGAGCTCCCTAGAGGCAAAAACAGGTTCTAGGAGCATTGCTTTGAGTTTAGGCCTCATCCATCAGCCTTACATTTTCTCCATTTAACTGTCTTTCATTTTACAGATTATCAGGGTACTTTGCTCTTTTGCTTTTAATATAGTCTTTTAGGAAATACCAGCATTCCTCTCTTTAGACTTAGATCTCTCTCCTTTGGAACATTATTTAATGGTTCATGATCTAAGGTAGTTTTTTGTTTTGTTTTGTTTTCCCTGAAATATAGAGCAATTCTTTTGCTTTGATTGCTTGAAATCTCTTTTCATAAATACGAACACTTATTAGAGAATCATGTCCCCTAAAACTGCATTTCAATTTCAAATTCTCAGATTAGAAGTTCAATCTAAAAGTCACCTCCGACATCTTCTGCCACATTTGAAAGTAAAATGTCCTACCAGTACACCCTCAGGACTTGCAGAATAGTCAATATCTCCCTGATTTGCTTTGTTGTATTTTTTGTTTTTCCAGAGCAATTAAGATTCTCTTTATTGACACATCCTTTAGACAGTTAATGGGGGCATTCAAAACATGTCTCTTCCTTCTGGTAAGGTATTTTGTGAGGGCTGTGAATGTTGTCCCAGCTCATTGTATTTTATTTAGAGGATTTTGACAAATCTGTCTTTTACCTCTAGCAAGCTTCAGGGTAGTTATGTAGCTTACAATACACAATGTATTCATCCTATCTCCTTTCCTTTTTACCCTGTTCACTCTAAAAAGGCTAGGGCCACGCATATCAAGATTTGCATGCTGTGACTGATCTCACTGCACCCCTGAAGTTGTTTCCTTTTGATATTAAGGACTATTTCAGTCTTCTGTCAAAGAGGATGGGGAGAAACATAGACCTTCTATGCAACTTATATCATAGGGAAAAAAATAAACCAGTGGCAGTTTTACTAACAATTTCATGGGATCTGGAAGTTCATTCTGCTTCTGTTTCTAACTCTTATTTTTCAAGAGCCTAAGAGGATGAGACTAAAATTGCCTTTGAGGAGCAAAACCATATTTCCTACTTAAATTATGATGTGGGATTCCCAGCTTATGATTAAATCACATTCAAATTTGGAAATAATGAAGAGACATGGATGTCAAAACTACCTATGAGCAAAACAAAAGTTTAGTGGCCTCCTTTTTCCTTAGAGCCAGACTTTTCCAACTTTTCATAATGAAGGCAAGGAAAAAAGATACTAATTTTCTATTTTTCCTTCCTCATGGCAATCTTGGCTTCCTTCCCCATACTGTACCTGCTGTAATAATCACTTAAATTGATGAGTAATGAAAGCAGTGATTATAACGGCCTTAAATCACTTGTACTTGTCATTTTGCTTTTGCCTTAAGCCAGCTACAACAACATAGAATTCATAAGATTTAAAATGCCGGCATCCCTCAGTATGCTTTGTAAAAATCAAAGACAAAGGATTTTTAGCCAAAAAGTCATGAAAAAAAAATTAGCCTAGATGTGCAATAGGTTAATAATGACTCATTATAATGTTTTCTATCCCTGAGAATCACCAAATTCTGCTGAAAATAAAATGAATCTCTTCAGAAAGCCTCTGGGGTAGGATATGACCGTGCACTACATAATATGAAAACAACAAGGTTAAGGGATTCTCACTGCCAAGAAGTTAGATAGCTAGGTCCAAAATAGAGCTCACGCATCTGCACTGACAGTTCCTGCTTGAGTCACTAGATCTTGACACATTTCCCGCTATTTATAATTTTCTTATATTAACATATTACTCTTTCAAGGCTTGTTTATTTCTGCCAATTGCCTGAGTGCTTAAAGAAGGGAGATTCAGGAAATTCTTCCAGCCTGCACGTGTTCCTGCCCTGCAAGGAGCCCTCCCTTCAAAGAGGAGGGGGACGGGCATGCAACAAGGCTTTTCCCACTGGCCTGCTCCTTTCCATACCTGCAGGTTTGCTCATGGAGCTGAGAGAGTGTCACACCTCAAATAATCACTAAGAGCACAGGATGTATTTATGATAAGGGTTGTTCTGGCAAACATCCGTACAGAGCATGGTTTCTCATCATCTCCTCTTTTCCGAGCGTAAGTATTCCATTCTGAGAAGGCACTCAGTGCTGTTCCTTGATTTCAGTTAGCTAAGATGTGCCCTGCCAACAGCAAGGTCAGCAGTTTGACTTGACCTCTGGTGTGTGATTCAGATCATAGTCTGGCCACTTTTCAATAGAAAATTCACACTTTTCTCACAACAACATGAATCAGTTATTTCCCATCTCTTACACCTCTTCCTGCTTACTTCAGCGCAGTGATTTTTTTCACTAATGTCACAAGGCTTTTTTTCTATGTTTGTACTATTGAAAACAAATGGTCATTTTTCCTTTCCTCTTTTACAAGAAGAGATTTCATTTCTATAGGGAGAGGTATTGGCGTGCAGTTAGTAGAATGATAGCACTGAAAAATTAATAAGCATTTCCATCCCATAGAAAGAGCCAGTATTTCAGAACATCTGTAAAAAGAAATTCAAAACAGAAAAAAAAATGTAAACATCAAAACTTGTCTTTTATCTTCTAAATCAACTCTCAGGGCACTGTTATGACAAGAAAAAATCCAGACAGCTACTATGCCTCTTAAAGATGGGGAAAATGAAATTATCAAGTGGAAGAAGTTTCTTATCCTCCTCTTTACAGCCTTGAATCCTCATTTCAATAAAGCCACAAAATCAACTAGGGAGAGTATAGAAAAGAGATACTCAGGTGCACAAAGAACCAGCAACTGTAAAGCAAACCCACTGAGGGATGATGTGAGGAATTCACGCAATCAGTTTGTGAAAAGAAAAGGTTGAAAGTGACTATTACTCCGCAGAGGTATTTTACAAGTGAAGGGAAAAATAAGCCTGTGACAATAAGAGGGACTCCTCAACCTTGCTGACAAAGACATAACAGGATAAAAGGAAGATATGAAAGTCAAATCTGGATAAATTCAACCTTGAAAATCTCACTTATAAAGCAAGTCAGACACTATATCAGCAAGGCAAGGGAGGTGGATGAGTCCCCAAAGTTTGGAGTTTTGGAGTGCTTGCGCAGAGACAGTGGCTTTAACAGGAAAAAAAGGGGTTTTAATTCAGTTTCTTATATAAATTTGGGAGGTTAAGGATGCAGTGCTCTAGAATGTCTCTGAATTTGATTGTTTCCTCTTTCTGCTACTCAGGAAGAGAATAAATTCTTACATACTACCTTAATTTCAAGATCTGTCGTCTTCTAAACAAGAGGTCAAAGCTGTCACTAAGGCAAGCAAGAGGGCAAGCTACAAGCAGTTCCCCAATGGGCAGATAATACTGAGCCCAGAGTAACTGCTGGGACAATACAGACATTTCTTTAACTAGTTTCTTTTCACTGAAAGGGTATCAGCTCTTCACCCGTGCCATGTGACAGCTCGCTTTCCTCCCCAAACAGCAGAAATGCTGTTATTTGTGTCGAGGAAAATAACTGAAAGCAGGAGATCAGATGAAAATGTTATAAAAGTCTCTTTTGGCCTTAAACCAATAATGAAATAAACTGTTTTTGTATTCCAAATGTAAACTTATTTTCCTGGTTGATCCAACCTTCATCTTTCTCTGATTACTGGAAGGCTTTTGCAAGAGTTTTCCATAATCTCATTCTACTAGACTGGAATGGGAGTGCCGAAAGCTGGAGACTTGGATCAGCTGAGGTCTAATCACCAGGAGGCGTTAAAGCAGCCTGCATCAAACCAGCTCTAAATGCTTTTATTTGTTTTCTCTAGTTATGATGATTTGAATCAGTTCATAACAACAGTAACTAAGTCATATGTTTGTTTCTCTTCTTTTTCTCACAAATAGGAAAAAAATATTTTCCACTGAAGTGATAGCATTGTGTAAAATCTGCATTTTTGTTCAAAAATAGGTAAACTAAGTTTGAAGTGTTTGTAATTCTGTTTTGGCCATTTTTAATTCCTTATTTTGTGAATTAGATTTTAAAAAGGGAAATCTCCTCATCTGATATGTCATCTTGTCTTCAGTAAGAAGCTACCCACAAGGACTATCAATCAGTATTGTTCATTTTTTTAGAAAGCACAAAAATAAGGTACATGGTATCTCTAAAACAGAACCACAGCTAGGGTGCATTTTAGTCAATGTAATTTATAAAATGAAATAAGTCTTCAAGGCAAAGAACCAAGATAGAATAATTGAGTTTGCTTCAGCTATCTGATCCATTCGGCATTCACGGTGTCTTTTCTGTTACAATTGTCTATGATCAGCAAAATATATTGAAGCTAATGATGTATCAAAAGTTCAAAAAAATTAAGGGTACAGAAGAAATTGAATGCTTCTAATTAGTGACTTTCACATACGAGAACCTGGCCACTAAAAACATTGGATTATGTGTCATAATGATTATATTTAGTTTAAAAGAGAAAGCAATAAGGAAGAGTGAAACAATATACGCTTTGTATTTTTAGCAAGTCATTCATTTCAGTGTACTTCTGAAAAAAATTTTAGAAAGACATGGTTTACTCTACTGCAGAAAAGTAAATCCTGGTAGAATGAAACACAAAGGTAAGGAGCATCCAGCACTACCGCACACAAATTTAGGAACAAAAGGAAAGAAACTATAGTTAACTGAAATGTATAGCTAACTGTAAATGGAGTCCACTTAAAGAAAATTGTATTTCTTGTGCTGGGATTTGGACAGTCTATCTGGGACAACATCTTATTCTTATGGGCATCAAAAAGATGCCAAATGAAAGGTAGCTGGAACTCTTAAGTTTGCACACACACGGTAACACAGCACCGTAAAATCTCAGTCTGACATCATTAGATCTGTCCTAACCTGTATGTCTCCAGAGCCACTGGCATCATGCCTCAGAAATTCTTTTCTTCCTTCTGCCTGTCTTGTGAATCTTGACATTCAAGATGAAAGGGTAGAGTGAGATACATAGAACAAGGATTATGGTTCAAGTTCAGCCATACAGAGAACTAATGGACATTTATACTTTCCACCAGTATCACAGAGTTAATTTATGACACAGAAAACTTTACATACTGGAGAGTTCAGCTTTTTAGCAGCTTATCATCTGTGCTACTGTGGACTCAGTTTTCAATTGTTCTTCCACAACTCAGGCTCCCCAGTCCTCTAAAGAATTCAAGAGCTGTTCTGGTTCTCATATCTCCGGCCCTCAAGAGCTGAGGAAACCCACTGCCAAGATGGGACATGATTCTGGAAAATAAGTAAACTCTTCCTCTTCTTTTCATTCTCTTAGAAAAAATAACCATTCTGTTCATGGTTCCTCAGGGAGGACGAGAGAAAGGAAGTGCATTTCCAACTTTTTGATCTAAGCTGTGTAAAACACGTATTTTTTCCTTTGTAGAAATATAGAAATTCCCATGAGAGAGAAAGTCCAGTTCTCACTCAGTTTAACACATGCAAGGACATGTGTAGTAACATCCTTGTTCATGTGAAACATATTCAGAATAAGTGTGACAAACTCACAAGACTTTCATCTGTCCTGAAGAGAAACAAAGAGTACAGTTGAATAGAAGACCTGCCAAGTAACTCTGAAATAAGCAAGGATTACTATATTTTAGTTAGCAGCCATTATAATGAAATATAACAAGAAATCTTGTGCTGGATGATTACAGAACAACCCATAGCAAATGACCTGGGTGACAACTTTCGTTAAGATAGGAATATGAACCTACGCAACGCAAGTGACTAAAATGAACTCAATTGCCTGCATTTATCTCCAAACTGACCATGTTAAAAAGGAATATGATCATCAGCTGAACTAAATAATAATGAGAGAACTACAAAAAAGTTTTGAAAGACAGAGGAAGTCAACTTGAAAAGAATGTTGAAGCATGAAAATTTGTAATGAGGTGGGTAGAGAACTCACAGTGGAAATATTAGCAGTCAAAATTCAGATTGATACTGGCGGTATTTGCCTAACAGCATCATGACCCATGTCTGGGCCTCCCCATTGGGCACCATTCAGTGAGGCTGGGTTAATTACATGGCATTAGTAAATCAATAAGCCACTTTAATACTGATTGCATTTAAATTATGTGAACTGAGCAGCTTTTCTGTGCAACAAATTCTGTTAAAAAATATCAAATATTTCCAAGCTTCTTATTCACTCAAGTCTTCCATATTCACAGAATCACAAAATGATAAAGGAACCCTGAGAGATCATCCGGTCCAATCCCACTCCACAAGCAGGATCACCTAGAGCATGTTGCACAGGATCGTGTCCAGGTGGATTTTGACGATCTCCAGAGAAAGAGACTCCACAACCTATCTGGGCAGCCTGTTCCAGTAAATTCTTTCTGTTCCCCAATGTTCCTACTCTTAGAGGAATTCCTCCAAGCATTTCCTTTATATAACACATACAGCACACACAGCATCTGCATTTACAGCATCTTTTTATTTTCCAGGTTGGTATATAGAAATTCAGGTGTCATGCCTTAGAAATAATTTGTTAAATTATCTTCAAAATTACTTATTTTGTAGACAACTAACGACCAGAATCTGGGCTCTCTGAGATGGGCAGAGCTGGTGGGTAAGAGTCAGTGCAGCAAATAGCAGTGTAACAACAAACTGATAGTAAATGAGAACTTATATCAGTCTTCCTTTCACCGTGGAATCAAACTTCCAGGTTAACCAAGAGAAAGATAGAAAATATGTGAGAGAAAATAACTGGAAATATAAATCAAACAAAATGATGAGGGGATTAAAGTAAAAAAAAAAATCTCCTATAAAAGAACAACAATTTTTAGGTTTCTGGCCCTATTCAGCCTCAATCTACTTACATATTGATTCAAGACTCTTCTGTCTTTTTATTTTCCTGACTAGAATGTGATTCACTGTATCATTATTATATTCTTAGAGAAAATTTGTATTTCACAAATACAGGTTGCTCTAAAATGAAAGAACTTTTTTGGATAAACAAGCTCAGTTGTACTAAAAGGTGACAACATGCAATATATTTCACTAGCCGTTTTATGTAGATAAAAAAACTTTTAGTTTGCTGTATGTATCTCAACAAGTATCTACTCAGATTCTGTTATAACTTTCAGCAAATTCCATTGCAGCACAAATAAGGGAAGAAACAATTTAGTTTAGACACTACTTTAGGCCATCATGACATTTTGGTATCAGGCATCTGCTGCTAAGGCTTTGTCTGATGAGTAAGGATAATTTGACCACCAAGTAAGAAGCAGGAGAGAATAAGGTTGTGAAAAAGAATTTATCAGTTTTTATCCTCTACACCTAAACCTCTGGGCATATGAATCCAGAAGTTCTCTTATTAGTCTCACAGATCATCCTCAAATACAATGCCCTTTTTTTCCCAAATGTACCTGTCACCCCCCTCTAAGTTTTATTCTGAATTAATTATCCTCCTGACAGTGTATCAGAGGTTTTGTAGAAATTGGCTATTTTTTTTTTTTTTCTGTGAAGCATGTGATTATAGCTCCGTGTACCAAGCAGAGCTGATCTGAAGGCCCACTACTTACCTTGGTGTGCTTGAGAGTAGCAATGATGCTACCAAGCCCTGTTAGCACGCAGTGGCAGGTCCCTTCTTCTCCTGCAGCCCTTCTGACCCATGACTGTGGCATGCAGCTTCTGATGTGGTGGTGATCACAGGCGTGTAGAGTCCATACTGATCTTAGAACAGCACCGTCCTTGTACTTAGCAGGTCCTCTTGCCACAAAAAATACCCTCTGAGTAAGACATGTTGTCTCAGACTGCTAATAAATTTAAAACAATTACATTTTGGTGGGAGAAGAAATTCAAGCATTTTTGTTGTAAAATTCTTAGTGCATTCATTAAGCTTATTCTTTTTAGTCTATAGTTATAGTGGTTTATTTTTTGGTCATCCCTTTCTCTCCACACCTCTGTTAAAGGGATGCAGAACACTCTGAGTCTATTATAGCACTTTTAACTAACAGAAAAACCTTACTCAGCAGGGAAAAATGGAAACAGCAATGCAGGAGCTGAATAAACAGTAGTGCGGCACTGTTAACAGCCGCCAAGCTACTTACAGCAACACAGCTTTATTTGGCTGTTACCTAGTTGTACTCAGTGTCTAGGTGTGTAAGATTCTTTAGACATAACACAGCAATTCTGAGTGGAAACAAGTATTATTAGCAGGCTTTAGTGTGCATCTATTATGCTATAGAAGCATTACTTATCCTTTCACCTAATACACTGTAATTCTGTTTAATCATATGTTTTATACTGTATGTATGCCATCTAATGGTAAATGGGAATAACTTCTATTGTTTCAAATGGAACAGTATTCAGCTATTTGTAAGCGGAATTTGCATACTTTTTTTTTCAGTCTTTTTTTCCCTCTCTATTACAGTGTGATAGCACAGTTTAGAGATGTAAAATGCCAGTTTTTTTTACATAACTTCTGTAGATTCGTTCCTGCTGTAAGATATCTTGTGAAAATAAAATCTCAGCTGTAGAGTGTTGTGCTGCAGTACACAAATTGTGGCCTGAGAGAAGCATCTATCAATCAGGAGTATTTCTAGTAATTTTCAGTGTCAGATAAAATTGGGAGTAAGCTAGCAGAGACTGGGAAATTCAGCAAGTCAGCTGTAATCAAAATAGTTTTCAGAAACTGGAAGTCAGAACTCTTGTCTTTATAAATTTAATGCCATGCAGTTCCATTTAACTTCACTTTTTCTCCAAATTAAGGTAAAGAAAACATTGGATTCATGTCCTTTGGCTTGTTATCTATCTGCCACAAAATATTTGTTCTCATTGTGTTGATCTTCTGACCTTGAAATTAAAAAATTCTGCATTTATTATGTTTATCATGACTATACAAATGTTTGTAAATGATTTATGCGAAGAAGAAATCCTGTCAGCACATTTTATGACCTTATAAGATGATATAAAGAACTCATTTTTCCCTTCAGTTTCCCTAGTTTAAATTTAGAGTTATGTTTGCATGGGATTCGTGTGAATTCCTCAAAGTTCTAAATGTCTTTTATTGCAAGAAGGATGTAAATCAAAATATTTAAAATATATTTTAAAAGCTATTATTTCAAAGATCATAAAAGTGTTTCAAGCTTACTGAATGGGCTGTGGACTTGATTCTGGTCTTTATATGCCCATAGCAGGACTGCTTTCAAATAATGTATATTAGCCTAACTACTTCATTGTGTTCTGTATCAATCTGCCATTTTACATTTCCTTACTCAAAAACACTGATCTTTATTTACACTGATGAGAGTAACAGTGCTCAAATTATTTACAATTGTAAAGATTTGGGAATTATCTTTATTATCTCATCTGTCTGTAAAAGTCTATAATTTTTGGATTATAGGGTAGCAGCTAGCTCCTATAAATACTTCAGATGATTGTCACTCTCATCACAGACCACTGTGATTGAAGAGATCTTTTAAAATATTTTATCCTTTTCATATTTTAACATTTTCATCTGTAGCATATTTTTATCTTAAGAACTGTTTTCCACACTGGTAGCAGCATTTATCACTTCATGATACCTACTTTAGAACAAGATTAGTATAAAACTGAAAAATATATGATAACCGTCCTCATAAACTGTTGCTGCAAAAAAAAAGAGAATAGTTTTCAGCACGTGTAGAGGAACAGAAAATAAATAATTGAATTTCACGACAACAGAGTTATAATAGAGCACTTCAAGCAGTAAAGGTAATGGAGCACTGGAATGTCTGCATACATGATGGAGTCTCTGCCAAAGAAGGATTCCAGGAAGAGGTTCACCCGCCCAAAAGTAACAGCAGTGCAATTAAAACATCTTTGAGATCACTTTTTCCCTTGCCTTCTTTTCATGATAACATGCTTTGTATAATTTCTCTTTTTTTTTTTTTTTTTTTTGTGAATCAACTGCTATTCAGTGTCCTGAAAAAAAAAGAGGGAGAGGGAGAAGTTCCCCAGGATGAGGTCATTTAGTTTATCTGTACTTCAAACCCCAATCCCTAAAAACGTGTGCTAATCCTTTATTTTCCCCTTTAGAGAAATTGCTTGTTTATGTTTATATTTGGCAATTCAAAATGATATTGTATCAGATGGAAATATTTATAGTGTAACACTTACAATGCTGTACTGTTATGCAAAACAATCAAAAACCATAGTAACTGTGCTTCACTGCTATAATCAGTTAATCTACAGTTCTGTAAATATGAAAAATGTAATAAGAAACAAGAATTATTTTACCCCTAAACAGGAAATCTTTGTAAAAAATATTTCAAAGCACATTCTGGAAAAAATAAACTTGTTCCCCATCAGTGAAGGTAAATTGTAGCTCTAAGTTTTTAGACAAGTTAATTTGTACTTCCTTCATCATCTACGAAAGGCATGAAAAAGGCCTCTGACCCATAAGAAAACAAATCTGAAAGTACCAAACATATTTTCTGTCATTTGAAAACAGAAATGTCATTACTGTCAATAAAACTACAGCTGCAGCAAGCATCTGCCACAGATTTGCTTTGAGCTGAAGAAAGCCAGTTCAGATTGTAAATTTACAGAGTTAGTCTTTCCTGCCAGAGAGACTCTCTCTCTCTTTCTCTTGCTTTGATATAAAGAAATCAGTTTGATTCTGCAGAAATCTTTGTTCTGAAAGATTTTTTTTTAAATTCTTCTGATGATCTCTTCTGTTAATCAGTGTAAAATCTACAATAAGGATTTTGTATTTCGCAGGGAAGGATAATAGAATCTCAGTTCAAAAGGGAAAATATAACACATGCTTTCATCACATAGCTTCTTTCTTAAAGAAAAGTGGTTTTGTAACCAAAAAGCATTCCCTTCTAGTCAATATTAGTCAACTAGCTTAAGTGACCATGGATTTCAGGACAAAATGCATTACAATGGATAATAGTATAAGAGCCAGCATTAACATTTATCATTTTTTATTATTATTTCCTGACAATTTGAATTCTTTCTCCTTTTTTTTCTATCCTCAAAAGCCCCATTGCCCTTTCAACAGCTGCTTCTGGAACAAAATTCGCCTTTAACTCTATTGTTCTTGTAAAAAGTTGGAGCCAGATTCTGATCTCCAACACAGCTGTAAACCTAGACAAAACCCATTGGTTTCAAGAGGGTAACTATTGTACCCAAGTGAATGAATATGAGTTCAAGAACTTTGAAAAATGATGTTTCTGCCATCTCCATTTCCTTCAGCTTTAAATCTTAGAGAAGAAAGACATTTGAGCTTTAGAAACAACATAAGTTAGATGATGTCCTGTTTGACTAAATGTATGTTTTTACCAAAGAGTACTAATTCACATAAGTTTATTATGCCTGATTCTGGCTATGTTTACATTGCATCTCTCAGTGCTTCCTACCCTCAAGTTAATAATCAAACAAAATCAACAGGATCAATAGGAGCATCAAAACTCATTAGTGCTAAATTGGTGTGATTTCCAAGTGCAGCCAGAGTGAGACAAAAAACATCACCATTTGCATTGAAAGAGTTTATTCTTACTGGAACTCCAGTTATAGATAATTCTTGAGCAAACCTGACAGTAGAGAGAAGATTGCTATATTTCAAGGTCTTCAAGGTCCCTCACAGGCCTTAAAAAAGACCCACATAAAGTTAAAAGAACTAGCTAGTTTGTATCTTTACCCAGCATCCAATTTTAGAAAAGCAAAAGACCAAAATGAAAATAGGTTTTATATCCGGATAAAGTATGCTGATGTGAAATCACAGAGCAATATTATTTTCATGCCCACCATCAGTACTCTGTCAGTATAATGAAACCATTGATGATTATGTGAGTCAGCTTTGAAAACCTTGTTATATGCATATTCGCCATGCAAAAAATAATAATAACAATAGCATATTTTCAATCATATATGATGGCAACAGAGAATTATAGTAAACCTTGAGGTGACTTGGCCCTCCACCTCCCCTTCCCCTCAGAGCAAATATATTCTTAAAAAGGAGTAGAAAATCTGGGATACTCTGATAGTGAATGAATGGGCTTCAGGCCTGCTTACTCCATGGGGGAACATTAGCTGAGCTCTAAGATCTGTCATCATAGAGGTCTACATAATATTATATAAGAAGATCTATATTGTAACAATCTCTCCCAGTATCTCATTCCAAAATGCTTAGGAAGGAGTGTAAGAACTAGGCAAGTATTTGATGATATATCTCATATTAAAACCTCTCAGCTTCCCACAGTTTGCAGTTTAGAGGGTTTCTGCATCAAATATA
This sequence comes from Crypturellus soui, assembly GCA_032275445.1. Taxonomy (NCBI): domain Eukaryota; kingdom Metazoa; phylum Chordata; class Aves; order Tinamiformes; family Tinamidae; genus Crypturellus; species Crypturellus soui. Next base: position 13,718,603 of record JAUBNY010000001.1, read on the forward strand.
TTTATGTTCAATAAGCTTTGATGGATATTTTTCTATTCATTCATCATATTGTTTTCAGAAAGCATCTAAACTTTTGACGCCTTCAATTTGTAGTGTCAAGGACCTGCACTGTCTAACTAGGTGCTGTATTTATGGCACAGTTCACACATTCCAGAGAGCTGGCCATGCAATAAATGAATATATGGAACATTTTTTAAGACTTTATGACTCTTATTCAAGTAGAGGAGATGATAGATTTAACTATAAAGGAAAGTGAAAAGGGGAATAAAGTAAAAATTCTGGAAAAAAATAGTAAAATCTGTTAAAGTGCAGCTTAAAGGAAGAGATGATGAGAGTAGCACAAGGAGAATAGGATTTGCTCACAACTAGAAGAGAACAGGAAATTAATGCAATGCTGATAGTCTGCTTTTTGTTGTATGGAGGGTATAATATGTTTTGAAGTCGATTCATATGACAATTATTTTACTCTCTGAATTAAGAAAAAATGTAATTTTAGGGAAAAAAATAAGTACATTACTTACAAAATGCATAAGATACGTTAAATAGAATCAAGAAGAAATAGACTCTACAGAGTAATCTGAATTTGGTACTTCAGCTCAGTTTCCTTGCAGCCTCTTAGAGTATTTTGTGATTTCTAATGTATAAAATCAGCACCATGCACACAGATAACATCAGTAAGCATTGGTTGGCATAATGTTTAAGTGAGCACAGCACTGAAATATAGTTTTCTGGTGGGGAGTTCAGAGAAGAATGTGGTTGGATAACAGTTAGAAAAAAAGAGTATAATAAGAAAAAAATAAGAAAAAGAATTAAAGCAAATATCAGGATGCCAGAGCCATGATTTCCACAGTACTTTTACTGGTACCTTTTGTTCCTGACTGCAGCTGCCAGCTTTTCAATTTTGTTAGAGTGCACTTGGCTGCCTTTGCACTTTTGTCAAGCCAGCATATTTCACAGCTATAAATAGGTAGGGACCCCAGCATCACTCAGCACCATTGCTTTTCTTGCTTCTATATTTTGCATCTCTGTTGCAATGTCAAGCTTTGCTTTTTTTTTTTTTTTTTTTTTTTTTTAAGGTATTCCACAGCCGAGTTTGACTAAGGAAACCCAGGATATCTGTCATGTACTGAGGAAGGAGGAGAAAGGGAGATACAGAGTTTTGACTGAGCCAAATGTGCGTGATCACAACGATGGACTTGCTAGAAGTGCAGAAAATGGGTTTGACATCCAGGTACTGACATCGCTAGGTAGCATGTCCAAACCAATAGCTATAATGATCCGTTTACCAGAATCAAAGATGTTGTGATGTTGCTGCTATAGGATCACAGGTGCAATTGGCCAACTGGTGTGACCCGGGTTTTCCATGGGGAGCAGCTGCCCCTGGTGCCCGTGGCAGCAGCAGTGCTGCCCCCCACCAAGCCCAAGCCCACGGCGCTGCTGCCCCAGCTCCATAGTTTAAAAACACAACAGGTTTACTCTTTGCACAGGCCAAGTTTAAAGTGAAGTTGCAGAAAGCCATGTTTTTGGCAAGCTTCCAAGCATGGACGCATTTGAATATACACTTTCCAAAAAACAAATGTTGCCAGAAAAACTTTGCTGTTTACAGGTATAGGTCAAGAAAACTCATGGTATATATTCATTTACAATCCCCTGGTAGAAATAGCTAAAGTTTTTTTTTTTTTTTTCCAGTTATCTTTGGCAGTGTAGCTTGAATTTCTGTTAGACCAGCGAACAGATGCAAAGCTTTGGCATGTGCCTTGCCTGGGCATCAACATGGGACTCAAGATTTCGATTATTACACAGTATCTCCCTTGCCCAGCATCTGGCTAGCCATGCGTTGCCATTACTAGATAAAGATTGGAAAGAAAGTCATGAGTTTAGACTCCTTCAAACCAGTTTCAACTCTTTGAAACAATGGCAATTTACATCAGCTGAAGACTTGCTCCACAATTAGTACTCTTTTTTTAACTGATCTATTCTCTGACAAATTGGATAGATTTCTGTAGTTGCAACTTGGGTGGTATGAGCCTATTTGTGGGTTGAAAATAGAAAAAAAAAAATACACTGACCCATGCAAAAAGGGCTGCTATACTGGCAAATGAAGTAAAACAGAACTAGAAAATATTTTGCTCTTGTAAGTCTGACAAATTTGTATTTGAAAGCACTGAAATTATGGTTAAAAGAAAGCAAAATCTTCCTCAGGAAAAAAAAAAGTAAACAATTTATTGAGAAACACCTTGAACGTACATTGAACTGCCATTTCCACACATGAACACAGCACAAAGGATTTAAGAGCAGACTGCAAACATCAGTTTTGAACACCAGTTTACGTGTCCCCAACTCCTGCCAACTCTGTGCACTTAAAATTTAGAAATCACACACGCAGTGACCTTAGACATAGAAGGAAAGACAGGCTAAGCTGGGGAAGCGCCTAGGATCAAGAGCCAAGCCACATTAAAAATAGGAGGATAAAGACAGAAATATCAATGGAAAAAGATAGAAGGAACTGAGCAGAAGAGAAAATGAGGAACTGGAAGAAATTTTAAGATAAGGACAGGGTAGAGTTCTGAGGACAAACTGAGAAGACAGACAAGAAATATTGTTTTATCTATGAAGTTTAGGAGAAATAGACAAAAAGAGGCAAGATAAGGTGGGATGAGCTTAAAATTAATGGTGCTGGAATAGGAGACCTAACATCTCCATATTCTCAATAAGGACAGAGGATGAAAGCAAGCAAAGTTTCTGAGGAATGAAAGCAAGCAACATGTCTGTGGGAGGGAAGAACAGCAGAGGAAAGGACCCATCTCACCCTTATTCTGAGGATCACAAGCTTTGACGAACATGTTATGGAGACGTGGCGGCGCAAGACCTTTATAGAAAGTGGGGAGATTATACTGGAAACATAGATACATCATCGGAAAAGATTTTCCCCAGTCTGTTTAAACAACACCGATAATGAGGACAAGAAACGTACGGAGACCCTGGATATTTACTGTGGATTTAAAGAAAAGGAACAGGACCACTTTGGAGCTTAAGCTTTCCAAAATGTAATATACCATTCTTAAGCGCCTTTGCGGAGATGGCCATCATATTCTAACCTCTTTGATCAGAGTAGCACCATCACCAAAAGAAACACTCTTTCGTAAGCTTCCCCCTCAGCTGAGACCATTGCAAACAGCTGCAAACTGTTTGCTTGATACAAACCTAATTCCAATCATCAGTGTCCAGTGAAACTCAATCAACTAATGCAATACCCTGCAATGACTTTTACTGCTTCCAGCTCTGTGAATAAATCCTAGCTGTCTTGAAATAGTACCGGTTTATAATTTGAAGTAATGTCTATGATATGCATTTCTCACAGAAAAGGTGAGAACTGCTTGGTTTATTTCTCTCTTTTCTCAGATTCCTGCAGCAAAGGATCCCATTGCATCGACCGTAACACATAGAAAAGAGGTGTCCAGACTAGAAAACCTTTACCAGTGCTCAGCACTGAGGGGACATCCACTGCACGGAGTGTTGTGCTCGGAAAGGCGCCGCATGCTGTGATTTGCGTCCTTGCTTAGGCAGTACCTTGGCCCAGGGCACGGGGGGCCTGACTGCTTTTACTGCTGAGAGGCTTCCTGAATGCAGGGAGCGAAAGGGGAAAAGAGCAGCAGCTGCTGCAGGAGGGAAACATGACCCCTCTAAACCTGCGTTCAATCACTCGCTGTGACTGACAGCCAGATTATGCAAAAGCAAAAAAACGGGCATAGCGGAAGTGAAGATATTGCTATAAAGGGACATTCTTCCCTTTACTTGCCACATGGGAAAAGCTGGAGAAAGGGTTTCATCAGCTGCATTAGCAGAGTATACTGAGTGCAGTTTGGTCCTCTGTGTGTGTGTCTGTCTGCGTGTAAAAGACAACAGGAAGAAGCACTTAGTTTGATTGCACTCTTGCCATTTGATGATAATGTGGTTGAAAGCAATCGTATCAGATAATTTATGTTTCTAAAAGCCTGATTTGCAATAACAGCTTTAAAAACACTGAACAAGATTAAAAGAAAAAGATGGGGTTTGAAAAATTAAATCTGTAAATGGAATTTAGAATTGGTAACCTAACGTGCAGTGGGATGAAATTACACACAAATTGCTTTATATACTAAAATTGAGTATGAAAACAAAGGCTTTGTTTCCCATTATGCAGTTATCTAATAGTCTCAAAAAAGGATGCCTTTTCACAAAAATAGCTGATAGCTTGGATGTTTTCTTGGCAAAGTTTCTGAGGATAATGAGAAGATATTCTCCTGACTGTACTGTGCCGAATCGCGGTTCAGACAGTTCATAGCAATGGGATAGATAACAGCTTTCTTAGGGACAGGGTCAAGTTAATATATCAGCTCTTGTTCTACAGCACTAAAAGGAAAAGATCCAGGAGAAGGGACCTACGCAGAAAACAAAGCCTCACAAAATGAGGATAAATAATAGAATTTGGATTTCTCACCACCCACACCCTACGGAGCACATATTCTCTTAGAAACCCTACCACCTCAGCCATTTTCAGAACTGGTTTTCCAGTAAATTCTATTTATACAGCTAAATAGCTCTATTGTCCTATCTATTTTCCTTACAGGCAGTGGATGATAATTCATGTGATGATTCTTACCTATAAAAGGGTACAAATTTCTTATGAAAATCTTACCTTAGAAATGGAGTTCCTTGATTAAAACAAGTTGCACAAACAGTGAATCTGGGGTTAAGAATTTCTAGTTAGGACTTGTGATTTTAATATAGACATTTAGTGTTCAAAACTTTTTTTAAAATAGTATCTGACTGATGATCCATTTTTAAAGTGAAAAACACAGCTTTTATTCAGCCTGTTTTCTGTTAGAAAAACTTACAGTATTTAAGAACTGCTCATAATATGACATGTCAGGTTCTAAAAGATCAGAATATCTAAGAATTTGTGCTTGCAAATTAGTACAATTTAAATCATTTCCAAATCTTCAAAAAACTTTACCGTTTGCAGCAGTAAGCAATCATGCTGAAAAACTTAAAAGGTATAAGCAAGCTGACTTCAGTCACAGGAAAAAAAATATAAAGCAAATAATACAAGAATGGAAAATAAAAAGTATGAAATATGTCTAAGAAAGCAAATAATTATCCTCAGGATAAATCTTGCAAAGCTTATGGATATTGTAATGCACATCTTCCATTAAAAAATTGTAAAATATGAATTTGAAAAGTCCCAGATAGTTATAGGACACTTACAAATGCTCTATAATTTTATTTTGACAATTCTTAAAGCATTAAACTTTTAAAGTACATGTTTGGTTTTATTTTATTATGTTTAATTTTGAAATAAAGGCATTGTGAATCTCATAGAAATCTGGGAACAGACTTTAGGATGATCAATATTTCATGAACAATTAATTCAGAAAAAAAGAGCTACAAAGAACATTTCCCTTAAATATCTATAATTTTGAAACATTTTTAAAATGTTTTCCTGAGCTGTGGATTCCCTGTGGGCAAAAGACTGGAGGTGATTGTACTTCACACTAGAGTTTCTGTCTCAGATGTCATAGATAAGACCGGTTCCTCTTCTAAATATGATACAAACTGTCAAAACTAATTAATGTCAAAATTCATTACTAGTGTGCCTTTTTTTTTTTTTGTTTTGTGCATACTCCTAAAGGTGAATCAATGACAATTTCTCTTAGTCTTCCAGATATTTCTTTACAACATAGCCACATATTCCATGCAATAACACTGGTAACAGCTCTCAGAAGTTTAAGGCTAAACTCCATTAATTTAGACTGCATAGCTTAGCCAAGCTTTCAAAAAAAATTCCAATAATTTACATTCTTAAGCAATGTTGTAAATGCCTGCATGTGTCTTCAGTGACACCAGATGTGATTTTGATAATACAGGAATTCATTTTATCTTAGTGGAAGTGAATCAAGGAAAGCTGAGAAGCTCCAGGTACTGCAAATGCTCTTGGTTACAGCAGTGAGGAGATGACTTGCCTGCAGCACAACATGTGTGGCTGCTTTCCAGCTGAGGAAGGGAGCTCAGTGAGCACTTTTCTGCATAAAGAATAACTAAATCAATACAGTGTGTAAAGAGAAATTAGACAAGGTTTTTTTGTTTGTTTTTTGGAAGAAAATATTATTCCAATGGAAGGACAAAAATATAAGCTAGAAAAAGAAAAGCTTATCATTGATTTGAACAGGCCCTGGAGAAGATACAGGGCTTTTTTGTGTGACACACAATCCAGAAATACTATTCTGTAGAAGAACTTTCAATATTAAAAGATATTCACACATCACAAAAATATTTAAAGAAATTTCCTGAGATGTTCTTGTCACTGTTTAGACTTTTTAAAGCTCCTGGAAAATGCACTACCTATTATCAAATTCTACTGATATATTTGATATATTTTAAGAACATCTTGTCTTTTCTTATTGCCAACACTGATCAAAGATAGCAAGGTATCAAATATACGATATAATTTAAATCCAGTGCTGGACTAGGTACTCTTTGGTAATTCTGAAGCATTTATTCTGGAGGTAGTTATGTTTCTGAACACTTTTACGGAAAGGAGCTCCAAAATTTCAGTCCCATTGTTATAATTTACACATATCATCTCTAAGTGAGGGATAGGTCCTGAAATCTTCAGTGTGGAAACTGTTTATACCAGTCAAACTGTGTCTTACTCCTTCTGATCAACTATTTCAGAGCAGGAACAGCCATGGCATCAAAAGTATATTTAGGGTGGCATAATTAGAATTACCACTGGCCTTTTGACCAATGTTGCCCTCTTAGTCAGAGATCACTCCTCTTGGCAACTCAGATTAAAACATTCATCTTATCAGACATCCACAGGCAGATGGCATGAAGGATTTTGACTATTAAATTGTTCATGCAAACTTTACAGATGTAGATATTTAAGATCAGCTCAAAAGAACATTTAACTGGCTACATTACATCATTTTTCAGGATAGCTAACTCTAACACAGAGCTTTAACAAACACAACTGTGTTGTTAAAACAAAATCACATCTCTTACTAACAGTTTAATTTCCATAACCTGCAAAGGAAATGTTTTCGGTTCTCTACATGAGAATTAAGTTTGCAGGAGCACCATGATCTCTCAGGGAAAAGTCATTTAGGTTGGTTTAGCATATGGCCCTTTTTCTGCTTATATTGTAGAACAAAATTCTCACCCTGTTCTTTGCAAATCTAGTCTTGAACCTATAAAATGACAAGCTATGCTGAGAGTCAGCTGTGGATTTGTTTCCCAAAGATCACAAGTTATCCTGCATACCTCACAGTCCCACAGCTGCTGCAGTCATCCAGCAAGAGCCTTTGAAGTCTCTGAAAGTCGTGGCCATTTTGAGAAGCTCAGTTTGCAGCTGTGAAATTTTATGTGTCTCTGGAGCAACGATGCCTAATTCCAGCCCTGACTGCATTTGTCATGGTGGGAGCTTCACCCACCGTGAAGCTTCAGTGATATGACACCTTCCCCATCACAGGACCTGCAAAACTGAGTGGTGCTGCATTCCCACCACAGCTGCCTCCAGACAAGGTGTACTAAGGCTCTCTCTCTTAAAAACAAGCGTCTACTTTTGAAGACAGATTAGGATTACAGGTACAACCCTTTCATCTTCAAGAGACCAGCTGTCAAATCAGGGAGCTATTTAGCAGATCATTAGCCTGGATAAATAATGTAACATTTTCTCAGACAGTCCCCTCAGTGGAAGATATTTCCTAGGATTGCCTAAGGATGAACTGATCATCCTTAGGCAATCAAACTTTGGAAAATTTCTTCTTTCTTGCAGAATATTTTTGTGCTTCAGATAAACCTTAAGATGTTAGCATTTTAATTACAACCCTTATGACTTAGCTGGACAAATACACCATTCATCCACTTTAATTGCTGTCCTGTTTAATTTTGCTACATATATGATTAAGCACAAGCTATTACAATTTAACAACTAAACCCAGGCTATAAACATACACACTAAAAAAGAAAAATGTGTTATTCTATCTTTATTTCATGTATTAGCAGACTAAAGTAACAATTACAATGCCTCCTCATTTCATATATATGTAATTTCTCTGCAGGCTTTTTCAGCTTCAAAGATTCAATGCTTAGACAGAAATTTATGCCCGTAAGAGCAAGATCTCAGCAACATTATTAATGTACAAACCCTAACATTATTTTCTAACTTACTTATTTGCTGGGAAAGATATTGTGTGACTATGAAGGGAATGCATATAACACCAATATTCTTTTCTGCTATTAAGACTATAGATTTTTTGACACTGTTTCAGCAGATGGTGCATTGTGACAATTATTTATTGTTCTGACCAGTGCTGTCTTTTTATTGCCTTCTGTTCTCTAACTATTGATTTGTTGTGTCCGCCGCTTGCTTCTTTTAACACACTTGGGGCTTGTCCACTGGAGAATTCCTCTGGAGTACTCAAAAGTTTCTAAGTGAATTCAGAAGGCAGTAACATCATAAATTTCGTATTAAAGAGATTTAAATCTCATATTCATTCTCATAAGAGTGATTTCATACTATTTAAGATAATCAAAGTATAAGAATGACAGCAGATCAGCTTAGCTCTGTTTGTTGTAGGTGCTTTCTTTCCAGGTAGACAAGAAATTAGAGTAGACAATTTTCTGCCAGATTTCTGCAGGGTGTGAAAAGTGAAGACTTTCCCTACTGAAAGAGTAGGGAAGGAGATGCTTCATAATTGGATCTCCTTATCTTATTTAAAAGTAAAGATATATCTGCTGTTGATAATTTGTAAAGGATAAAGTTTATTGTTATGTCAACACATTGCTCAGGGTTTACACTTCTGGACATATTTTTTTCCTGCCAAACAACTGTGTATTGTTATACACTAAGAAAAGCTACAGTTTAACTTTTCCTTCACTCGATCAGGATGGAAACATGTGTGTATCCGTCTAGATAACAGTCAGACCATTGACCATATTAATGACATTTCATCAAGCTTCATAGTGTGTTGACAGAGAATGTATCACCTGCAGGTCATCAATAAGACTATCGCAGTGAAAAGTACGTAATCACTTTCAGCTGTCAATAGTGGAATAGCAGAGATGTTCATAGTGTAGATGATCTATTATATTTTTTATGGGGCTGTCTTTGAAACTGTATAAGATTGAATATAATCCAGGTAAATAAACTACAGGAAGCTGCTCTGAGTGAACAATATGGTTTGGGAAAAGGTTCAAAGAAAACATAACAGCTTTGATGACTGAAGGCATCAGTAGCAAATGTAAATTGCTTGACTAATCTTTTCATTTTAAATTAGGTAATTCCTATATTTTAAATGAAATAAAATTTACATTATCCTTATATGTCATTACTGAATTATATCTCCTTATTTGCATATAAAAATATTTTTAACATATGGAAGAATATAAGCACTGTATAATACTGAAAAGATATATACTTCTGAAAAATAGAATGGAATAGTATGGAATTTTTGTGCATACCCTGCTAAGGTTACTCTGGTTGGCATGTAATATGTACACTGTACAAGTTAATCATGGTACATTATGTTTTGAGATATGTATTATCCAAATAGAAAACAGTCCTGTACAGATGTGATTTCTTCTAACAATAATAGAAAATGTAGCCTATGGCACAACAGTTGTCATGTATGATGTCATGTGGAATGGTATAGGCAAACATGCTATACCATAACATTTATTACTCACTTTTTAAGGCACTAATCACATTCATGTTTGATTGCCACTTATTTAATTTAATGTAAATTTAATTGGGTCCCCCTCTTTTTAATACAGATTACAAAGACTTTATTACTCTATAACATAAAAGAAAGCAGGTCTGGCAGATCACAGAACTTAACTGAGGATAAGAGTGACAATTAACGCTAAACTTTTATGTTCTCTTGCTCCA
>JAUBNY010000001.1:13732582-13764158 GCA_032275445.1 Crypturellus soui
ACCTCACAGATTTATCCGTTTGTCAAGTATCAAGTCCTGTGGCTTAAAGGTAGTAAATACATAATTTTCCGCTCTCTTGTTTGCCAGTATCAGTTTTCAGATACTTTCAAAACAACCTTCTTTTTTTCCCTGCACATAAGGTGCAGGGAAACCACATGAGGTGTTTATCCTCAGCTGGTTCCTTGTTCCAATTCCCTACATAGTGCTGCAAAAAGTTATACCAGCACAAAAATATGCTGATAAACATCTAGGATAGGGAAGGTGAAAACATAGAGAGCAATAGGTTCTTTAGCGTAACAGTACTTGGAGAAGAAATTTGCTGCTGCACCAATGTTGATTCAGCCGATAAGGCTGGAGCCTAGAGCTACATTAGGGTTCCAGTCAAATGTTGAAATCCTATCATCATCCATGCTGAGAGGACCTTGTGCAAAAATCTTTGTTTTTCAAAGACAAAATTAGAGAAAATAAATATGTATCTTTTAGACATCTATTATTTATCTTTAAAGTATCTTTTGTCTTAAATTTAAAATAATCTAATAATTTATGAAATTACAGCAGAATCAAAAGGCTTATTTGAAACCATTTTACTATATTTGCATGCAATAATTAAGTACTAATGTGGAAATATGGGTCAGTAGTGTTTTCAGCTTTAGTTAACTTGAAAAAACTCAAAATATGTAAATAATACATATAAATATTATACATTGAATCACTAGAGCTAAATTTTCATTTGAAATGAAGAAGTAAAGAATAGGAGGAACCAAAATATGAACTATAAGCTATTTGTCACAACAGCACCCCTCTTTGAGGAAACTTAAAATTCTGTTCCAGGCACATGCTTGGGTTGTTGTGTCATACAGATAAATCTTTCCATGTCTTCAGCTCTGCGATTACACTAGTGACTCAGAGAGAACAAGAGGAAATTTTGATTGATATTTTAACAAAACTTTTTAAATTTGATGTCACCTTAAATATAAAACTAATTGTAAATGCAACCAAGTTACAGAAGGTCATAACCTCGATATAGGAAAAATGTTGCATTGCTTACGTGCATGTTTTGTTCCACAAATGCAATACGAAAATTATATGTGCATAAAAATACAACCAAGCATTGCTGAAGACTTCTGTGGTAATATAGCTACAAACACATTTAACGTTTCTAGAAGAATGTCAATTGAGCGTTGATATGTGACATTTTATATCTTTTTAAACTAAAACAATGTTGTCATGAACACGAAGTTCCTAAAGGGCATCCTTTATATACTCTATGATACATAATATCAGAGAAAACCCAGAACTGTTATCTTGCTTTCCAGTATATTCTGAGAATTCAGATGTATTAAGTAAGGCCACACACTTCATGTAGTCAATTCTCAGGGGCATTTCAAGAAAGATTTATCGAACCAGTAGATTGTTTCCTCTCAGATACCGCTGAGATGTGTTCATGGAATTCTAAGATGTTTACAGTAAATTAGAAGCTAATTAGTTGAGCTGAAATGCCAGCACCTGCTCCTGCATTATTTAAAGGGGAAAAAAAAATACAGTTAGGGTTTCACAAATTGAGCTAATACTTCAGGGCCTGGATTTCTCCAAGTCTATTTAATCATTTGAAAAGGTTGTCAGAATTATTGGGTTATGAAACTGAATCAGTGCATCTTAGATATTTTTCTTTCCTGTAGCTTTATAGTCATTATTTTATTAAGACCTGGCAAACAAGGCCGACAATATTTATGGTTCCTGCCATAACATTAAAAATGCATATCCCATTCAGATTTTATGAATCTTGAATTGCAGCAGGAAATGAGTGGTTTAGATGATAATTGACTTGTAAGGATTAGAACAGTCCAGGTTTTCCCCTGAGCAAAGAGAAGGTTCATCTGAGGTCTTATAGCTATATGATAATACCTCCCAAACATCACATCTGTCTGACAAAAAAAAAAAAAATGTGCAAGATACTCTCTTATTCTGATAATTCTATATCAATAAGTGTTACTAGTAAAACAGTTAGAGCAAGCACAGCTAGCCAAATCGTAATGGGAAAATGGGGGTGAAACTCAAATCAAATACCAGGTAGTGTGGTATTTTATATAAAACATTAACAGAAATTTGCTGCCAACTCTAATGAGTTTATAATTTAAACAGAAAAGTAAAGGACACAAACAATTCTGGATGGGAATGCATATCATCAATGAGTGAATTGAAGTAATAAAAATGCTTTGAGAAGGAGTTGGTTTTCCTGGGGAGAAGGGATTTTTCACACTGTGGGAATTAAGAAGCTTTTCATATTACAGAAGTTTCCCCAGAGAAAGGTATCAGGACAACAGGTGTGAGCAACCAAAAAAGGACAATAAGGGGAGAGGATGTTGTCAAGCAGAAACAGCTGATATTCACAGAGCAAATTGAGACCAGAATTGCAAGAAGTGGAGCTGAAGAGGTAGCAAGAGAACTACATGAAAGGATGTGAGGAAGAGGGTGGAAGGTTATGAAGAGAAGGTTAAAAAAAACACATTTCCTCTCTGTCATTTATCATTTGATGTTCTAATTTTTATATTAATTTTTCTTCTTATTCTTTCTTCTGCTAGGGTAAAAGTAGAAGGCTTTCATATACCACAGAGACGTGTTTATGGAATTCTAAGAAGCTGACCATAAATTAGAAGCTCATTAGTTGATCTGAAATTATTTTTTATTTATTTCAACCATGCAAATGCAGAAACGTATGCAGGTTCCTAGCATCATTTATAAGAATCCATCTCGAAATCAGTCTCAGACATGTTGTATCTGCTCAGCCCAAGAAATTGAGTATTTGCACTCCCACATTTTTCATCTGGATTGGGTGTAGTTGTGAAGTGTGTGCTGGTCAAAGCAGCAGTGACCCAATTCTGGCAGCTAAAGCTTTATTCTACCAGGGCTAAGAAACCAGTGCTCTGTTCATTTCCCTTCACAGTCTTTGCAGGCGCAAAGAGAATGAAAACTGCATGAAGAACATCCTGTAGGGAAGGTCCTTTTCGCAATATTATTTCTGCAATTTTACATCCACATTCTAGAGAAAGGAGGTATCCGTGCTTCTTCAAAACCACTGGCACAGAGAATGTACTATGATATACAGAGAATATACTATACTAAGATAAATGTTAACATGCATGGAGTTCAGACGTGGTGAAAAACATCGAAGAGACGTTAGCAGCTTTATAAGGTTAGATTTGCTCTCTCAAGTTGCATTTGGACTAAGGAATGCAGAAGAGAACACGGTAAGTGGCTATCCTTTCTTGAACTTTTCTCTCAGTTTACCTAGATGTCCTCTTAACTTTGTAACTACCTTAATTCCTTAATTCTTTAACTGGACCTGCAGTCGCTTCTCCCTTCCTGGTCTGTTATTATTCTACAGATTAAAAAAAAAATTCTTTTATCAAAAAAGTGTTTGGTAATCACTAAACACTTTTTTTTTTTTCCCTCCCAACAGCGGTAAAAGGCAGAGACATGTATCTTGATTTTTGGACTCCCTAATCTTTTTCCCAATTGCATAATTAACTTTTGGAAGAACAGAACAGCACTAACACAACACTAATTTAATGAGCATGAACAGCAATGTGAAAGATTAGACTATTCAGATGTACTGTAGATCATATATATATTGACATGCAATGCAAAAGATGTAGTTATTAGAGTATCATATGCACAACAAATATTAATACCAGACCAAACTGTTCCAAACATTAAATAATAATAAAAAGTTAATTTTATACATTTTATACAAGGTAATGACAGGATTTTCATGCTGATCTGAAGCCATTTTCAAAATGTGAAAATATACCATTAATTAAAGAATTGAATCTTTTAACTCTACATTCAGTCTTGGTTGCCTCTTTAGCCCTCCCAATAAAACAAGAACATTGGCTTTGTTTGTATGCTTTGGTCAAAATGGGTACTGCTAAATTATATTGTAACCTTGTTTCCGATTTTGCCTTTTAAATCAGACTTAAGAATATTACCATTTTCATAGTAATTATTGTATTAATAAAGATGAATTTGCAAAGTTCTCAAAAAAAATACATTTTTTTCCAACATTCTGTTGGAACTTGTGTATATATATGTATATATATAAATGCATATCCATTTAACTGAACTGAACAGTTTCAAGTCCACAGCTTATTAAACTGATCATAATGCTACAGTGTCTCTTGGTATTCTAATTGATGTACAGCAGGTCCCCATACTCTCCAATCAATGAGTCTAATGAAAACATACATCATGTACTCCTTATGTACATTATGTGGCATTTTATTGAATGCACATGACTCAACCACCATAGGAGATGTCGACCGCAATTTCAGTTCATATAATGCCAAACTATTCTCACAGCACTACAGTTCCATGTCAGACAGAATGACTCCATTAAAATGTTTCAGGGAGAGATTTTTCCATTTCTCGAAAAACAGAAATTCGGAATTACACTAGTCACATATGTGATGAGTCTCAAGCACTATGATACCACAAGGACAAGTGATGGCACCTCTTCTCAGGGTGCAATTGCATAGCCCATATTTCCTGTGAGCCCTCCCTTCTCTTCCTACTAGATTCACGTTCTTACTCTGATCTCTAATCTACAGCTGTCCCACATATCCAAGTTGAACTCAGTGTAGCAGTATTCAAAAGTAGGTGAATGTAAGGCAAGTCTAAAGTAATACATATATATCAGATCTATGTCAGAATAATTTGTAAATAATTATATAAGTAATTTGAGAAAGCTTAAGCTACAATACATGTGTATTGCCTCCCTAATAGCCTAACCTAAATATAACATTGATGTTAAAAAAATAAAAATAAAAAATAATTAAAAAAAAGGATAAGAACAGCCGTACTAAATGAGTCACACCCTACATTACTGCTGAGCTTCAGGGGCACTTCCCACTTACCCATGCTGAGCCTTCTTCCACTGTACAGGTTTACTGGTTGCTCATAATTAGTGTTTCTGGAAAGATTTTGCTAAAAAAAAAAAAGGAAATAAGCAGAAGAGACAAAAAAAAATTATTGGCTCAAATTATAAGGAAAATAGCGTGTTTCAAAGGCACCTGCGACAGAATCAAAAATATTTTGCTTCTATTTCCCCAAATAGAAATAACTTCATTATTAATTTATCTCTCTAGTTGAAACAACTACAAATAACACAGAATTTTGGCTAAACACTTGGAAAAAAAAGCAAATCAGAAAAACCTATAATTATTCATCAACAGATAAATAATATAAGAAAACACAAGTTTTTGTATCTAGCAGTATCAAAGGAATTTGGGAATGAAGACAAAACCCTTGAGAAAATACTTCCAATATTTTAACAATCTGTTGTTTTATCTATTACTATTTAAAATGCAATTAAGATTTTTAAATTATAGATTAAGTAACATATAGGAAAAAAACATGACTATTTCAAAGCAATCACTTTCAAATCCCACTGCCACACTTTTAATGTTGATGGATTAAGTGTTCCTTTTGTAATTACTGTTGGGTGTTTCTTGTTCTGGTTATGTGCTTCCTTCTACCTGGAGTCAGTGTATTAGCCAGGCTATCATCACCATAAACAAACGTAATCTGTTTCTTTCATTGATTACACCAACAGAACCCAAAGGAGCCTTTTACTATCCTAGAAGCTGAAACGGTATTTATAATTTCCACTCAGGTTCTTTTTGCATGTAGATTCTGCAATTATAGAGGAGGTATTTTGTTTTCTGAGCTGGTGTGCTCAAACAGATGGATCGATTAACTCTGCAAATCAAACTGATTCATATTAATATTTCAATTTCTAAGTGTAAGTCTCCTGGTGAGATGCTGTATATTAACACAAACACTATAGATGTTCCAGTCTGAGATTTGACACACACCTGCTCTAAAGAATAGTTTGTTTTATCTTCCTTTCCAAAGTTGCACTTATGAGACAGGTGAACAAATTAAGGAAGATATTCTAAAGAAAACAGACACTCATCCAAAGTTTAAACAGTAAGCCTAGTTTTACTTGTTATTCCTGGAGTACCAGTCCCTCTCTCAGAAATGGAAGAAAGGAAATTCCAGCATAGCTTTTCTGTTATCTTATGCCTCTTCAGTCATACCAAGAGATCCCTCAACTAAAGAACTTTTTGAAGTTGTTAAGGGATCCTTCATCTTTTGTATCCTTCAGTTCATTCTTATGGGCTTCGACTTATTGATTGATAAAAATGACATTATCTCTGGGGCTATACAAGGGAATCATTGGTTGCTCTGAGTGACATATATTGCCTGACATTAGGGATCGCACTTAATGCACCTAGTAGAGAACAGGATACCTTTGGAGAGGATGGCAACCTCAGGTGTTCAGGTCAGTCCTGAGGAGAAGTGCACTGACTATGGAAGGAGGAGAGTACCCGCAACCCTACTCTTGTCAATTACCCAGACCTGTGGCCATGAGGGAGGCAGTGAGCTAGAGCGGGACACTGGGAAGAAGAGAGGTTTTTTAAAATATTATATATTTATAAATATTATATAAATATTTTAAAAATATTTTTAAATATTTTGAGAAATTAGTATACTACAGATTACTACAGATTTACTGTAGTAAATTTTTTACTGTAGTAAAAATTGTGATTACTACAGATGAATAAATAGGGCTGAATATTTCTCATAGGGCTACTTCCAATTCTGTATAATTTTGGCCTTTAGTTATGTTTACTTACTGCAACAGAAAATATTAATGATCTCAACTAACTATATTAACATGTATTTTTGTTAGATTGTTTTCTTTATAACTTAGAATTGTAGCTTGCTGTCACACCTTCATATTGAAAAATGTGAACATTCAAAAGTAAAGTTTTGTTTGTTTTTTCAATTGAACTTTTCCAAAACAATGTAGAAATACATTGTTAATGTGAGATTTCCAGAAAATGTATCACAAATTACAACCAGTGCATTCCTCAATAAATCACTGTTATTCACACATGAAAATGCAGTAAGTTCTGTCATGCTGCTAGGCACCTAATTATGTTGAAAAAATATACTGCAAGCTTAAAAAAAAACTGCAGTAGGCCTGTCCACTCATTTTTTGCCTTCATTCAATTTTGGATAGCATATTCCTGCCTCTGCTACTTAATAGATATATTAAGCATGTGCCTGTGCAACTGTGCCTCCTGCTCAGATTTGTAATTATCATCCTAATGTGAACAACACAAATGCATACATGGAAATGCAGTATATGAGTTTATACATTAAATTATTTGCCATGAGTACTTCAACAGTTAAATCTGGTTCACTCTGATGATTGGTATTGATTCTGACCAAATTGGCTAGCACAGCTTTTTTCAAAACCCAGCCTCCATAAATTCACAACTACACTGCTGAGCTGACAAACCAGAAGCCATACAGTACATTTACATTCACAGCTGGCATGCCTTCTCTGATCTTTTTCCCCCAGACATGAGGCTGTAATATGATTTATTCTACTCTATTATTGCTCTCTATGTCCCAGTCCATGTTTGTGCTTAGGAATGCATGATGAATCAACTGCCAGGGGCCAGCACACTGCAAAAGTGAGAATATGAAGACATGATGAGGTGAAAATGTGATTACAGTTCCAAACCTGCCCCGAAAAGAAAGTACCCACCACCATAGCTTGCTTACTGCAATTTATAAGATTAATATGAACCAAGAGAGAAAAGTTGACAAGAAATGATAGACAGATTATTGAAATAAAATCACAGGTTATATGCCAAAAAATGAGCATAAGTGAGAAGGAAGAATAAAACCTCCAGGTATTACTATATAAACTGATAAAGACTAATTCATCTAAGAATAATTCCATATTCTAAGAATAATTCCCTTTATCTAATTTCTATGAAAACTTTTTCATTGGCTTGCTCAGAACTGTTATAATTATATTTCTATTTCCAGGGACTGCCTGTTAGCGCAGCTGTGAAATAAAAGTTTAGAAAGATAAATATGGTAACTTTACTTTTATTTAGCATTGTTTCCTCCTAGGGGAATCCTTGTCCACTAACAGTGTCTAAAAAGACTGTTTAACCTGCTTGGGCAGTCAGACACCTTCGAAGCAGAGTGCTCCATCATGATACAGCTGTTTCTACCTGATGTTCAGGGAAAAATAGCTACAAAATCACTTAATTTTGATGATATGTATCATGGACCCTACAATCAGGATAGTATTCCCCCAATATATTGCTATCAGTAACATAATATTTTATTAAGAAGAAAAAAAGAACTTTTTTACAGTAGTGCAGAAATACATCCTGGAACATGAAGGCAAGTATCCAAGTATTGCTATGCCCTTGTGGTGCTGGTCTTTTGAACCATGAATTTCACTTAAAACTGGATAAGGGAGAATAAGAACAGGGCAAAGTTTGTCATGTGAAGTCTGTACCTGCACTTAAAATAAAGAATAGTAGCTTGGGAAGCTTCTCACTATCAAATGGTTGTGTCCACTCTGTGACTGCTTAACAGCCATAAGTTGTAATGTACTCTCTGGACAAGAGCCAAGGATAGACACTAGTGGTCCAAACTAAGGATGAGAATCACCTTCATATAACTCAGGCAAAAAAAAACTAAAAATAAAGGGAGGTGCCTAGACTTCTCACTATAGAAAATGAAAAAATAAAAAATCTCCAAGGGATGGCTTGGTCCATATATTTCACATGCTTGGGATAAACTGGGATAAACTACCCTATGAAAAAATGACTGTATTATTCTCATCTGACTATAAAGATGACTAGGTGACAGTTTGTTACATGTCTAATTTTGGATGACAAAATAGGAAGGAGAGAAACCTCATAATACATACGAACAGAGTAGGGTCCCTACTAGACAAACTGCCTATAAGTACAAGATGAGAAAAACTATGCTTTACTCAGAATTTCTGGTCCTTTTCTTTTATGCAAAGGTCTGTAAGACTCATGGGTGTTTCAGAAGAGACACCAGAATAGTGAATACATATTCTGCACGTGTTCTTGCATTGTCGAGCAATGTGACTGAGATTGTTTCTGCATCTGGATGTGATATGATGCTACAGAGAAGCCAGCCTTTAGATGAGTCACATCCAAAAAAAACTACCCATATTCTGCACCATAATGTCATGAGGACATCTCACAGATCCTCACTTGTTGTACGCTCAAAGAGAATAGAGGGATTTGGGAAGGATTCTACTATTTGCTCTGAATTTTATGTTCCCTGGACTATATTACCACTATGTTGTGAACACCTGCTCTTCTTCCATCTATCATCAAATTTTCATGTGATTTTTGTGCACAGTTGATGGGAGAGCTATGCACACAGGCATAGGGTGCTTCCAGGAATATATTTCTCTAGTACTACTACACATGACTCCGTTTTTCCCTCAGTGGCAGAATAAAGTACATTCTCCTTATCCCAGCAACAATATATTTTTGCAAAAGCAGCACTTTCTTTCCATTTATTTTTAAAGTAATATTTCTTAAATATTCCAGACATCAGCTCCAAAATTTCTTTGGATGAAAATTCAAATCCCTGGGAAAAATAAATGGAAGAAAAGTTAAAGGACTGGAGCATTTATCTTATGAGGAAAGACTAAGCATGCTGGACCTCTTTAGTCTGGAGAAGAGCAGATTGAGAGGCAATCCTCTGATCAACAATTATAATTACCTGAATGGAGAATGCAAAGAAGATGGGGCCAAACTCTTCTCCATGGTGATTAGTGACAGAACAAAGGGTAATGGGTATAAATTCAAAAAAAAAGTTCCACCTCCATGTGAGGAGGAACTTCTTTCCTGTGAGGGTGACAGAGCCCTGGAACAGGCTGCCCAGAGAGGCTGTGGAGTCTCCTTCTCTGGAGATCTTCCAAACCCCCCTGGATGCCACCCTGTGCCACGTCTCTGGATGTCCCTGCTGGAGCAGGGGGGTTGGACTAGATGATCTCTAGAGGTCCCTTCCAACCTCAACCATTCTGTGATTATGTGTGATTCTGTGAAAAGCATCTAAGAAATTTATAAGCTTCTTTTCCACAGAGAGAAAAAAAAAAAAAGATTTTCTGGTCATCTCTGTTCACCCATCATCTTGCTAGATTTTATAAAAAATAAAAGCATTTTTCAATAAAAAAATCAAACAATTCTCCATCAACTGAAACAACAAGAGATGTTTACGTAACTAATCATCTTTAATATTTATACAGTATTCCACATTATTTTTAGTGTTTTATATTAATGTGTCAAGCAATAGAGATAGGAAACAGGAATAATGGAAGACAGAAAACTGAGAGAAGACAACATGTAATTGTCTACTAAGGGATTTCTCTTATGATTTATAAGTAGTTATATGACTTTTTCATGGCATATGGCTTCCAGAGTTTGAGACCAAACAGCAATAATGAAAATGAAAAAAAAATTAGAAAATTATTAAAATAAGATTAACATTCCCGCAACCATCAAACTTATGGAAAAATCCTGTGTTTGACTCTAATAGGATCCAATAGTTTTACTGGAGTTAATAGAACTATATCACTCTTAGCACAGCACAGCAACATTCCTATGATCATATGCATGTTTGTCTGTGTCTACATTTATAATATTATAATATATATTATAATACATTTATAATATGTGCATTCATAATATTATGCATATAAAGAAGTACCTATATATGTGAAGAGTATTTTCAGTGCAAACATGCCATGTTCTGCTTATTAATCTGCAAGATATTTCGAGTCCTTGGATTCTCTAGAAAACAAATGAAGTTATATGCAAACATGTTTTAAAGAAAACAGAATGAAAACATCAAGACCGGATTAAAACAGTCCCATCTGAAAAATTGTCTGAGAAAATATAGTTCTCTCCTTTCCTGTATTCCCTCTTATTCTTCCTTTTCCAGGGAAGATTGTGTGACCCATAAGAATAGGTTTAAACTGTGCACATGTGCTTATTCTCTATTGTTATGATGCAAGTGCAGCATATATATAATGTGCGTTGAGCTCAGGCATTTGTTTTTTCATTTCATTTAACCTGCTTAGTTATATCAGTTGATCCATTAAAACTTACAAATAAACGTTTGTGCTCTAAATTTATCTATCAAATAACTTACAACCATTGCAAAGACCTGCATGGGATTTAATCACTTTTGATAGGCACCAGCACAAAGATTTACAGATGTAAACCCTAAGGTCCCTTGTTCAGTTGCAGAGTAAATCCACTAAAGTTTGAATGGCTGGTAAATTTTTAATGAAACAATAAGCTGCTTGAATTTTTTTAATGTAATATTTCTTTTCATCTGTTGTGCCTCAAGAAGAATTTTATACATCAAAATGCATGAAGTAAGTTAAAGCAATTTTCAAGTGTCACATAGATTTAAAATATTTCCCCTTACGAGATTCATTCTTCAAATTGTGTCATGATTAAGCAATAATTGGAAGATACTCTTCACTTCCATAATTCTGTCTTTTAACAGTAAGATATGCGATGATCCATATACAAAGGATTAAAATCCTTTTGTAGTATATCCTTTTGTGAAATTAATCACTGATAAAGAATATGCATAATGGAATTCTGATTTAACAGAGGCTAGTATTAAGGGGAAAATAGGATAGAAGGGAGCATTAAAACTACTACCCTTGATATACAATCACAAGTCAATTGGTGTATATTTCTTTCTTATTCTACAGTTTCGTATGATTACATAGTAATTTAGCAAGCCTTAGCAGTAACAGAGAATGAGCCAAAAGCCATAGTTAGTATATTCAATGAGGAAAATTTTGACCAAATCATACTTACTGATTAGCTCTCTTCTTGCATTCGATTTCCTAAAAGGGACATAGTAAATTAACAAGGATATGTCTAAACCTGAATTCTTTGGCTTGTCTTCCAAAATGGCCAGGCTGAGTATGCCTGAGTAAGAAGTCCATATACTCTCACAGGCACAGAGCTGAACTCAAACTAATGTGTGTGGTCTCCCAATGAAACACATTGGGCACATCCTGGCCAGGCGACCTAGAGCACAGGCAAAGTTCACTAATGTCTCCTTGCATCCATCCCTATATCCTCATCCAACAAGATAACAAAAGTAGCATGGCTGCAAAATGACAAAAAGACAGAAAGCTGCATTTTTCTGTGTTTGATGGTTTTCTGTGAGTTAAAAATTAATGTAATCATGGAGGCCAGTATATCTGGTCAGCAAAACTTTCTGTTTAGAGGAATCATTGGAATCTGCAATATCACTGGAACAGTTTCTACATTTTCTTCTCTACCTTGCCAGAAAGAAAGACACCATAGATAGAAAGAAGGACACATGGCCAAGTGTCATCATTCTCAGTTTTTAATTGGTTTATGACACTGCTATACTTGTATAGTATATTTTTCCATTACACCCCTTGAGCTATGGCATGCTCAACTCATCATTTTGAGACTGATAGGAATATGCTCATGAAAAAATATACACTAGTAAAAGAAAAGCTACTAAAAATTGTAAAATGCTTTCACTGGAATAGTTGATGCATCCTCTGGCAGTGCTTTTCTTACTTCAGTGATTAAAAATGCAACTGCACATCTCCTATTTTTCTCTCTTAGGTGCCTTAAACAGCTGAAATAATTCTATTCCAAGTGGTTTGTGAATTCTGAAGATCAGAAATTAATTTGTGCATCCCTAAACAGTGGGATTTTGAACTTCACAGTGATGCAGAGCTGGTCTGAATGTTTTTTCTTTTCTGTCTCTGATATTGCTTGACATACAAAAACCTTAAAAAAAATCATACCCAGTCTGTCTCACACACTGTATTCACACATGCTGGTGTGTGAACACTCATGCTATCCCACTGGGGTGGCCACTGTCTCACAGCAACTTCTGAATATAAGTTTTCAAGAGAATTTGTCTCTTCTTCATTAGCCAAGGTCAAATAGGACTAAGGCATGGAAGATTTATACCTCATTAACATTATCCTTATTGCTATTATTTCACAGAGTAACAAAACAAAAAGGAATAATTCCCCAGTTAGTCCCAAACATTCCTACCCTTCTCATTAGTATTGGCATAACCCTTTTCTCTAGGGCAACTCAGAGCTCAGTTCTTGAAGGAAGAGCTGACAGCAGCAAAATTAAAGTAACAAGAGGGACAGGCAGAAAACGCTCTCCTGATTTATAATCAGATTCTCTTATTGTAACAAGCATTTCCTTGTTGTTGAACTACTTAGATCAGCTCTTGCAATCTGTCACTAAATGGAAACTAGTTTTCATTATAGCTGACAAGGTTGTGTTTGCTCCCTAATTTTAGTTAAAAATTTTAACCACTAAATGCTGAGCAGGAACTTTGTGGTAGTATTTTAATTAAGCTGTTAATAAAAAGAAATACCATACTGAACATCACTGACTTCTGCAGGAATTATCCCTTTCATCCCTCTGAGAGGCAATCAGGAAAGAAGAACGGGTAAGATACAATAGAGGGTTTCAAATTCTCAGTGTGCCTAGCATATAAACTTCAGTGATCTTTGTCAATTCACTCCTATTCAACTGTGTCCAAGAGATAAATGTCAGGTACAGGCAAAGTTGAAGAAGCCAGGGTTAAAAGCAAGGCACGAGAGTCCAGAGAATTTTCTAAGAAAATGCATCTGGGCACACTATTGGCTATCAATGCTTTTCTCATGGACCATCAGAGGATTTAGGCACAATTACCCTTGATTTTAGATCAAGTTCACATTATATACATGCACACTTATATATTCTTAATATCTGGGATGCCTTAGGAGTGTTCAGGTAATGGACGGTATTGTATATTTAACTACAACTAGTTGGAAATCAAGCAGTATTTCTTTTTAGCTAAAGAAGTAAAACTCAGAAGGGGACTCATCTCACTGCATTAATCAGTGAAATAGGCATCTCAAGAGGGTGATTCATCCACCTTAACTTGTGATAAGATTTTGTAGGATAAGACAGATTACCCTCTTAAGGTACCTATTTCATTGACTGTGAAAGCCATCAGGTGATTTTCCTCCACTAGGACATCATGTTTCTATGTATCCCTGACAGAAGGGATGAAAATCCCACCTTTGACACCAGCAAGGGTTTTTACACCACCAAATCTTAGATACCTAAGAATATAATTTCCTCAGGTTTCTCTATGGAAAAAGATCTTCAGGTGTCATTCAGAACATTTAACTTAGATGCCAGCTTTGCACATTAAGATATTTTGCTTCTTTTTGATCTTTATTCCTAAGAATAAACTGAAGTAATCTCCTAGGAGTTTCTTGTTGGCAAACATTTTGCATGAGACATTCTTATATTACCACAAAAAAATAGGATAAGACACCTCTCCAGGGAAGGGTTTAAATCCCTTTCTATTTTGTCAAACCATAAGCATATGTTTTAATCTAACTGATGAGAAAGAAAAGTGCTTACTGACATCATTCACTCAATACCAGAGAATACCAGAGTTGTGACACTTAAACTGTGGGGTGAGCTACTTCTTTTATGTTCTGTTTTATCAAGAAAGGATGAAATTTTATCCCAGGGCCCAATCCCCTGACACCAATGACCTGGTAGGTTTGTGAATGCAGTGGAAGTTTCAGTGAGGTAGGGCCCTACTCAGTATTTTTCAGGTGGCTGAATGGTAAGAGCCCTCCTGATATGTGTGCATCTGCCCTGCTCCTTTGCTGAGCTCCCTGAGCACATCAAGCCTTTTAACTCCACGGAGCACATATGGCTATAGGGCTTGTGCCTGTCGCTGCATAATTCTGCTGTCACACATAAATAAATGGGCAAATGTTATAAATAAAGGTCAACTGGAATGCAAAACTGTAGCTGTCTAGCAAGGGTTTTCAAAAATCCTTTTCCCATTTACCCCCTAGTAATTTTTCCTGTGAGAGTGTTGGACAGATTACATGGCTTCTGAGTAGGTTCAATTATAACTTGGGTGAGACAGTTCCTTGCTTCTAAAATCTTTACCACTTAGAAAAATACAGCTTAGCAGAGGCAGAAAATAGCAAAGATATCTGTATTAATTACAATATTAACATTATATTTGATAGCACTATATATATATATATATATATATATAGCACAGTTTGTAGGGAAAATCTACAACAGATATGTGACTGAGATATAGTTTTTCACATTGCTTTCACAACTGGCAAGTGGATGCTGCAAGAGAAAACCAGTCTACAAGAAGTCAAAGGAAGGCATGATGGTATTCAGTGAACCCAGAATTTCACTTACACTTCCTTTTTAGCTTAGTTTTTGTTGTTCTTGTCTGTATTGATTGACTTAAGCTCACCTATCTAACTCGTAATTTATGTAAAGGACTGATTGAAATAACTTTTATTTGACCTTCCCCTCAATCCCTTCACAGAAGAGCTCAGAAATGACAGAATTTCCTTGCAGCTATGAATATTGTATTAATCCACGTAGAAGAAATGGTTTATCCAAACTGCCAGTCTGTCATGTCCTTATCTGACCTCATCAACTGCTGCTGAAAGGGGTTGCCAGTCAGGGCCTCTCCAATTGGCTACAATATTGAATTCATCTTCTTCCCGAAAAATAAAATAAAACTAAACTAAACTAAACTAAAATAATATAAAATAAAATAAAAGCCAAAAACAAATTATCCATCTTACCATCCTTAAAAATGTTTCAGAAGTTTGCAAAAGAAAAGGACTCTAATCTCTTGGCAAAAATATGCAGCTCTATAGTTCCAGCGATTGAGAAGGTATTGGAGTTTGTGCTACACATAAGTTTTTGGCCTACTTTAATTTTCTACAGCTTACTTTACTCCAGATTTTCCTTTATTGAAAATATACACTAATGATTTCTTGCAAAATAATATCTTCAGTGCTTTCTGAAATTTATACACTGAAAATAAGTGGGTTGTAAAATCTAAAATAAGTATGGCATTTTTGATGTCCCTAGAATAGTATATATGATCTTAAAACTCTTCTTGAATGTCAAGAACTAACAAAAATCCATTTATTTGCTATCCCAGTGATTCAGAAGATGGGGTAGGGGAAGAGGAAGGAAGGCAGAGTGTACTGCATTTTATTCATACTAAAGAAGCTTAATTAAAGCTTCATAATCGTTTTCGCTAACAAAAGTTTTGCAACTTATACGTGCAACCCATTTGTATATCATATAACTAAAAACCAATGAAGTTGTAGGGTCCTCCAATACAAGACTTTGGAGGGTGACAGAATGAATACAGGCTTAAAGGTTACCTGCACAGACTCTCATTCCCATTTGCACATGAAATAAACAAAAAACGGCAAGTTCAAAACCAGGCATTAAGGAGAAAGTATCATCTTCATTTGAAATATGTTATCTGTAATGGATTGTAAGACTGGTTTCATTTTAGTGTAACATAATTTGCTAAATGTCTTTTTAATAAAAGTTAGTTAGATACTAAGAAATCAAAGTAAGAGGATGCAAATGTGTGTTAGGGAATCTGTTTCTTTTAGATTAAATCAATGACCTTATTAAAATTCAGCAGATATTAATGTGTTATTCTTTAGATATTTTGATTTGATATTTGCAGTATGAGTGAGGCACATTGCGGGTTGCTCTATCTTTTGCATTAATTATGTGAATTGAGTGTTTATTTTAATTGATTATAGTTGCCTTGTAAATAATTAACTATATGTGAAATTTGTAATTTAAAGGAAATTTTGCATTTGAGCTTGAAATCTTTCAAATTGTAAACCTCATAGTAAAGTGGAAACATACAGTTTAGTTAAGAATAGACAAGTGTGTTCTACATTTTTGAATTACACCAGAAGACTTGCTAAAATAGAAAAGGCACAGACATGCCTTTTGTTATTTCTAACCATGTTTGCATCGTCTTGTAATATGTATTAGTAGCTCTAAAGAAAGAAAAAAAAGCCACAAACTGTCCCTTTCCCCGGAAGAGCTAAAAACAGCTGACTGCACATAACAGGCTCACAAAACACCAATTTAAGAAACAAGTGACTTACTTACTTCATTTTCATGCAAAATGTAATGTTTGACCCTCATACCCTCTGATATTACTCAGTTCTATCATTTACAAAGGTCTAAAAGATTTTAAAAGAGTGAGTTAAAAATGTTTGCTATGATGCAAAAAATATGTGCTACAATACAGCTGAAAATAGTTTTGTAGTAGGATTTCAATAAAAAGAAAGCTTCAATTGTGTCCAAACCAAGAAATATGAGAGTATCCATGTTTTTCTTCAAAATGCGAACATTATGCAATTCAAAATAAGATCTTTTAAAAAGGCAGCTGATCATCTGACTTTGTTGGTACTGATGCTTTCTTATTGCACCAGTAGTTGTGTTAAATATGGCAGAGAAGACCCACTGACAAAATGGATACTTCTAGTTTTCAGAAGGAGATTAAAATTGATTTTCTCTTGAAAGGCTTAAAAGCTTGTGATAAACTCTCCATGTCACTCAGAGAAATACAAAGAATCATCTTCTCAAAAATACCTGCTTTGTTGACAGACATGCTAGCACTTTTTACTATTGTGCAGTTAATTTTCCCAAAAGGAGACACTCAAAACTTTAGAAAAATATGGGAAACACAACAATTCTCTAGTATATAACTGCTATAACCTTCATAGAAACAATATACAGAAAGACAATGAAAATGCCCCTACCATTCTGAATTATCTTCAAATATAAAATATTCATTATATAATTAGAGTTAATGAGTCTAAGGAGATTCAGGCTGCTGTCATGACAGATGAAATTTCTCCTGCTGGACAAACTCAAGCTTCAAATAGCAGAGCTGGTTTGAGAATTTCGAGGTATATTTGGGAGACATCTTATTTCCATCCTTTCTTCTTCATACAAATAGTTTATTTAAACTGGTAGTTCTAGTTGCCATAAGGACAATGGAAGAGTGAGGGCTGGATAATATATTAATTTAATATATTAGTAACTGTAACATACACCTCCATTCTGAAAAAAAAAAGGAAGACATTTAAAAGGGAATAAAAAGGACTTGAAAGTTAAATGAAATTATCTCTTTGCTCTCCTTCTAGCCATCAAGTGTCTCTATTCATATTTGCAAGACCACATTCGTAAAGCAGAGAGTTATAAATAGGCTATTTAGTTAAAAATAGAAGCTTATTTAGACTTCTTTGTTCTTTAAATTCCTCTTGCATACTTTGAGCTGAACATGAGCTCGCAGTGCCTGAGCAGCAAAGAGGGCCAGCAGCCTCCTGGATTGCATTAACAGCAGCACAGCCAGTAAATCCAGCAAAGGGAATATCCCCCTCTGCTCAGTCCTCATTAGGTCTAAAACACCTGGAATGTAGTGCCCAGTTTGGCAGATCTGCAGAACAACACGTCGGGTGCAGGGCCAGGGCATTGCCAGGGCTCTGTGGTGAAGAGGGAAACCCCACAGTTTAAAATCCCTGTGTACCATCGGTGAAGTACATCATAGTCATAAGGAATGAACAGATCTAGCCCTACAAATCATCTGTATGCTGGTTATGCCTTGCTTTTCCCACTGGCCATTTTAATAGACTTCAAATAGCCATTTTAATAGTCTTCAAAGACACAAAATAGAAATATATACAAAACCTTAAGTAGAAGTGAAAGGTCTTCTGAGTAGTAGGGGCACTCAAAAGTGTCTGCACTCTGATACTGTTGTTAGTTATATAGTCACAGGCTAATTCGTTTGCATAAAACTGTTACTAGCAATAGTAATATAGCTATAACAATACTAGCAATAACACAAAACAAAAACAAACAAAAGAGAAACAAAATAATGACAAACATAGGTGTGAAAAAAATGTATATAAATATTATACTGTGTTAATTGCAAGAGGCTCATTTTTCTACAGCATTACTTTTTATTATATATTCTACAGAGTTATTGTTTTACATAGTATAAAATCTATCAAAAAAAATCTCACATTGAGAATGATGTGGGCTGTGTTCTGACCATAAAAATCATCTTGGCAGAAGAAGGATTTATTTCAAATAGAGGCGTTCACTTGCATGAATCACCAGCCAGGACAAGAGCTTTCCTTATCAACTCCCTGTGACTTATTTTGATTCTACAAAAAATAATCTCCCCATGTCCCAACCATGCACTTTTTACAACTGCAACTATTCCAATTACAAAGACATGGGAAGTAAAGCACATTTAAGGGAGAGATATACAACCTCTACAGAAAAAAAAAAAGTGAGAAAGAAAAAAGACTGTAATAGACAAATAACATCTATTTGAGATATAACAGATGATACTTTCACTTACCCAGCATTCATAAAAACTATTTATAATTGTGTCAACTGCTCAATTTCAAGACTATCAGGAATCCTTTGTTTAGCAGCTTTCACATAAAGCGCTGAAATAACCTGCTTAGGAAATCTAAATGGAATGGAAAGTTCAGGAGAAACGCTACAGGAGAAAGCATTTTGTGAATTTTTGTATTGGAACTACATAGATACCTGGAAAAGGAGGATTTTATTTGTTTTTTGAAGTTAGTTAAGTTTTTTAAGTCTGTGGTTTAAGGAATTTCTACACGATACTTCCCCACACTTCAGACTAATGAATATAAAATCACACACCAGGATTTTTCCTATCTTGCTTTCTTTTCCGGTTTTCCCCACTCAGAGAGAATCTCAGATTCACAGATTGAAATTATATGCTGCAGATTCATCTCCAGTAATACACTCAGTATTATGTAGACATCTTTGGCTGCATTGCTATAAAGCATCAAAGTGGCATTAGAAAAAAGCATTCCTCAACTGCCAGGTGTTCTTTACACAGGCAAACACCCACTATGCTGGCTCTGCTCCACACTGCCAGAAAAATACTCTTCTCTGCAATAATGTCTACATAGATATATTGACAATCAGGAAAAAGTGGCTTCACATAATAATATTATCAGCTTGAACAAAGCATCTACTGTAGAATACCCTAAACTTGACAGTTTCACACCATCTGGTACCAAAAGTAATTAAATCTGATTCAGTTTCTAAACTGTGTCATGTAAGTGCAACATCTCAAAACCAAAGGTAAGTTGCCTGGACATTTTTGACACCACAGCTCTAGTATCAAAGTTCTATATGAGGTCTTTCTGCAATGTATTAACAATTTACATTTTTATGCCTGCAATTCTTGTGTTGTGTCTGCTGTATGTCTAGAATATATGTAAAGTTACTGAACCTTTAATTTTACTATGGAAACTAAAATTTCTGTAATTTTCAAAAGAGGGGAAACAGAGATTTGGGAGTTCTGCTTGACAACAGATTAACCATGAGGCAGCAATGTCCCCTCGTGGCCAAGGCCAATGGTATCCTGGCCAGTAGTTCAAGGGAGGGGATCCTCCCCCTCTGCTCAGCTCTGGTGAGGCCGCATCTGGAGTATTAGATGTAGTTCTGGGCTTCCCAGGACAAGAGGGACGTGGAGCTTCTAGAGAGGGTCCAGTGGAAAGCCATGAAGATGATTAAGGGACTGGAGCATCTGTTTTATGAGGAAAGAGTAAGGGAGCTGGACCTGTTTAGCCTGGAGAACAGAAGATTGAGGGGAGATCTTATCAATCTTATTGATTTAGACATCAATATGTATAAATACCTGAACAGAGAATGTAAAGAGGATGGGGCCAAACTCTTCTCTGCGGTGGTCAGTGACGACAAGAGGTAATGGGTATAAATAAAAACATAGGAAGTTTAATATGAGGAAGAACTTCTTTCCTCTGAGGGTGACAGAGCACAGGAACAGGCTGCTCAGAGAGTTTGTGGAGTCTCCTTCTCTGCAGATCTTCCAAACCCGACTGGGTGCCACCCTGTGCCACGTGCTCTGAGTGTCCCTGCTGGAGCAGGGGGTTGGACTAGATGATCTCTAGAGGTCCCTGCCAACCTCAACCATTCTGTGATTCTGTGAAACATACAACAGGCATCATAGATCCTGATCTGCAAGAAGAAAAAGTTGCATAACTTATGTATTGAGATAGATATCTAAACTGGGATGGGTTGTGCTCTAGGTTTTTATTAATAGCGTCATATAAACTTGCCCAGAGAAAAATTAAAACCTGGTGTTTACATTATCCATTTAAAGACTCCAACCGGTCAAAAGTAGCCTAACCTAAACTGTGTGTAATGTGCCCTTGTGTTTCTGTGATGAGATCCTAGCAATCTTTGGAGCACCTAGTCTGGAGCTGTTTGAATGGGAACTAATATACTACTTGGACCAATGCTAAAGTTGCTTAGGCATCACACAGATCACAGACATATAGGGGTCACCTTACCCAACTTCAGACAGCTACAGTTTAGAAATTACCTCTGGACTAATTAGTTTAGGCTCTCCTTGGATTCAAAGAAAAGAACAAGTACTCCTAAGGAGCTATTCTTTGTATCTGAAAGTAGATACTGAAAAGTAGATACTGAAAAGTAGTTAGTTTAATTGTTCCCAAGAAATGCTTTTTCTTCCAGAGCTTAAGGAGACTGGAGACTGCACAGGTCTACATTTTATTGGATAAATCCTTCCCACCTTACCCTCGAAATACTGTGTTCTTAACATTCTCCTAGTCACCTGGAAAACAATAAGCCCCAGTTCCTAAATACTGAAGGAGATGATGCACTGAAGGACCTGTTGAAATAATTCATGGGCTTTGGTAAGAATTTGCATACCTCAGCAAAACATAACTAACTGCCTATTTCTGCTTTAGATGAAGTGGAAGTGCTTAGAAGAAATTACAACCCCGTTCTCTACTGGAATTGTCTATCTCATGCTATTGCTAGCCAGGGTTAAATAAAACTAAAAAACAGAAAGAGGAAGCAGCTCTGTAAATTAATCGTGTCTGTAATTTTCTTTAAGATTGTACTAAATGTTTTATTTTCCTAAATTAGAGTTCAGCTGAAATAAGAGGCAAGTCATACTCAGGGATTCCAAGGTCATACAAGCGAATCTTTCTGCCACTTGATGCCTATTATGTTAATTCAGCAATGTTTTTGTTTTGTTTTCTCTCGTTATCAGCACAGTGAATGCATTCCATTCAAAACTGTTACTATAGGAACCCCATCGTAACATCTAAAATTTTCCTTTCTTTTGGATAAAAATATCAGAAAATTGACGGATAAGTTGTTTAGGTAGAACAATAGGGCATTTGATATTTAATCTCCAAGCACTTAATAAGAAGTATTCCAAGTAATGGCACAGCGCTATTATCATATCACTTAGTAAAATGGCAGCAAATTATTGTATTATTCACATCTCGTTGGGTCCACGCTATTATCACAGAGATGCCTTTAAAGATGACATTTAACATACTCCTTTTACACAGTAAAGTGGTTAAAAGCACATTCAAATTTTAAAATGTTTCTGATCTCCTGACAGCTCACCGAAGCATTCTATGGGCCCCCCTGCCTCTCCAGTTGTTAACTACAGCTCTAAAACTTCTTATAATTATGAACATTGCAGTCACACTAAATTAGACTGACAGATGAAATACTGATTACTAAGGACTTATTAAGGACTACTTTGCAACCAATTATGCTGACATTTGACTTGATTTGACAGATGAATTGAGTGGAAGTTCCTCCAAAACAGTGGAGAAGAATTTAATTTATATCCTCATCATTTTAAGATAATTGTTCAGGACAAATTCATTAATATATCACTACAGAATATTTTTTTCCCAGCTTGAAGCACTTACTTATGATTCAAATGATAGACAAATAGTAATAGCGTGCAGGCACTCTCTCAGCTTTTAAGATTCAGTGACTACCACTCTGGGAATCTTGGCATAGAAAAAATAAATAAATAAATAAAACACTTGCTGCCAGCTCCCAGGAACTTTCAGTGACCATCAATTACTGCAAAACAAAAAAATATTTTAAAGTTGTGAGAAATATTTCCTATAAGATGATCAAAATCATTAAATAAAATTATACCCAATTTCCACTGTTGTAACTTTGTTGTACCATTACATGCAAATTCATTGTCATTACAGTGTTTCACAGTAATTTCTCAAATGTTCCTGCAATTCAGTGAATTTCACCTGGAAATTCTCTGAAACGCCTACACCATTTTTTTTATTGTGCAGATAAGAATTAACAGAAAAATATACCCCTTACTTTAAACAGAACTGTGTTATAATTTCAGAGCACAGTTCTTAGCATACAGTTTGGTTTAGCAAAAAGGGGACAAACAATGATTCACACAAAGCTTCATGTTCTTAAAGAGGTGAACAGGTAAATATATGAGAAGAGGCAAAGTTTTCGCTGTCAAATGTGTTATGCCAACAACTCAAAAATATAGGAGAAAACAGATCTTTATCAAGTTAATTATTTATTTTCAATATATTTTTCAGGCCAGATACAGGAAACATCATTAAACTGTCACAAATAAATTATTTGCAAATGCTTCCACTCTGTCTGCTTATTTCCTGTAGAATACAGTATGCAAAATTCCACAAAGGAGTTTTGTAGGATTTAAAAAAAAAAACAAAGAGAGAGAGAGAGATTCTGCTACTTATAAGGTGCTGGATCCCTTGCATCTTTTCTGCATAAAAAAAAAAAAAATCTGTATTTTTTAATACTAAAAGTAGCAAGATCTTTTTCCAAAACTTTGGTCTTCTGTTAGGACAGTTAGGCTCATTCACAACTTTAAGTCAAAGTCCAAGGACCAAATAGGCCAAAGAAAGACCCTGAATCACATTCTAAATACTGAAATATATTATTCTACAGAAGAGTGAGGCTTACTATCAGATAACAGTGAGACATTATTACTGCCTGTGTTAAAAATGAATTGCAAACAATAACTTCAGTTCCTGATCAATCTTTCCAGGACCTTTCTTAAAGTGTGGGGGTAGAATAGCCAAGTTGTTTTAAATTTGAATTGAAAATATGATCATTGTGAATTAATTATATTGTTTAAGATAAAGCCATAGGCTTGAAAAGGGCTGAAAAATATTTTAGTTGTCAGCCTGCAGATTAAGAATTTCATATGCTTTTCCTGCTGTAATAAAATTCACCATTTGCATTGGCAGAATCAAATATTTAATCCTACTATCCTTCTCTTATAAATAACAAGTTTTCTTCTGTGGAACACAAGGTAATATGCTCTCACATAGGTAAACAAATTTCTTATCCTTTTTATTACCTCCAGCCAAAATTTGAGGGGTGCCAGCACCTGCCAGGATGTTACTTTTCCTGCACACATCACAAAGATTCTCCTTCCCCAAAGCTACAGTGCTATTTTTAAGTTCATTATGACTTCAGTTTATTTCCTTTAATGACTACACTGTGAATTGAAATATTCACCATGGCTTACAGCAGCACTTCTTAAACCAAGGAGCACTTGTTTTCTATTGAAAATAAGATTTTTTGTGAAATATCAGTCTGTTAAATGCATTAAATTGTTAATAAGGTTTCTTTCTACATACATTGCCATAAACACAAGCAAAGAGCAGACAAAAAAATGAAAAAGAAATTTTTGTTTGAACTGAGAGTGAAAATCTGTGTATTAACATTGCACAATATGGTCCTTAAATTAAACAATGAATCTAAACATCTACTAATATTTCAAACTAAGTGTTTGAAACTTAAATGATTGTAACATAGCAGGTTAAGCTTGTAAGCTTTATCATCAGATGAACATGAGTTTTAGGTATAAATATTTGTAAAGGTGCTCACTATATTTTTTTTTCTTTCTCCCTCAAACGTTTTCTTGCTACTGCAAAGGACATGACATCAATCACTTCAAAACATATTGTATCAGGTGCAAAGATCTATTTGTCTTGGAGAAATCTGTTTGGAAGTGAAAGTGGATAAATTATGAAGATCAATAACCTCCTACCCAGCAAGAAATGCTTAATCATCTTTCAGTTGTTACTATATTAGTTTACTAGTGCATCAAGTTGTAAATAATAAATAAACTGTATTTTAGGATGCAATAGTTACAAACCAGTCTATGCCAAAAAGCCATGAACAAGAGTAAAAGCCTTAATAATTTTCTCTAAAATTAAAACAGTTAAACAGCTTAATCTAAAAAAAAAAAAATGTGATTTTGCATTGTAAGTATTCTTCTGTAAAGGACTTCTACTTCATTTCAATAGTATCTGAGAACTTATTATATTATCAATATTCTCTCCTTTTTTCTTGGTCTTTTCTGGGCCTCTTGAGACCCTTATCCTAAAAGTCTACAATCAAATAAAAAGAGAAGGATTAGAGTAATTTTCTTCTGCTGAAGTCCACTGTCTCTGCTGAATCAGCTAAATCACTTCCCCAAAGGTGTACAGTCCTCACAACTCTAAATAGCAAAGAGCTTTTTTTCCATGTATGCATTTGAGCTTTGAAAAATGCAGGCTTTTTTTTTTATCCTACTGAGAAACATATCCTCTTGTACTAGAAGGTACTCAGGAATTGCACATTAATCAATATAGCCAATTAACTTCTTTCAGAATCTAATTAAAACATTTTGAATAAGGGGAAGCTACGCATAAAGCAATTTAGTAAATGTCTTGCCACTCTTGTTGATTTGAATTGAAAAAAATATATAATTTTCATTTACATGGGAAAATCCTTATTTGATGCTCTGCACTCACACCTACTCTCTTTAAAAAGCTTCACAAGTTCTGATGCATGGAGTTTATCACAGGCCAGCAGAGAGAGAGAGAGAGAGATTTCATGGAAGACCTTTGTTAAAACGGTGAAAGAACAAAGCACCTGACAGAGAGAACTGCCTATGTGGCAGCTCACTGATAGCCCCTACAATACAAACGGCACAGTTAGCACAGACTGAGTGGCACGGAGATGTCTTTTTAACCCCATCTGCTGTAGCCATTTTAATCAGATACCATACCCTATGGCTTGTTAAAGCCATACAGAGAACTGGTAAATGCAGTGTGCACCTGGCTTCTATAGCATATCCCATGTAACATCAGACATCTCTCTACTGAGTTGTCTCACTTAAGAAAAGGGCTGCTTATTTAACAACAGACATCTGTATATCCCTATGTGTTGCATGGTTGAATACTGTAAAACTAATGTATCCATCAGCATTTTCTAACCACATTATTGCAGTGGCTAACAATTTAAAAGATAACTGTGAAATCAAATATCATGTTTTTGGATGAAATTAAAGATACCCTTTGCAATAACCTTAGTGTTTGTCATTCTAAATGACATGTATTTATATTGTCTTGAAAAATTTCTAAAATGCCAAGGCACAGCTGTGTTTTTTCTATTTTGAAATTATCTTTGTATGAGGTTGATATTTTGTGATAATGTAAACTCATATGTTTTTGCAGTATATCATGTACAAAATCATTAAATCCATATTCTTGAATCCATATTCTTGAATTGCTCTTGAAGAGTCTGGAAGGGAAATGTTATTTCTAGTGCTCTAAGAAAAAATATTTTTTATCTTTGAGGTCTTGCTACTTAGAGTGAATCATGTGCTAGTATTTCAGAAGGTGAAAATAGTCTAAAACAGGACTGGGTTGGTAATTAGATTCAATCATAAACACGCTGCTTTGGTGATACTTGTTCCTTCCACTTTCCCCATGCTAGCACAAGAAGGGGGAACTCCAGCTGCAGACTGCTGCTTTGGGATTATGGAAGCAGCTATCAGGTGTATTGAGCATAAGCAAGGAAGAGAGCTGTGCCACACATACCTATGTAAGATTCACCTTAACATCACAAGTTCTTAAAAGTTTAATAAGTATTTAAAAACACTTTGTACTCTGGGTAGAGAAGTTGAAATAAAAATAAATGTTGTGGACTAGATAGATAAAAATCAAGCCTCAGAAAGAATCATTTATTAAAAGATAAGAACTTAAAGTGACAGCTTGACACATTAATATAAGAAATTTTTGATCATATGCAATGCTATTAGTCATCCACCAAACTATAAAAGTATAGGGTTTTGTCTTTAAGGCCAAGTAACTCAATACACTTATTCCAATATGCTAAAAGGCATGTTCATTACTATTACAAGTGCACTGACATATGTAGTATCTAAGTGTGCAAAAGTTATGTTAGAGAACTACACACTGCAGGCACACATTAACACAACTGTAAAAATGCACATGTTCTTTCACAAAATACTTGGCCTTATCTTAAAAAGAAGAAAAACTATCTAACTGAAACATGCGGGCCACACAAACTTTACAGAAGCAGATTGCAGCCACTCTCACCCAACAGAACACTACTGCTTTCTTCTTGGTGGTTCAGTGCACTACTGATTTTTGTTATGAAGCTGTTAACACAGAATCTTTAGACTGCTCAGCAGAACTTGCTTCTCTTTGTGCACAAGTAAACTAGATTCCTCCTAGTACTTTTCTGTATATTTGTCTAGAAATGATTTAATATTTATATTGCAGGAAAAAAATCTTTCCAAGTAAAGATGGCAAAGGCGAATCCTTTTTCATGTATATGATAGATGGTTTGATCCTTTCTGAAATAAATACCTTGATATTCTACTCTTTGAAGATTTTAACTTCATTAATCTAACTCCAAAAGTACTGCATTTAAATTGGATTTTCTGCGAGGGCTGTATAAAATCGGTACTGATTTGTTCAGATGCATTACTGTCCCATAAGTGCTCTGCAATTTGATCAGTGTGCCATTTATGAACCAATGTCTTTAAATCTGCCTTAAAGAATTAGCTGACTGTTAAATCTGATGGACACGTACTGTCTGAGCAAAATAATAAAGCAAAAAATTGGCATTATTCCTTCATATCCCAAATGCCTAAAAATATTTACATTTTGCCCTCAGAAAGATATAATTAGCAAGGAGACAAATAGTAGATCTTTCTGCTTTATGAATGAGATACAGAAGATTAGCAGCTAAATATTCTGTTTGGTGATGTCCAAGCTGTAATTTGGGGATGAATTGAAATGTTTGGTAGTACTGTAGTTTTCATCTGGTAAGCATACTTAAAAAATCAAGTTTACTATGTTAAGAATAGGAGTGCCAGTTTCTTCATAAGAAAATATAAATGCCCTGCAATGGAAAATTCTATAATACACTGACAAAGGGGAAGTTTCTTCCAAGATCAAGCAATTATTTCTCATGGATTTCATTTGTAAATCAGAATAGTACTAAACTTAGCTCTTGAAGCATACTGACAAAAAAAAAAAGGAAAGCTGATACTAAGGAGAGTTTATGAAACTTTTAATTCACCGTGGGTTGTAAAAGGCACTAAGACAGGACAATCAGAACTGCCAAATATGTGAACTAACAGTCACACTGCAGTACAATTATGGGTCATATTGTTCCCAGTTATTGCCTGGCACATTTTCAGTTGCTTATATGATTTACCATACTTTTCCCTCTGAGCATCAGGCAGACAAATGGCGCACCATTTTCACTCATCATCAATGCCACTTAAATTATAAATGCAAGAGACTCAATAGACTCTGCCCTTCTACAAAATGACATAAACACTACATTAAACTCTGGTAGCTCTAATGTCTGAATTGAAGTCTGTGTCTAGAATTGAAGTCACCTCATTATAAGACCATATCTTAAGGTGCTTATAATTTTACCAATTTTAAGGCACTGTCTTTGAGTAGTTGAGTGTGATCCATGTTTCAGATGGACAATTTGAAATTTTATTAAAGCAATTCACAGATTATGTCTGTATTTCCATGAAAAATTACTTTTTTCCCCAAGTTTCAGTATTGAGAACATCCAAAAACATAATGAAGGTGAGTAAAAGAAGTAGGACAGAGAGTGCGACAGAGTGCAACAGAGAGGTGGTTAGGATCAAACGAGTCTGGGATGTGGAGAAGAGTATAAAGAAATCTAGAAAGCTAGAGGGGAAATAGGATGATGACAAAAATGGGACCTGGGAGAAAGAAAATGGAAATTGATAGAGAATTTCACAACTGAGATGGGGTAGCAGGGAAGAGGGAGAAGGCAATTTGGGAAAAGGATTTTTTTGATCAGGAGTCCACAGAATTGCCTCTACTAGACCTTTTGACCTGAATCCCTTTTGCTACATCCGAAGTCTTTTAAGAATAGCCTTCAGGTCTCAATTACCAGTCTTGCCAACACCTACTTTGTTTCCCATCAAGAATATTTAGAGTCAATAGCACTGATTAGTTCAAAATTAATCTATGATTACAGTCATTTAATTGAGATGTACTCCTTCCAGTATCTTAATCTGTCCTGATAAATAAAAAATCTGGCCTGTTGTCTGTCTAGGCACAATTGCTCACTGGCAAGGCAAAACTTGCTTCCGTGGAACAGAACATTTTTCTCTTTTCAGAATATGGAATCCTGTCTCTTATGTCACCCTCTGCCCATGGGTTTTTGACACAATCCAACATTCAACTCTATGTTCTGTCCTTGTTTAATCTATTAGTGCAGTAGCAGCCGCTGTGGGCACATGGACTTCCAGGAAGTCCAATGACACTTCCTGTTTCAAAAGAACAAATAGGTGTCCTTCCAATAGGAAGGCAGGTACCCTGGACAGGAATATGGAGTCATGGATACAAACCTTGAGAGCACACTGGACTTTAGGACTATTTCAGATATGTAGCTATGCACAGTTTTCATCTGTAAAATAGAGAATAACATCATTTTTTTTGCACATATTCAGTGAAATGGTCTTATTACTCTTTAGAAGACAGTATCTATCACATTATTAAACACAACAGAAAACTCCAGAGGGGATCTTCAATGCAGTGAAATAAATGAGAGGCCAGCCACTGAAGAATGAGGACAATTTACTGAATAGCTTCTTGGGATCCTATGGGAACATAATGTGTTCATATAATTAAGGACTGTATAAAGTGGACACACAGAAATAGTGGTTAAAAATATACAGGACAACCTTACTTCTAGTATTTCCTAACTTTTGCATCTTTTCTGGCTTCTATTCTTAACAGGCTTTTAACACACTTTTTAAGTGCAATCTTTGTGCTAATCCAACACTTTCTTAAACTCAAAGAGCTAGAGCAAGAACTGAAGACCATCTGGAAGAGCTGTAAAACAAGTTAGTGCCAAGAGATCTGTACTGAAGTATGTCATATGTCAGTCCAGGTCTGCCCTGCATCAGCTTTAAGGCTACAAGACTTTAGAAAGAAATATGTTGCAGATAACCAAAAACAGTTCATGCTGCTTCCAAAATTTGGAGTCTTTCCACCTAGATCTAAATCCTCTTAATATGTCAGTATTCAAATGCTGTTATGAGGATTTCAGTGAAAACAGTGATTATTATCCCGTCTATCACTCAGGATAACCAGCAAAGACTGCTTCAAGCAAATGGCATCCGCTAGGATGTAGGGTGCTTTTGTGTAAATATGGTCTCACTCACAACCTGTGTCCTCATGAGAATACTGATAACTTTTTCAAAGGTCTAACAAAGAACTGAATATACAGTGCAATCTTCCTATATGTAGTTTATAAGACAGCTCCATGTAGCCCAAACTATGTGAGAGAGGAGATATATCTATTCCATTTTCCCATAATCCTCCCCCACCTCTTTTTTTTTTTGTCTTTCCAGTTCTCCGCATTACAATACCTTAACAAAATGTGGTGCTCTGCCGGCTAAATCAGTAGTTAAGGATGGCCACTGCAACAACACAAAGATAAATCACAGAATCACGGAATAGTTAAGGTTGGAAGGGGCTTCTAGAGATCCTCTAAATGTTATGGATGAAACTTTGACCAGCGAGGCAGAACTCAAGTAGAAAATTCTTTGCTTTTTTATAAAATATACTACCTCCTAGTAAATTACTATTGTAATTAAAAATAGCCTTCAGTCTGATAATTGTAAGATATAGGTGTTAGATTTGAGCCTTAAATTCTCATTGTGTAAGGCCCTATGTATAAGCTGATGGAAAGCTTCCCTGTTGTTGTATGACACCTGAATTCCAGGCTGTCTCTGACAGTAAATATCATATCTTTAGGAGAATCACCCTATATGAAGACACTATATTTCCCACTTGCATTCTCACATGAACTTTCTATCAACTATTCCCATAAACACAGAAAATAGCAAAGAGAAATTTCTAATTTATATTAATAAATTCCTCCCTAATTCTCAAATGTATTGTCATTTTTGTGTAATAATACATTAAATTCAATTTATAATTCTGAAGACTGTTCACAAATATGTATATAAATTAAGGCTACCCAAATGTTTTTCTGTGAACCTGCATCCAGTTAGGCCATCTCACATTCCTAGACCTGTCTCTCCAACTGATAGATATTATATTGACAACAAATTGAGAGCAGCATGCATATCTATATACCCTTTATTTCCCCAAAAAGACAAAAGTACAGAGTAGACTAGAACTATTTGAATTGTATATAAACCTGCTTATCAACAGCTAGCTAAATTAAAATATAAGTTTGAGCCAGCTTATTCAAATTGATTTAACACTCACTGCTTGAGAAGGTTCCTAGGGAAGATTCCCACTAGCAAAGCTTTAATAGTGCAAATGAATTTTATGAACACAACAAGAGTGTAATCTCTTTTTTAGCCAAATTTCCTTTAACTAGAAAGACTCTTTGCCCTCAGAAATGTTTATATTTCATGCAGGGTAGGATTCATTTCACTGATCCTTAGAGGACTGTGAGTTAAAATCTCAGCTATGATTTTAGGCTAGTTCTACAATCTGTGGGAAGAAGTAGACCTTTTGAAAACTGTATGTTACTTCCTG
>JAUBNY010000001.1:13764258-13791677 GCA_032275445.1 Crypturellus soui
GAAGTAGACCTTTTGAAAACTGTATGTTACTTCCTGTTACACAGGAAGGCATGGTATTTCACATACATATTGTAGGCACCTGTAGCATAATGTATAATGCAATATACCATAGAGCAACCGCAATGTGAGACAACAAAAGTGACCCATGACATTGACCTTGACCTGAATAACCTCCAAGTTGCAGCTATCAATGTAACTTCAGTATTTTGTATGCATTTAGCATTATTTTTTCTGATGAACTTATCCAGGCTCTCCATAAACTTCTGCAAACTTTCAGTATCCCTTTTTTCAGATACTTCACAGCTTAGCCAGACACTATGAAAAAAAACACTTAATTAGGAGTACATTTCCTTCTTGATTAATGTACTGTCCCTTAATTCTTGTCCTGAAGAAGAATAAGATCCAGATCACTTCAGACTTTTCATGATTTCAGAGTTCTTAATCATATTGTGCCTGAACTTGTTCTGTCAAATCTCCAAATTCAAAAAATAAAGGTGATGATTGTTGTAATACAGATGCTGAGCCCGAACCATACTTGACAGTAATATTTATGAGTGCAGATATGTTGCTTTCCAGAATGACCACAACAAGCTTTCAGATAACCACAAAAACATGACATAAGCATGTTCCCAGAAATCTGTGGGGAAAAACTAAAACTGAGAAGTAGGGGAAAACAAAGAGAGAAACAACATTCTTTAAACAACGAATCCAATTTCTCTCTTATTTTTTTTTTACATCAAAGTGGTGTTAATACAAACATCTTCATCTGCTGGTGTATAAGAGAAGTGAGCACATTACTCATAACTCTGTAGGTTCAAGAAAGCTTCTTAGCTGAGCATGTCTTTTATGCTGCTTTGACAAATCTGAGAAGTATGAACGTTAGAAGTATCACATTTATGTTAAATGAGACAAAGACAGCCTTCACCTCTGTACTTTGTGACTACTATCCCTATTGCAAAAGGAACTGAGAGAATGCTGATGAAGGTTTAGTGGGACGCCAAGAAGGCTCTAGCTTCTGGTAGTAGCTCTTGATACGGCAGATGCTCTTAAATGATGCAATGCGATCAGAAAAAAAAAAAAAACATGCAGAGCTTCATGTACCCTTGGCAGATGTCACTATTTTCAGCTGCCAGAACAACTTCCGGCAATCCATGTGTGAATTAGATTAGCCCCAGAGCTGCTGTTACTCAGGCCAACCCCACCACCAGCCAGAGTGCAAATACCAGAAAACACAAAGATAGCATAAAACCACACTTGTTCACATTCTTTGTAATGACTGTATTTCAGCTTGAACTAAATAATAAGCCCACAGCCTGCAGAGTAGAGGCAGAGAGTGAATTCATACAGCTCAGATCTGCATCTTTCATATCTTGAAACTGGGGAAACATGTAAAAGCAGCTGGCCTTTTTCTGCCACTAAACACTATTCTTGCCCATGCTGCGTGCTCATTAAGTAGTATAACAATAATTGTTTTTGATAAGAATATGACATATAAAACATTGTGGATCCGAAAGCTCTAATTCTTCCATACTCCTTCTTAAGTCATTGAAATGCAGTAGCATTAGCCATGCATGGATATTTTAAAACGCCTCTGGGAGAACAAGGCTTTCCTGGCAAATCTATCTTTTTAAAGGGAGCCCTAGCTAGGCTCTCTTCTTTCACTATGTGGGAGGAGTGGGGATCATGGCCGCACTGAAGCCCAAGCATTACACATGAAGCAGAGACAGCCTGAGAAATTTTATGGTTTCTTTGCTCTCACTTATCACAATGAGCCTTATGAGTTTTATTCTATAGAGGCACTTGGAGATCATTTTGCAAGCTTTCACACTCCGTCAACATGGAAAAAGCCAAATAAAATACGTCTGTTTCAGGTAATAATCTTAAATTAGAGGAGTCATAACAGACTCTAAGAAGCAGTGTGAGTTCTTCATTCAAGTCAAGCAGTAACAGGGTGACCTGATTCGCAACAAATCCTGCTTCTCTTACGGCAGAGGAATATATAATTATTAAAAAAAAAAATGGAAGTAGCAAGGATTAAATTACGTCGCCAGAGCAGCTTGTTTCTAAAGGGCTTATTACAAGCATGAACCGCAAACCTGTGATTTTTCTTTTTTCACATGAATTGATGTCATAATGAGGTTTAAATGGAGACTCGGTGTCTACATTGCCTCCCAGAGGAGAGGGGTTCCCCTTCTACCCTGGGCAGAGTGCCTCCTTCTGCTGTGCTACTTAATGCAAATGTAAACAAAAAGGAGAGTCCAAGCATGAGAGCTGAATTCATTTCGAGCTGGCTGTCATGGGCTTTCACTTTGGTCTCTTCATGGTTCACAAGGGTACCTTTCAAGTCTGGTTTCTACAGAAGATGCTTATATGATAAAAGGGTCAACCTAAAGCAGAAATACAGTGCTGATTGTGAGCTGGAAACAAATCTGCTTATTGAAGTAATCCATGTGGAACCTTGATTGTAGAAATCTTTAACACTTCTGTTATTGCAACAACTGAGAATACAGCAGGAAATCTCAAATGAACAGCTCTTTTTTTCTACCAGTCTTGAAAACTAATGTTTTATTATAAATCTGTCCTTACAAACACATATTGCATCCCCTCAGGGCTAGCTCCACTGTGTAGGCAGATTAAGCGGTTGCCTATGGCAGCAAAATGTTAGGCATGGCAAAATGTTTAGTGACTGTTTATTGTGTGACCATAAGCTGGGTGAAGCAGACATTTTCCAGTATGCTGAGGGCTACAAAAACCCTGGAGATATCACCAACTTCTCCAGCTCTTCTGCATACAAATGAGCAATAAAAATGAGCAGAGTTTCACAGTAAGAAAATCTTTTATATATATATTACAAACTCTATAATAAATAGATCAAAAGAATATTAAGATATCTGCTGCTGTAACAAGATGATTAGCATGTTTTATATTCTAAAAAGTCAGAACTGTATCATTGGTGTGGCATTCTACTAAGAGCTATTGGGTCATCACCTTGAACTTTTAGCCATGGAGTATTCAGACAGCTACTGGATACCTGAGGAAGATCTTGCCAGTTCCAAAGTGGAATGAATATAAGTATGAATGTCTATTCATGCTAAGAATCTGATTACAGGGACAATTATTCACCATGCTTCCTTTAAAAGAAAACGGAGTCACCCATTAAGGACACTTTAAAATATTATCTTGGCAGAGATAACGTCGAACATGGAGAAACGATGTTCAAATGTGAGACCACAGGAGCATGGCAAAACGGATGTATTCTGTCTGCGGCATTACCTACTCAGTCTTCAATCACAAATCTGTTTTTTACAATACACTCCAACATTATTGCTCTGTTCT
Organism: Crypturellus soui; assembly: GCA_032275445.1. Classification (NCBI taxonomy): domain Eukaryota; kingdom Metazoa; phylum Chordata; class Aves; order Tinamiformes; family Tinamidae; genus Crypturellus; species Crypturellus soui. The sequence continues at coordinate 13,767,595 of JAUBNY010000001.1, forward strand.
TGGGTTATATTTGAAGCCAAGGCCAGATCTGTGTGGTTGGAGTGCTGAATCAGACTGACATGCCAGTCTCCAGCACCACACCATACTTTCCTCTTCCTCCATAATAGATAATCCTGCCCAGTGCATTCCAGGTGTGTTGGTCATGACTGTTCTTCAGTAATTAATGGGCTGTCTCCAGATCTTAAGAGTGGTGTTTGGGTTCTTAGAAAAATCATGCCATTTTAAAGAAGGATGTGGGAGAAGCTTGCTTTATAGACTAAACTGAAAGGTATAACTAGATGACATATATCAGATCTTTGGATAGTATCACTGCTGGACAGCAGTGTCTATGAATATGTTCATGCTATTTAACAGATAGTAGCTCACCTCCCATGCCAGAGTATCCATGGCAGCACAGTGCTCAGTGCAGGGTCACTGCACTAAGCAGATTGTTTACACTAGCTTGAAGCGTTTCACACTGGCTTGAAGACCTCTGCTAGCTGCCTTCAAACTTATATACAGGTCTCTTGGGTTTCATGTCTTAAAAGGCTTAAACAACATGGACTGATTGTAACCACAGAAATTAGGGGTTTGGTTTGTGGCAAGCGTGTACCTGTGTGTTTGGAGCATAATATTGTCTGAAATATAAAGTAATGAAAGCAGTAGTGAATCCAAACATACATCTTTGAACAAATAAAATGCAGAAAGACAGACTTGGATTTCATAGAAAGGAATCTGCTGGCTGATTGTTTCTTCTGCTAAGAGAACAAGATAATGAGGATTTACTCAACTAAACAACTAAAACCCCCAGAACTTCTATCCAAATAAAACTTCCATCAGAAGAAAACTGATCCAATTTGAAAGGTGACTACTTCAGACAAAAACATTAGCAAAGCAAAACAGCCTCTTAATAGGTTATTAAAACAGGGTTGCATGATTAGTGGTCCCTGCTCTACATACAGTTCCCCAGTCGTTCCCAGTAGAGTTTTCAGGGCTGAGCAGGACATGAAATTTATAAAGCAGTGGTCTGGAGAAGACACTGCCCCAAAATGGATCCCAAGAGCCTGTTACAAATCAGTGGTGTTATCCCATGGGTGATGTTATCTCCCACTCTGTTTTTTTGTTTGTTTGTTTGTTGGTTGGTTTGCTTTGTTTTCTGAGTGAGCTTTCTGAGTAGAGTGGCTCTTTGATGAAGATTTAGGTGCACAATACTTGGAGTCAAAAAATCAACTGTTGAAGAAGAAATCAGTCAGATTACATACAACAAACAGAAGTTTTTCATTATTTAGCAGATCAATTTATTCACAAATAGTTTTCTCACTATTTGACCATCTTTAACAAGTCCCCTTAATTGAATTTTTGTCTCTTCTCACCAACCTCATAGCCACATGTAAGTTAATATTTGTCACTCAGTTCTGCAGGAGCAGTGGTAGGGTTAATATCTGGTTGCCTGAAAGTGAGTCAGAGTTTTATTGTTGGAAATAGGGCAAAGATTTTTCTGAAGATTGAAAGCTCTGGCAAATTCCAATAACAACCACAGGCATTTGTTGATTGCTTCAAATAAAGTGAAGGGATTTTCAGAAATGCATTGTTTCTCTGTTATAGACCCTTGTCATATTTTTTGTTTTATGAAATGAAATGTACTATGAATTCTAAAAGAAATGGACTTTTAAAGCCATTCTGGTCTACCTATGCACTAATCTGATAGTGCACATTGTATATATTGCATACTGTCAATGGTTTAATGTTTGACATAGTAGACTGTGATTAGAAACAATATATTTTGAGGAGAACAAAAACATGTATGAATTCATGAACTATATTCAACAAAGAATAAATGAAAACTATATGTTAACATAAAAATGCTCTGCTTCTATGTACTGTCTTTCCTAGATGAAGTTTTCAATTTTTATTTCATTTGTTTCTCCAAGTGTCATAAATGTAAAATGAGCAAATGGTTAAAATGGCTTAAATAACTCCTACTGCCAAAAAATGTACTTCAGTTTAGAAGAAAAGTTTCAAATTAAAAAAAAATATATATATATATATATACATTATTACAGGCTTCTGCCAGAACAATTTGGCATTTGCTGTTTCAGTTCACCTTGGACTGAAATTTATTCTCATTACTGGTTCATTTACAGGTCTGTACCTGTAATTCTGAAGAGTCACATATACTGCTTTGAAGCTATACACTCTGAATTCACCTCTTTGGAAGCAAGAGGAACTTTTTTGAATGTGATTAGCGTCCTCTCCATAAGAATTATTCCCCACAGTTGGAAATTTCAGCTATAAAAAATATTAGGTTAAGGAAATTATAGTTTTATGAACCAACTTTTATGTATAAAGTTAAAATTCACAAAACAGATTTATTTTTATTTTAACCTACCCCATGTATGCCAGGCACTTTAATTTTTCTCCTTGCTCAGAATCTGAAGCCCCTGGGAACAGTTCCTTTGCACTCATTATGCATCTCCAGGGTACACAATTCAAACAAGAGCTACCTTGTGCTAACAGAGTGTTGATTTGCTTGCGCTCATGAAAGCAAGGCGAGTGCTTTTCGGGATGAGGGGAGTGGAAAGATGCTATAGCTTTTGAATAAAATATTCTTCTTATAACCTTGTAGAGATGTTGAATGGTTGCAGGTTTCTCATATTTTAATACTTCTAAAATGCCTTACCTTATGAAAATAGAGGTTTCCTTTCAAAAGTAAATTCTATGAAAGAGTTGTATTTGAGTATACTTTATTATTTATGGTTGAAAAATATCACTTTCCTCTACCTTTCCTTAGGATTTTTCTTTACCCGCAGCATACTGTGTTTTTTAGGACTCAGTCCTTTACTCATGCATAAACATTTCAAGAACTATGGCCTTGAGCAGCAATCTTGCAAAGATCCAGTCTATTCATAAGCCGGGAGGTATAAAGCATCTACCGTTAAGCACACAACTTAGGAAAACTCTAAAATTCTACAGTAAGGACTTCATGACTTCTCTGAAGTTTCTCTCTGAAAATTATTGGGGTATTTTAAAGTAATTCTTGCTAGAGGATATTTTTCACGTTTGTAATAATTCATACTCTCTCTGGAGCATCTCAGGTTTCTGCTTTCTTTTATACAGCCTTTAGACCATTTGAAGGTGAATAAAAAATTATTTCTTTTTACCTTCTGTATGCCATTTGTTATCCATTATTCCCCTGTATTTATTTCCTTCTTCCTCACTGCTTTAAAACACACAGATTCTTTTTCTTCTTAGTCTAGTTGATAACATCTTCTCCAAACATAAAAATACTTTCTTGTCAGTAACAAATACACTTTTCCTTCATTCATCAGAAAATTTTTACTTTCATTACTAAAAGAGGGGAAGTCCAGGACCTAACGAAAGTAGAGTTGCTGGTGAAAGTGGCCATCAGCAGGCAGGACTGGGGGAATGAATGCACATGGACCTGAATGGTCAGAGATGAGCCATAAGAGGTTTAAGACACTGTTATTTATTACTAACATCGCAAACAGCAGTCAAGCTCTTAGCAGAAGGACTCTGTAAAAATATCCCTTATAATTTGGTAATTCTTGTTCTCAGATATAAGTGAAAAAAACATAACAGGTACTAGTAGCTGCGTTGGCTTTATGCTTCCACCTTTTACCCATCTCTTTGATTACACAAATATTGCTCAGGATATGGTAAGTAAGACAGAACTTGGCATGGGAGTTATGATCAGATCTAATCCTAACATGACATCCATCTACTCTTTAGCAGGCTAAACAAGCATTCCAACACAATACTACAGATAGCATAAAAATTACACTTAAAGAGATTCTGGCTACAGCTAAGGTTGACACAACCTTTCATGAGGCAAATTCGCCTACTAAATCATAGCATAGATGCCAACATTTCTACCCGAAACAGAGTGATGAAAGAATAGTACAGGTCAGGAGCTGAAAACTTCAGAGTAGGAAGGCTCTATTCTCACTGCTATATTGAGCATCTAGGATGCTCAGCTTCTTTGCCAGGAATGGGATGCAATCAGTATCCCAATCCAAATCCTGAACATTACCTTTTCACCTCAAAATTCTCTCTTAAAATCTCTACAGAAAGATTGATGATGTTTCTGTATTTCCAGAAGGACACTCTGAAGCAAGCATTGCTTTTCTTATGGATGCAGGTGTTTTGTGGAATCAGCCTTTCAGCCTTTATTGTGATGTTTCATTAGCAAGTAAAACTTTATTAATATATCTGGTTCTTCTCTTGCTCTTTCTTTTCAGCTTGTATCCTTTGTCACTTCATTCTTTCCATTAAAAGAAAAAAAAAGAAAAAAAGAATGCTACTCACAGAAAAGCATTTTCACATTTATTTCCATCATCTGATTGTGATAGGAAATGGCCACTGCACAGCCTGGCCAAGAATACTGAGGCCAGGAATGTGGGATCAAGGAAGCAGAAAGCTGAAAATGGATCTGTGCTCTGGCTACAGAGCAGTGCAGGTGCAAATAAATCGTCCTAGTGGCAATCCCCCCGGAGAGCACTTTCAAAGCAGGGGCTGAGTGACACAGAGGATCAGTCCCGGTCCCACCTAAGGGCATGGGGCTGTGGGACTCAAGTACTTTGTTCAAGAAAGCCTCCTCCACGCCCAGCTGCCTGTGAGCTCCATGTCTGCTACATTTGTTAGTCTCAATGCATATGCACCACCACATATGCAATGCAACAGCATAATGAGCAGAAGTCAGGATGTAACTCAGTCTGGCATATTGGGCAGCCACATTAACAGCCAGCATAAATACCACATCATGTGCTCTGGCTAATCCAATGGAGATGCATAGCTGTAAAAATCTGTGCTCATACCTCACCTAAACCTGTGCTGGATAATGCTCAGTCTTGATTTAACCACATGTAACCACGATTTTAGGCTTTCTTTATTTCCTCCCCCACCCTGCCCCCACCAACGAACCCAACATTACAAGGACTCAGACATTCCCAAGGTCATATGTACAAACAGGTTTCCTGAACACAGCTACACAATGAAGTGTCATGAACTATAGTACATTGCTTGGAACATTTTGAATTTTAGTATTACACAACTTTAAACATATAAAAAAATTGCAAGATATAATAAAAAAGCTGGTAGGAAATAAATGTAGTCTAAAATTCTCCTGAAACTAGCCTCCCTGTGTCTGCATCCAAATACTATTTACTGTGCTTAAAGTTTGTTAGTTTTTCCCTCTGATTATTTAAGGACTAATCAAAACTGTACCTTCACTCTGGGAGATTTCACACTTTCCTCTGATGACTAATGACATCCCAAACAAATCTGACTGCAGGCATTTTTCTGTGCCTTTTCCTCCCCTAAGATGTATTAGTGCTGTCATCAGCAGGTGTAGGGAAAACACAGAAGCCCAAGTACAGGGTGTAACAAGTAAGCAGGAACTGCACTTAAATTGTTTGATTTGAAATGCAAAGGTAGTGACTCATCTCAGCAGGAGTTTGGGATTTTGGAGCACATGGGTCCCTTACTGGAAAAGAATAACTGATGCACAGACTGGGGATTATCTTTCCTAGCCTAATACATGCAAAGCATTTCATGGGAACTCTTCCCATTCATGGCATGAAAATATATATATTCTGCTATCTAGCTACATATGAGCTTCGGCTGTTGTTTTATGTAAATATATATGTGCATATATATTCATAAAATAGCACCAGAACTTTATTGTGCCAGTTCTGTGCTTAGAGTTTCAGTTAAAATAGGATCTGTACTTTAATAACATTACTGTGAGCATTTTCCTTGCCTCTTCCACCTAGCTCACGCTGGGTCCTATCCACATGGCACAGCGAAGCACTAACAGCCTTCAGGCACCGCCACGCAAATTACAGGAGCTCGACGATGCTCCTTTCAGGATGAATTACAGTCACTCTACCTCTCACATGTCACATTTGACTTTGACCCACTGATTTGAAATGCATTTAGGGAAGGCAAATTATGTGTAACTAAGTTTTTAAGCTGGCGGCGCCTCATCTGACTAGGGGCATCTGGGCGCTTGTGCCTGGGGGCTGCCATGGGGCTGCCATAGGGGCTCCTTGGGGCTCCCTCCGGCATTGAGTTGGAGAGGCCATCCTGGAAAGTTGGGAGAGTCATTAGCAAGTCATTGGCTAATGAGAGCAAATTGATCCAGCAAATCTGAGACAGCTTGTGCCTGCTCCTGTTAGGTGCACGCGCTGAGGACTGTGTCGGCACAGCGGGGCAAGACTGGGACATGTCCAGTCCTCTCCAAGGCCACGTCCTACTGGCCCCGGTTTTGGCCGTACTGCTCCAGCTCCCCACATCCCCCAGGCCCAGCGGCTCCCACCGTGGCCCACAGTGGCCACATCTGTGTCATGCAGCTCCCAGCAGGTCGGACACAGCGCCTCGGTGCCTGGCAGCCACGGGCAGTTCAGCACTGCCACAGAGCGTATGACTATTTAATGTGTCTTGGCAGGCATGAGCTTGATGCTGTGCTCATTCGCCATGGCAAACAGAATAGCACCCACGAGGGGACAAAGCCTCGGATGCTTCATGCAATGTTCACCCTCGCATGTATATTTCTACACAAATAACACATCCTAGGATACTCTGGATTTACACTGACATCCTTCACCTTTGCCTTGGTAAAGGACTGAAGGTAACTGTTTGCTGTCAACATGATACAAATGGACCATATGGAAATGAAAATCAGGTGTTCTTACGTTTTGTTTTTAACTGGAGCTGTGCAATTCATCATTTGAGGAATTTCTGCAACTATTAAAACACAAAGTGCTGCCTACCCAAAGTGCTGATCATTATGTGAGCACTACGAAGTTTATAAAGATTATACCTGCAACTCTACTATCATACTTCACAGGTGTAAAATATTCACCTCTGTAATGCACACAAAGAGCACAAGCACAGCACAAAAAGCCTGTTCCTGAGACCAACCAGAGCTATATGCAAATTCTTTCAAGTGATGAAAAAAGTTTAGACACCGACCTGCAGTAGGAACAAAAATATTGCAATATCATTACTGTTACAAATTCTTTTTTATTATTTTTTTTGTTCCTTTTGTGTTTATGTTATAAACCCAGAATATTCAAACACTGCAGGCCAAGAATGTAATAATTCTTTGAACAAGTAGGCAAATTAAAATATAGAAAAAAATGACTTGCAGAAAATATGAAGAAAATTCAGAGAGAATTAATTCAGAGAGCTGATGTGTGTTCTCCTCTTGTCCTAGTAGAGCCTTGTATATTGACGTTAGATTCCCCAGTTTCACAAGTTTCAACATTACTGTTTTGTTTCTTATTGCCTTGGATTTTGCAAAGTTTATTTCTTTATTTATCACTTCTGTCCTCAGTTAGCTCAGCCAAAGGGCACGGTGCAAGAGAGTGTAAATTAAATTCTCTTTTACAAAGTTTGTCAGATAGACTTGCACCTAATTACTAGTTTGTAGATCACACCATTTCATAGTTCCTCTTGCCTATAGCTGCATTTTCCCAAACAGGATTCCTGACCTTGGAAGGAGATGGAGGAAGGAAGAAGAATCTAAGAAATATATCAATACAGATGGCAATGCAAAACTGAGGTCTCAGTTCCTTAATATTTCTTACTGCTAATTTTCCCAACCCCTTCTGTTGTGGTGAAGATTTATTCCAAAAGTAATGAATTGTTGAGCAAAATAATATTGCCAGAAGCCCATTGTTATTTACATCTGATGCTAGTCTGCACTTAGAAGAGCCCTATAAAACTTGAGGTGTCCTAGAACTTCTGCTGAGATCAGTTTGTAGCCATGCATCTATTTCCATTTTTCCATCATTTCAGAAGTATAGTCCAAAAGGGACAGTGCAGAGACCAAGGTTTTTCAAGGAAGCCTTCAAAAATCTGAGATATTTCTTCAATGTGTTTTGACCCCCAATAAAGAATTTTGTAAGACCTGGGTGGATTTCACTGCTGAAATTTAACTGAATTTCCCTGAATTTTAAATAAAAATGTTTGAGTCATCAATAGAAAATTGAACATAGTGCTTTTGGTTTCATGATATGCTTATGATGTAAATTTAGTTTCAGTCTAACAGGCTTAAATCAAGTCTAGCTATCAGAGTTTCATACGGCATGGTATAGGAACAACTTTCATATGGAATTTTTAATGTGTTCAACTCAGCAATGGAGAAAAACAGAATTTCAGCATGGCGCTTTAATGAAGAATCCTTAAATTGTTGTTTTGAAAATCCTTAATTTAAATTTATGCCACTGAAGATTTTCTAGATTTCTGAAATGCTTATTGTAAAGTGCTCTTCTTATTTTTACCATTTCTACCAACATATTCAGTATGAATGAGAACCTCATTTATACTAAATGGGAGGATAACCCCCATCTGCAGTGAACTATATGAAAGCTGCCTTAACCATGCACATTTAATTACCTCACCTGTACTACAAATCTACTAATCATACTATACTTCAAACACCCCAGGGCAAAGACTGTTGTTTTGTTTTCGTGTTCCTCATCTCTTTTAATCCCTTTAGACCTATTTCTGTGTTCTCTAGTGTTTACAGTACCTTCCAATTCAGCATCATCTGTGATTTTCTCAAAAGTGCTTTTTACACTCTCTTCCAGAATATAAATGAAAATACTACACAAGATCAGTTCTCACGTATATACTGACACTCCTATATAAGCAATTATTTCCAGGAAATCATTAGCTATCTTTATCTACTGTGATGCACAGCTGCTTACCATTGGTTTGCAGAGGGGAAGTATTCTTTTTCATAATAATGAATTAAGCTATTCAGTTTGGGAAACAGCAAGTAAATTAAAAAAAGATCATTTTAACTTATTATAAATGATATTCCGAAAAGACTGTACAAAAATAATGAATTAACTACCATGTAAGCAACACTTTGTGACACTTTCTTTGGGATTATTGTATCAAATTATTGCTGGAATGGAATGGAAAAAAAAAAAAGTGGAAGAAAATCTTATTAAGAGTCAGCACTTTCTTTGGTAGGAGTTCAGCAGTAATTCTCAAGTAACTAGGACACTAGTACCTGATGACAACCATGATCAGGTCTCCAGTGCTATAATTAGCAGATATTTATAGAGTTCAAAATATTTCAAATATTTCAGATAGATAAACAAACTAAGGACCTATATGCTTTCTATGTAAATAAATAGGGAAAAAAAGACAGATGAAGCCATATAAATACATAGCAAGCAGGCAAAATAGCAGTGTTAAAATGCAGAGCAAGTAAGATCAATTTGTAAGAAGTTATCTGAAATTCAAATTTTTGTTAATAGCTTGCTGGTTCCAAGAAAAGGCAGTTGGCATTTTGATTATAACTACTTCATTTATTGGCTTAATGCTGTATATAATCTTTCTAAAACAAATACACCAAATTAATAATCACACGAACTGCTGCAGTGCTCTTAGCACAGGATTCACAGTAGCTCAGCATGGCCTGTGTGTGTATTTTTTTTTTCCAAGCAATTAAACTGTATCCTTTAAGATCATTAAGGCTCAGGGTTAGACCGGTCTCTTTATTCTTTTAAACAGATGTTTGGGGGATCCTGGATGCCCTTTTTTTTTATCACCTTCTGCTAATTACTATCTGCCTATTCTCTCCATTCCCTGGCTTTCAAGCAGCCAGTGGGCCCCTGAATACCATCTGTTCAAAATTCTGGTCTCTGCCCTCTGTTAGACCTCTTTAGACCTTAGTCTTTTTTCTTTTCCATTATGGAGATCATGCATGCATTAGGTGGGTCATGTTCCTTTTGCAATACACAGTGGCACGTGCCAATGCCCTTGAGGGATCAGCTGCAAGGCTAAATTTAAAATTGGCTTGCTTCCCCCAAAACAACATTAAGCTTTTGTTCTCCCACATACAATTTAATACAATTACGGAGATATAACTAATTGTCTGCTTTAGATTTTAGTGAATCTATTAAATAACTTTTTAAAGCTACAGAGCATAATTAATTGAATAAAATATGCTACCAAAAAAAAAACAAAAAGAGGGAGCTGCAAACATTTAATGTCTTTTAAATCTCTTTCAGTTTAGGGCAAATTTCTAAGCTTCCTCTGACAAGAGGTTAAAATATGCTGCTTATCTCAGGCACAGGCTACCTTTCTACCTGAGAAACACCAAGTATTAAGCTAAAATCATATCAAATTTACTCATGTGAAAGAAATTATGCAATATTTCTTGCAGCTTCTAAAGTAAGCAAGAAATATTCCCTCTATGATAAATAAAGAGTTCCTTCTCTTCTTTGATTGTTACTGTACAAATCACCTTTTTTGGGTATATATTACAGACTACAGAAAGACATTCAAGGAGATTTGAAAGCAAAGAGAAGGGGCTGTTTCTTCCTGAATCACTAGTATGATTAAACCCTAGAGACCATTTTAAGACTATGTTATAATTTGCACATCTTTTGTAAAGCATATGAGTCTTTGGAGGATTCAACAGCTCACAGGTGGTTGACTGTCTTGCATGAACAAGTATAAAAAGCCATTCTCTCTCATAGAAGGGATCCAGCTGAAAGTCTATGGATCAGGCTTCCATAGCCAGCCAAGCTACCGCTTGTGAGGGCCACAAAATCTCCTCTTACATTCTTACACTTTGAAATACTCTGCAGCATTCATTTGCAGAGGAAACATTTGTATGTGAATCAATCTAAACTCAACTGCATTATTCCTGTCAGCATAGATTGTTATTATTATCCATACCAAAGTGGATTAATATTTTCAGCAAACTTTTGCTTGTTTGTGACTCTCAAGAGTAATACCCATTCAAATGTAATGCTGCTAGAGTCAACTGAAAGTTAAAAATAGCATAATGTAGAGCATATATAAATGTACCATACTGTCTTAACAACATTTCCTGCCTGTATATCAATCTATCTCCACAAGATTGATATTGGTAGTCCAAAAAATCTTCCTTAAGAAAAAAAGCCTATCTCCTGGAAAAGCACTTTTAAAGTCTGTGGATTTCCTCCAAAATACAACCACTGTTTCTCTCATGTGACAAAGATCTAGTTTTGGGCAAACATCATTCTTAAACTTGTGACATGTTTGTGTTGATAAAGTGTAAACATTTTCCTCTGAGCCACAAATGGTTTGAAGTAAGAACCTAGTCCAAAACTACTGATGTCATTTAAAAGACTTGTATTGACTTCAGTAGGCTTTCAGTCAGCTCTGGGTAATCTGTCTCTACAGACAGAGGGATAAAATACCAAGGATAAATTTCATGTTGACTGCTTTGATTATGAAATGTTTTGAGTTTATGATCTCAGGAAACATAGTGCTTAGGAGAGGAGGTTCAGTCAGAGCCTCATAATTTGTCATGTATCACTGGGAGTCTTCTGGCATGAAAACAAAACAAAAAAACCACCATAAATGAATAGGTTTTGCTAGCTTGTTTTGCTTTAATCAGCGCCTCCCCCCCCTCAAAAAAAAAAATTTGTTTCTGCCCGTAAAAGAAACAAAATTAGTGCTGCAACATTTCTCCATAGAGAAATAAAGGATAAAGGTTCCGTAACTTTGTTTTCTTCTGTTTTCTTTTGTTTTACTGTTCCTACTTTGAGTACCACAAAAACAGATCAGTCTGAATAACTTCATATCTTTCCAAAACCTGATGGAAACAAATTTCACAAAAAAACAGGCACCTTGATTTGTACAATGGGGTAACATTTTTTATCACCCAAGATCAAGAAAATAATAAGTTTCATTTTCAGAAGGTGAGTTAGCAATTTCAATAAGATTTAGATGCCACTGGCAGGACTGTCAAAATCTCTAAGTGAGATGGACTTCTGGGACAGAATCCAACTCATAAACATCTAATTTGCCTTTCAGTCTTAGATACCTAATAAACCAGACCTCCTGTAGTGATGGCCTCAGTTCTTTTTATGAGGAATAGAAACACCCTTGCATTCCTTGATGTCTCTAGGTAGAAGGTCCTATCCTTCTCCTATAGGTCCTATGGGACCAGCTATAAACAATTTCTAAGTTCAGTAAACACAGCAAGATTAGAGCAGGGTCCAGAATGATGAACCTCACTGCGGAGCAGAGCATATTCACCTAAACTCAGCAGTATTTCTGAGCTTCTTCATGTAGCTGAAAGCCCATGCAGAATGAGAGAGCTTTTTTTCTGTTTTCCTTCTGCCTTCCCCGAGAGGCTGCATAATTCTATTCTTAGGATACTTACAACTCTTTGAAAATGTTATTTAAAAGACCCTGTAAACCTGGACTTTCAGGCTCCTATAATCACTAGTAACCTTGGCAGTTGTAGTGAAACCTGCTCGTCGTTGAGAGTTCACATGAAAACCACTGAAAGCTGAGTCCGCATTTTTAGTCCACTCCAGCTATGCTCCACATTTGCTTTTAATATTTATGAAGAAAATTGAGAATATATTGCTTCAGAAACTTTTGTATACTATACAGAGAGAATGAAAAAGCTCAAACACTCTCCTTGGGAATTAGATCTTTTGTATAAATTAATGTATTCAAAGAGCTCAGGTATAATAATAGTAATCCGAAGGATGAATATGTTTTCATTAAAGATTTACAGCTGAATTTGTAATGAAAGTGGAACAATATTCTGAGGACTATTTCAGAAATGTAATAGATTAAAGAGCATGCTGTAGTTTATTTACCTATTTATTCCATTTATGCTTGTCTTCAATTCTCAGTCAATTAGTTTGAAGTCTCATTTAAGACTTGGACAGCATCTGTGTACAATAAGTCTGTCATCACTGTTATGGGTGAACACCCTGTGAATTTGAACATCTTATCACACAGTGACAAGACATTAAGGCTGTTGGGTACTACCTTAATAATGAATAATTTTTCCTCTGATAGCAGTTGTGACAAGAGAAGCACAGAGAAAGAAAAATATTCTAAATGTTAATCCTTTCATTCCACTGGATAAAATGCCAACAAGAACGCAGTTGTGAACAAAGCTCAGAAAAAGGTAGATTGCTGGCCACATGGATATGATCTCACTTCTTTGTTTCCAGACATATCTCTACATCTGTCATGGACTGGGTTCATGCTCTCAAGGGATTCTCCTGCAAATTAATGTTCAATCCTTGAACATTCACTAGGGGCCTTCACCTGATCCAGAAAGTGAGTGTGGGAAGACGGAGAACAGTACATACAGGATTCATCTCACCTCTACACATCTACACCATGCGCTGCTGCAATTGAGCTAGTCATCATATATTCACCTTACAGCTGATGGAGAAAAATAAATATCTCCAAGATGCAATTCATTTAATCTTTATTCAACAGCTAACAAAGGATTAAAATAATAGTGTCAGTTGGTTACAATGATGACGCCCCATAACTAGCAAGTCTAAGCCTATGTGTGGATATCTACTCTCAGTCAAATGACTGCTGTCCACCGCACAGGAGTATTTCAGATCTCTTGGTTTGTCAAGGCTTGTTATTAATAGGCTTTTCAAAGATTTTCTTTGGAGATAATGTATTTTGGGGCAAAGTCTCTTCAAATCTTATATGAGGTGGGCAGAAGTCAACAGGTTTTCTATTCACCATCACAGAAAGAAATTAAAAGGTTAGGGAGGGGAGGAAAACCCTTGTATTTTTTATATTCTTGAGAATAGAAATAATAGAGGCAGATTCTTCTGATTCAAGAAGATGGAGCAATAGGCCCTCAGAACTTTCTGATACATTTCTGTTCCTGTAGAAAAAGCACTTTAGCTCCCTGTCAGCATTCTGTGTAACATTTCTTTCTAAGTCTTGTTTGGCACTTTCCACCAAAATCACATTGATTTCTATGGCAATAAATGGAGCTTTAGAAGACATATGGTTAAAGGAATGCACCACTTGGGTTCCCTGTAGTGTAGTAAAACAAATTCTGGACACATGGGTTGTTCTTTGATGACTTACTTTATTAGGTTTCCAAATCACGCTGATGCCCAGAGGGTGTGAATAGAATTGAAATAGCTTTACATTGCCACAGGAGAGTTGGGAAGGCCCCATTTTATGAGGCTGAGGTTAACACTAAAATAACGTGTGACAGATGGTCACTTTTTGCTGCTCATCTTATTTGACCAGTATTTTTGTAACAGACACAAGCAATCCACGGAGAACAAAACTGTAGAAGATATTCTGACTACTAAACTTCAGCTATTTCAGCTTTACTGATTCTAACCATGACTGAAGACGATAAGTTATATACTCTCAGGTCAGTAACCTTTACTGGAATATTCTTCATGTAAGAATAGTTGTTGAAGAATAAGAATAAAAGAACATTTATTTAATTAGTTTTCCCATTCTATATTTACAATTGTGTTAAGAAGATTATCCAATTATTTTTCTTTTTTACTTATAAGAGCTTTTATAGTAGTTAACATCAAATTCTCCAGTTAGTCCAATATCCTGTTTCCTGTTCTGCTTTAGCAGATAGATACACATGAAAAGAGGACCAGAAACTTGATAAGTAGAGAATGCTCCTTCTGCTCTTTTATCTTATTTACCTTTACCTTCTGGAGCTCATGGAGCTTATGACTCCATGAGCTGAATTTTGTACATAGACCTTTGTAGTCAATAGCTACAGATTCACTCCATGTATTTGTCTAGTCTTTTTTTTTTTAAAGTTATTATTCTGATAAATGCAACATGCTGTGGCAACAAGTTTAGTTACATTCTAGTGAAAAGAAGTTACTTACTCTTGTCTCCGTAATTTCACATTGTGAGAAACAGTGAATATTTTTTCTATTTAGTTCCTCCATATCACTCACATTGCTTAATAGACTGATAATATTAATCTACTTCCCTTTCAGTACATGTATTTTTATTCCAGACTGCTCTATGGGATTAGCGAAATTTTTTTTTCTTATGGAATTTTTCATTATTCGACATCACAGTTTGATGACACTGAGTCATCCTGGCTCTTGAGCATGATGCAAGTGCTTGATGAGAGACAGTAGCCTTCAATCTGCTTCCTTATATATCTCTTCCAATTTAAATGAGGATTTCTTGTTGTTAATTACATTTTTTTAACAAAAAACCTCCCAGAAGGTTTGCCAATGTCCAGAATATACAGCCTCCTGTACGTCTTGTACCATCTACAGAAACAGGGACTGCTTTAATCAAGAACTGTAACAGGCATCGGACATATTTCTGTGGTTATGCCTCAGTATTTCCTCACCAATTTCATAGTATTCTAATCAATAAATTGATTAAAGTCAGTCAAACGGTCAGCCAAGCTTACCAGAATTGTCAACAAACAATTTGAAGCAAATGAATCCACAGAGTGCATAGTTTCGTTTACGGCCTTTAAGCCTTTCTTCTCGATGAAGAGGGTGTAAAGATATAATTGCTTTAAACTCCCATCTTTGACTCTCAGCAGGAAAGAGTCTCAAACCATTTTTCTTGTCCCTAGCCATGCAAGTCTCTTCACCCGAGCTCTTACCTTCCCCACTTCTGTGCATGCCCCTCAGCAAACCTTTATTATTTTAAGTCACTTTATTCTCTTGAGATCCTCTTCATTCTGCTTCCTTTCCTTTTCCTCTCCAAAAGAGTTTTTTTTTTTTTCCAGCATGAACAAACACATGGCATTCTCCAGTAATCCCCTATGTTTCAAATCCTATTATGCTGTGGTGGAGAAACTTCCCTAAGAGGAAAATACAACTGTGAAAGGTTGTATAGATATCAAATATAAACAGCTAACCACAAAGAACATTGGTTAGGTGCAAAGCATACTTTTTTTTTTTTTACCCCAGGAATAGAAAAGAGTTCACCCTAGAACTGTTTTGGATAGATGTTTAGTTAGGTGTAACATGCCTCAGAGAGCAGAGGAACATCATCAGTCAGTTTGTAGCCTACGTAAAGCCTGCAGTGCTGCCCTCCTACCCATTAGTCATTCTGCTTTTGAAGCTTCTCACAGATGGCTTTCACTTCACAGCATAACCTTGAACAGTCTTTACTGTTTTTGCAGAATTGTAAACTTAGATTGCCATAACTATCCATTTTTACGAACTTCTACATTTCCATGGTAAAAATGAAATCTTTATCAACATCAATGGCAAAATTTTGATCTCCTCTTAGATCAAAATTTGATTTTCCTCTTAGTGAATACTATAGCAGATTTATCTCGTGTTTTTTCATATTACTACACAGTTTTCCGAGTACAAGGTCTAAGACTTACTATCATCACAACTGTATTCTACACAGTATATACATTTTGGCCTATACATTTCAACACCATTAAGGAGGAAGGAAAGGAAAGACAACAAAGTAGACTTTAGTCCTAGCTATAAGCTAATGTACAAATAGTACAAATTACAGCAATTTAAATGAATGTAATTAGCATGCATATAAATTAGGTGAAACCATGATTAGGTCCATTGTTTTGTAAAAGTCAACTGCATTTTACAAAAATATTTTTTAAATGTTATTTGAACAGTGTAATGAAAAGATTGGGAAATACAACATGGCAAAGCCTTACCTTTCTAAGCTCAATAATGTTTTCATTACAATGTTTTTGTAAAATGCAGTTGATTTTTTTTTGATATCACAAATGCTTCCTTTATTTTCATGATGGAGGGATGAAAATGTCACCAAAAAAGCAACAATAAAGCATTTGTTTCTCTCTAAAAAGTGAGGAAGGGAAATTTTGATAGTATATTATCATTTGCTAATTTTTGTCAGAAATTGTTTATTTGTCCATTATGAGAGTATATTCAGAAAGCATTCAGCAGATTTTATTTTCTACAGACTTTCTCAGTCAATTCTAAATATAAAGGAATGAATGAGAAATCTAATGGGTTAATACTAAATATCCATCTGGATATCTAGACCAGCTGGTATCCTAGACCAGGCATTCCACGTTGATATAGCACTCTTAGCTCAGCTGTCTAGAAGAAGACAGCCAGACTCATATTAACAAAAAAAGACTGAGAATGGGAAGACCTAAAATGTAATACTTCTCAATCATCTTCAAATATTTAACCACAGACAAAGAGGATTCTGAAACTACCGATTCATCCCAGGCATCCCTTACATGCAGTAAGAATAAATGACACATTTAAGAACAATCATCTTAAATGTCTGTTTTAGACTAAGAATCACAGCCTAGATTCTACTTGCCACGCTGCCTGGATTTCTTCTGGCTATGATGGAAGTTTGGGTGAGTACTGCTGACATTGATAAATCTCACCATCTCTCTTTTTCCTTTTTTTATATATAAAAAGAAGTACAGTGAACAGAAGCTAGTAAACTTCTATCCCATCACAGTCTGTGTAATTAAAGATGACCAATTGCCATTTTCAGTTAATCTATTTTGGAAATAGAAATATCAAAAATTGGATGTTTTACATTAAAAAAAATCCTATTATATATATAATTGTGTAATTAAAAATGGACTAAAATTATCTACTGTTTTTTGGAAATGAGAGTAGAGAAAAATGATCCCAGGGTACAGGATGTTTCCAAAATAAGTTTGGAGAACTCACAACAGGGCCATTCAGAGAAAAAAAATGAGGCTGCAATGTGAGCAATGCAGGGCAAGGGGATCTAGATGGGTGCACTGCAGCAGCAGTTGGATATGACCCCAGATCCTGAAGGCTTTTTTTGCTATAGGGTTATTAAAGAGGCTACTGAGCTAACCAGAGAGCTAAACAGTGGTGCCTCTTAAGCATCAGAGCTGGAATTCTGCATATGTCTCTTATTCAGGTCAGAGACAACACTGAAAAAGTGATTTTCAAATTTATGCAATCATAAATTTGCAGAATGAAGAATACAACCTTTTTGTGAGATCCAGCATGCAATAACTCTGTCTTGAAATCTCTATAGCTGTGCTCCATGAACTGCATTGTTTTCCTCTTAGCTTTGCCTCATTTGCAAGGTGTTACTGGTCATTGCACCATACACACTTCATTCCCTACAACCTGAGAAATATCCTGTCATCAGCACTGTGCAACTTTGAACAGAAAGAAATTCACTGATAGATAATGGATATCAAACTCAGGAAGCAGCAGTGAAGAAAACCTGGCTCTGGAATATGAAAATTTTTAGAGCAGAATCTGATTTTTGTTTGGTTGTTCCAAAGCCTATCTATTTATTTCTCTTGCTTAATGTTTGTGCAGGACTTTAATAACTAATTCAATTATGCTGTGTATTTTCTTTTTAGTTAGTATTCGAGGTAATAAGATAGATAAGTGAAATTAATACATGATATTTGCTGACTTAATGTTGTGGAAAACCAAAGATTTAGTGCCTTTCAAAATAAATGTAGACTTTGGCTTTACCTCAGCAAAACATTAACTGTCATGTCAGTAAGTATTGATGTTCATTGCTTTCTTTAATGGAAGCCAATTTCAGCTTAATTTGTTTTACAAAGAAAACTACATTTCTGCTATAGTTAAATAATATTGTTTCAGCATCACAATAAAAACCAGCCTTTTGGGAAAATCGAACAGTGCAGATTTTCATGATTATATCTTAGCCTCATGAGAATTGTTTTCTGCTCCTGCTCTGTTATTATGGTTATCTCTTCCCATCTCCTCATTTTGTTAAAATAAAAAGAATAATCCACACTTGTGGTTTCAGAAAAAACATGCTTGAAAATGTGAATTCTAAAAGCTTGAAACACAAGAAGTCAAGTAAAGAGTGTGCAATTTACTTATGCTCTTCAGCTCATAATTTTTAAGCCAGTGCCATCACTCTTTAGCAGTTGGGATTGCTATTGAAAAGAACAGGTGCTATTTTAATATAGTTTTAAATGCACGCACTTTAAAATGTATTGGCTTTGTCAATGTATGATTATAAATGATTTCACAGATTAAACTGCTTATTTCAGAAACCTGTATAAAACATGAGAATATGTATGTGACAAGCTAGACCCTAATGATTTGGAATGTATGAGATACTGGAATTAAAATGTTTTTTAGGGTGTATTTAGTATTTATGTATTTAGAGTGTATTATCCAGACACATTATTCTTTGACAGTGAAAAAAGAAGCTTACATAACACTAAATAAATACTAAGTCTTAGCTTAAAAATTAGGTGAGCAAAATCTTGAGGACTTTATTCAGCCTGTACTCAGCCAATCTTCCGTTAAATTTAGTAGAAATTATCTAAGCATACTGGTGAAACCTTTTTTTACCTATTAAAATAAAAATTGCATACATAATGGCGATATTCCAAATAAAAGCTCCCATAATATAATAAAATTCTTTTGCTGTCAGACTGCTGGTGTTATCACCAAGTTAATATCTTCCAGGCAAAATGATAAAATGTTTCTGGTAAGGCTTGCCAGACCAGGAAGGTGTTATAGAAAGATTGTGTGATTCAAAGCTTTGTTTTTTTCCAGTGTGAATGCGGGGCTAAAAATCTGCCCCTGTGTCTCCTTCTACTCCTCAACTCAAGTGACAGTGCCAGAAGCACCCAGCATATATATGGTGATGAACATTAGTATCTTAGTTTTAGCCTTGAAGAATACTTCTGCCTTTAGACTTATGCTGT
This sequence comes from Crypturellus soui, assembly GCA_032275445.1. Lineage (NCBI taxonomy): Eukaryota > Metazoa > Chordata > Aves > Tinamiformes > Tinamidae > Crypturellus > Crypturellus soui. The sequence continues at coordinate 13,787,060 of JAUBNY010000001.1, forward strand.
GAATTCTTGATCAGAGACCATGGACAGACTATGGTTTGGTTACTACATACCCTTCCTGCATGTGTAACGGATTAAAACACTTTAGCTAGGAGATGCTATCTATCCAAAACCATTGAGTAAATGAGGCACCAGGAAAGAGAAATTTTATAGCATACTCAGGTACCAAAGGAAAATATAGTAGTTAATAGAAAGCAGAATATGAAAGATTAATTAAACCTGGCATGCATATCATCAAGTCACTATCACTTGGCTAGGGAAAAATATGGGAGGGAAGTATTTATAAAGGGCATGGTGTAGCCTTAGCCATCTTTTCAAGTGTTATGTAAAATTACGGCAAGACTGTGTTTTATTTGGACTGGCAGTGTTCCTAGAAAGCACCAGTTGTGATGCATGGAACCTGAAATAGCAGCTTTTTATTTGTATTCAAAGCTCTGGAGTATTGTCTGTTCAATCGTTTATAGATCAGGCTGTTCAGTAGCTTTCATAAGCACTTGAACTGTGTGAATAAATTGTACTGACAATACTGACAGCTCCATACTCATTCTAAGAAGGGCCTTAGAGGCTTTCAACTTTTGCTTTTTCATTCATTGAAGGGTGGTTCTTGTGTACAATACCTCGGTCTCCATACTTTACAAGATTCCCCGCTTCCTCCCACATACATAAATTTTTGGCCAAATGAAATAGGCTTCCTACCATTAGTTTATAAAGAAAGCATTTAAAATCAATCTTTCTCTAAATATAATTTAGAAGACCAAAGGAAAGCTGTCAATGTATGTGAGCACAATAAAGTGTTGTTCTTAATAAATTCACTGCTGGCAGGGGGCCAGTTCTTCTGATATTTCTAATCCTTTCTGGGTTTGCTCCAGACAAAAACAAAAATCCAATCGAATTTTCTTAAAATAGTATCTACGCTATTAGTTCCAGTCAGTCCCCTATTCAGAGTTTCTTAAAAACAACAACAACAACAACAACAACAAAAATATTATTTTGGATTCTACAGAATTTATTAGTAGTACCCCTAAATTATTGTCTTTGGATCGTTAAGGATTGCTTGAGATGAAGTTTCAGGGGGCATTTTATGCAGTTGAAAATGTACAGTATTAAATAGGGAGTGACAACCTTCACCTCAGTGACATGGCATTTGCACTTTACTGCAGTTAAAGAAAGAGAGAAAAAAAAGTTTAATGTTAATAGCTCTGAGCTATTCATTTTCTTTCATATAAATTTTAGCCACTTGCCTTTTCCGAACTCCAGAGGAGGCAGATGCAACAGGGACACATGCTATATTTAATCAATAGATTACCAATCTGTCTTGTTCTATGTGTTACCAGTATATCAGGTTAGAAGTACATATTTATCTAATTTTAATGAAAGGACTAGCAGCAGCCTCACTGCGTGCTAAAAGGCTTCCAAAACCCCACCGCACCCGTCACTCCCTCTCGTTTGATATAGCAGGAATCCCCGAATCTTGTGCACAAAGGATTACACTCTCAGCTTCCTGGGGGGAAACAGGTCAATCTAATCTGCATGCAAATTGAGCAAGCTTATTATGCAGGGATCTACCACTACCTTTTCAAAGAAAGGAGAACAGTTTTATCAACATAATTCTACTACAGGAGAAATTTAGAAGCTAATGTCATCTTAGATACTCTGTTTCTCTCCTTTACAGCTCTGTTTTACAGCAAAGGACAGCATTAGTTCAACTTGTTGTCTAATTTACTTCTTTGACCTTAACTTACGGCGACATTGGCAATCAGTATATGGCTCTTTGTCTAGAATGTGATGAACAAGATCCAAAATGTCTGACTCCTTGTTCAGAGTTTGTAAGCTTCTGGAGTGTAAATTGATTTCCTAATTTTTATGTTAATCAACAGATGATAGCAGCAATGTATCTCTTTTTGAAAGATGCTATCCCTATTTATAATAATAATACAAAATAGCACCTCCATCATTTTGTCTGCAATTGAGTAAAAACAAATAAATAATTTCAATACCTGAATAATTATGCTGTGCTGAGATACGAAGGAAATAGACCAAATGTACAAAGGCAGAGCTCCACATGGTCAAAAAGTAGAAGTGAAAAAAATGCCATTGCCTGAGTCTAAGGCTACAGTCTGTTGATTATTTTTCTATTGTGAAAAACAAACAAAAATGTGAGCTTGTACAGCATACGAAAACACACATCAAGTTGCTGGCAGTATTTCAGCTTTCAAATGCAGCAAATGTTGAAACACATTTAAATTTCCTTCTCAGTCTTTAAATCCTGCTTTATCTCTTGTCATTTGTATGACAGGAACTGAAGTTTTTGACAGCTGAAATAGGTGCCAGTGCTTTACACCCAGAGCCTGATCTGACTGCAGCTGAAATTAAAGGGAGTCTTTTCCTCTGACTTCAGTGGGAGCTGGGTGACATCCTGCATCAAATAGAAACCCAATTAGGAGGGAATACGATCTGAGCAATCAGCTCATGAGTGCATTACCTCAGATAATCCTTTAGTTCCCCAGGCTGAGAGGGAGCCTCAGTTGACCATGAGAACCAAATTTAATTCAGAGAGTCAAGATCCCATAATGTTGAAGCCCATTTGTGAAAGGAAATGTTGCTTTTATTAAGACTTTTTGTTTGCTGCTGATTTACTCCTAATCTCTAAATCATTTGATGTTACCTCAGGAACCATCACCAGCCTACTTGGCAACACCTCTCTACAGCAATAACTGAGTGTGTCACTGTTGTGCTTGCTCTCTGGAGCTCTCCGGATGAGAAGGCCCATTGCATATGTGACTATCAAAGCAACATCTTCCTTCCGAATACAACCCAACCACATTAAAGATCTCCTGACCATATTTTAACAGCAGGGAATACCTCATTATTTACTACCCACCTGTCCACATCTTTAAACTATCATGTTTACATTTTCAAAGCGTAAAAAGTCAAGTTAATAGGAAAAAAAAAAAAAAGAAAAAATAATCTCCATCCTTTTTGAACATTTTTGATGTGAATGAGTTTTTGAGAGAGAATCATTATGAAAATCTGAAGTGGTAAGGGTTTGTTTTGTTTTGTTTTGTTTTGTTTTTAACAATGAAATGGCAGTTGAGACATTTTTTTGACTCCAAAATATAAGGCATTTTGGTTTGCTTCCAGCATTGGAACACTATCATTGAGTTGTAGTTCCTGATGTGACAGACTTTACACAAACTCTCCACCACTGCTCAAATAAAATTCAGTGACTTCAATCAATACAGGACAATGAAGGTATACCTTGAGAAAAGTTTTCAAACGGTGAAAGAATAGTTGAATACACAACAAGAATCTTATAAATTACTTTTTGGGAAAATGCTAAACAGTCTTATGGCTGCCTGTGTCCTTAGCATCACTTCTGCTGAGGAAGGAGAGATCCCTGAATTGTAGTATCCTGTTTTCCCATGACTCACCTCCCTTAGAGATCTGACGCAACAACACAACCCATCAGCAATTTTCAATCCATGGAATCAGCATTGCTCAGTGAGAAACATTTGTGAGAAATACTTTGTCCAACTTTGGTTCCACACGATGAGGTGCTAGATGGAAAGGAACAAAACTTCCTGGCAGAGCTCTGAAATGCCTACAGATCTGAGAGAATCCCAATACCTGCTCCCTCCTCAGGAACAACTAGGCAGAGTACAAATATAGTGAGATTTTAAGAGGCTGCCATTCATGTAAGCCCCCCATGACCCCAATTATTTTCCCAAGAAGGTCTTCCTAAGTAAGATTAGGTGGCTCTATACTTCTACAACCTCCATGCTGTTTCAATGACGTCAGTAGGCAACTGATTTTTGAATTCAGTTGTCACTACAAATGCCCTCACTTGCCTCATAAGGAAAACATTCCCATTAGTTGGGTAATTTAAGCCTCTCTGTCATCATGATCTTTTTAAGCATAACAAAATAAGTGCATATGATCTCAAGGATTGCCTGTTCAGGGGAAAATAAACATTCTAAGTCTTACTGAAAAGTATGTTTATTCAAAAAAATGATAAAGGAACAAATGGTCAGTATAAGAGCTCCATATTCAATGTACTGGTGTGTTATAGTGGGGGGCAGAAGGGAGGGAAGCACTGAGAACTAGCAAATTATGTAGGGTATGGCTAATAGTATTTTGGGTCATCATCAGAGCACGTAAGAGCAGTTGTATCTGAGTGAGAAATTAAATATTCACAATAGTCTTTTCTCAAGCTACTCAGCTGTATGCTTTCAGGTATCAGTTAATTTCAATGGAATATTTGATGAACAGCCCATCAGTAGGCTGCATGTGTGACATGTACTGTGCCGCATTAAGGCAGGGGATAAGTTTAATTAGCAATTACTGACATGACCAAATGACATGCATACTCTGCAGTCATCTTCTTTCTATCTGCACTTTCAGCTTTGATATTTTACTTGTATATGATAATGACAAAGTTATGAAAATGTTGTGACAGTCTGATTGAAGTGACTGGGACAGAGAGACAGAAAGACAGAATTTATAACAATACAGCATATTAGTCTGTGTTTTCCTTTGTCTTTTAAAATACTTTTTTCCTGAAAATATTCAGGAGAGATGCACATACTTCTCCTTTAGCATAAAACAAACAAACAAACAAACA
>JAUBNY010000001.1:13791777-13811035 GCA_032275445.1 Crypturellus soui
AATACTTTTTTCCTGAAAATATTCAGGAGAGATGCACATACTTCTCCTTTAGCATAAAACAAACAAACAAACAAACATGACTAGTAATTCACTCATAGATATTTGTATCTGCTTGGTTTGTTGTGTCATCAGTTGTCTCAATTGTTTCAGTTATCATGCAGGTATTATCTCTCAATGGCTTTCATCTTATGGTTTGCCAAAAAAAGATCACGTTTCTTTCTTTTCTCTTTGACCTTTTGCTCTGCACAGTAGAATGTCCAGTTCTGAAGAAAAAAGGCAATAAAAAGAAAAAATGTTTAAATTTGTATTCTGCTAACAGTAAACAGATATATAGCTTCTTTTCCGTAACATTAACAGAAGAACTTATTTCTACCACTTGCATAAGAAAGTGCATAGACAGTTCTAAATCTAGATTCTAAATCTAAATTATGTTTTTAGATATCTGAAGATCTAGTCATAGAAAAAAATGATATGAGTTTGTGGTGTGCTTGTGGTCTCAAAACAGCTGTTAGCTACAATCAGTATCCACTACTGCATAATACACTGAATATCCAATCACTTGATACTTAATTTGCTTATTTCTGTCATGTTCTTTTGTAGATCTATGCTATGGTAGATTTGTTTAAAACTTTCATGTAGAAGCTTCCAAAACACATTTTTATTCTCTCCTGATATTTGATGAGGAAAGGTGTTGTCAAATCCCTGCCAAATCAATGTTATGTTGCATAGGCAATAGAATGATATAATCCAAATATGGAATAGCAAGCAGAATAATGTCCTTAAGCCTTCCTTGACCTGAAGCGAACTAACTTATTAATGAATTCATATTTCTGTCTGATGCAAGAGCTCCTCTATTTATTTGACAATGGTCTCTGCTCTGAATACCACCATGTCTGAAGAATGTCATTATGAACATGATCTGTTGCCAGTGTCAGGCCTTTTAAGATCTACGACATCACTAAGGTTGTGATATTTGTCCTTTCCATTTATAATGAGGCTTTTTATCTCTAAGCTACTGATATGACACAATCTACGATGCCTGCATAAAATCTGTGCCCAGCACATATCCTTGGTTTTCAGTTCCATGAGTGAGCTTTAAATATTTTCTATGATATGCCAACTTTTCCTTTGTTTTCATTATTTCTCAATACTTTTTCCCAGCACACTGAAACAAAAACATTTCGTTTGTTTCATTGCTAAAAAATGAAGGATATTCTAGAACATGGATACATACACATAAAACTCTCAGGGGATCTATTTTTTGATATACCCTACATCATGAAATCTAAATAGACTATATATTCATTTAATACTTCTGCATCTCTCTTTGTTTTAATTACAGAAGCAAATAGTTTGCAACATACAGAAGCAGTTACTTTTTCTAATTAATAAGATCAACTTTTGAATGGTGTATTCTGTAATTTGTATAAGGAGACACTCCTTGAGACACCTTTGAAAACAGCAACTTTGCTTATGCTTTACAGGCTATATTTATATAAACCGTCAAAAAGATGCTGAGATCACTCGCCAGCTTTCTAGTGATTTGGAGGTTGTTTTTTATTTTTGTATTGTTTTTATTTAGTTGATATGCAATAAACCTGTGATATTTTTATGAGTAAGCAGAAAGTTAGTATCTATAGCTATATGGGAAACAAACTGCGAGGAGTTAGGAATCACTTCCCATAATGACTTAAAATTACACCTTCAGGCTCAAGCATAAGAATTCATTTGCATTTGAAGCACCTCTCAGCATTGAGGACATCCACACGGATCTAGCAGACGTGGCACTGTAGCTGTGGAAGACCAGCTCACTTCTGGTGTGTGGCTGGAAGCCAGAGAAGCTACTTTTAGGCATTTCAGATGGCACCAACTTCCTCTGGGTGAGCAACAGAATGAATCCATTAGTTTGACTGTGACAGACTGCCTAAAGGTGAGGCGCAAGCACCTATCTTAGTATGACAGAGTCCATCTGCAAGATCTGTTTCCCTCCATTGATAAGCTCAATGGAGCTTAAATGACAGTTTACGCTTGGCATTTATAAATCTATTTTAGCTAACTCAGATTTGGCCAACACTGTCAGCTGATTCAAAATAGGAATTTAGAGGTCAGCTAGTCAACTGAATTGCTCCAGTTGTTCCCTGGATTGTATTGATTAGATCTCTAATAGCTGTAAGGGCAACTTAGACACCTCAGCCTCATGGAGTCACCTAGGTGCTTTAATGTCCAAGCTCAGTGCCATTTTACACTTCTGTAGAACACAATCTATCCACTCTTCTAACTAACTTTTTCTGCTGAGAAAGCTTTTTATTATTTAATATTTTTGTATAGGATTTTTTTTTATTGTGAACCCTGAACCATTATTAAAATCTTTAAACTTGTAATCATCTTCTTAGCCTTCTCCTGACACTGCTTGAATTTTATAACTAGCTCTCTCAGCTACTCAACAATTCCATCATCAAAGGACCATTTCTTATCATCACACTACAGCTGTGTTCTGCTGTACTCTCCTTCTGCATATCAGTAACAATGTGTAGCGGTCCTCCCACCAAAGAGACACCTTTTCCTTGGAGAAACTGAAAGCTGTTTTTTCTTTTATTTACCTTCATTATTAGGATGCATTTTGAAGAGCTAGATGAAGATGACAGCAGCAAAACACTATGAAGAGAAGAAAGGGAAAATACAGAAGTTTAGAAAAGCATAACTCCATAAAAAATAAGGATAGATAGGAATTAGTGAATTTGCCATTTAAATAGGTGGACAAAGGATTTGAAGACTGTGAAAGACTTTTTTTTCCCCTGGGGGTTTGTTTTCTGACTTTCATGCGTTACAGTACATAAAGCTTGGTTAATTATTGTACCCATGCACGAGAAAGATGCATGGCAGCACTCTGATCTGGACATTGATGCAACATCTCTGGAAGGCCCAACTCCATAATTAATAAAGCTAGAGATGTGGAGGCAAGATGAGTTTTCATTTGGAAACAAATTATATTGTCTCAGCAAGTAGGCACAGTCAGTCTCTCTGTCCTAATTCTTGGAACTGACTCGCTTCATAATGATTACTGAGATTCTTGAAAGAAGGGTGTACATAGTTAGTAACTCTCTCTGGGAAGCAAAGAACATAACTGAAATAGAAAAGTACTAAGACTCGGAATCATTGATTTTTTTTCCCAACAGGAAACTAATTTGACCTGCTAGTCTCTGCCATCTGGTGCTACTTGGAGGAGAAGTAACATTATGTTTTTTTAATCCCTCTGTTCACCTTCTTCCACATGGTACGTTTTTACTGTCTCATATGCTGTGTTTTTCGTTTCAACACAGTTATTTTTCTTTCACAAGCTCTGAAATCCCAGATAAATGTGTTAAATATATCCAGCCTCATACACAGGGCAGGCAGGATGTGTTCTTACACATTCCACACCTTTACAGGACATGCTGACTGGAGACAAATGTCTGAGCCCTACCACCTCATGTGCCCAGGAAAGAGGGTATAGATCCATGAATCCAAGTTTGTAGATTCACAGGAGAGATGGGCAAACTCCTTGGGTACCACTATGTCATGCTTTACCTCTGAATATACCCATGCTATTTTGAATGTTCATCAGCAATCAAGTATAATCTTACTTTTTCCCTTTCTACTGCATTTTTCTTTCCTGGGAGACAACCAAAGCAAAGTAAGAATCAAACAACTGAATCTTCCTAGAACTCTGCCTCGAGAAGCACGTGAGAGGAAAAGCAATTTGCAAACCATTCTTATAAAGCTTACAAAAATTTCTATGTATTTTAAATATATTCTAATACACAACAAATTTGTCCTCTCACAAGGAAATGTCAAGGAGACACTAGACACATATGACCATAATTCACTAACTCACACATAGCATTCTGTATGAAATTTTAGGACAAAGGAGGTGCCTCTCTGAACATGCACTTGCAATTGAACTTAGTTTAATTTTCTATTGTATCATATGATCTCTTTTTAATGGGATTTGTTATGTAATCATTACATTTTACATCTATTGTGTACCTTCTGTGTCCTACTTTATCCTGTGATTTCCTTTCCTCAAATTAATTAGAGGTTAGTCTTGCACAGGCCTATACTGTAAAGGAAAAAGACATCATCTTTTATACAAAGATCATACAAATCCAGAGTAGGATGAACTAAGGGAGCTGAGTAGCACCATTTTTCTCTCCTAGTCACAAGAAGCAGTGAGCATCTGCATTATACATTTGCTGATATCAGCAGTAAGCAGGAAGCCAAGGTTAGATATTCTTCTCTCAAAAATGAACAACACTTTCTAACAACATGGACCTCTAGATTCAAAGTTCCAAATCTCCATAAATCTGGCTACTCTGTAGATAACACATAAATCTTACAGACTGTCCAGGGATGAATCAACAGCTTGTGCCAATTAGTCTCCTGTAGGTTTTATTCCCTGCACCAGCTTTAGGTAATTCAAACATCAACTGCTTCAACTGCTTACATGTCTAGGGGAAGAGGAAAATATTTCTAGTCTATACATCCTTAAGAGGACAAGATCCGCATTACTGCAGAAAGAAAAACATTCAGCCTATGCCACAATATGTCCTCAATAACAACCCTAGCAGTGATCTCATCTGAAAAATAGTCAAGAATTTTCTGGATAGAAATGAAAAGTCTGCTGCAAATGAATCAAATATTTCATCTGCTGTTTGGTTGCAAGTGTTCAACACATGGTGCTCGAATGCATTTCTCCTCCATCGGAATGCAATAGAAACCTCAAATGTTTTGATTAAAGCATCCATCTAGTTCACTGTCCCATCTTCACACGTGACTTGCAATCTGTCTTGGCCTCTTTTTAAACTTATTATGCAGCAGCAAATGAGATATAAGGTTTTAAAAAATCATATGTGTGTATATCTTTCCTGTTACAGCCACATTCTCTAGATTGTGACACAGGTGAAGACTGAAAAAGTCATTTCATGTACCTGATGGTTAGGTTCTACCAGAAAAGAATGGGCTATGTATGTGATGAGGCACAGCTTGCTCCCACAAGTGTTCCATACCTCCTAAAAACTGCATACAGCCACTCATCTATAAACATAAATAAAGTCTGTTGTAAGAGTTTCAGAGGTCTTCTGTCTCCTGGCACTCGGTTACTGAAGACTCCTCAATTTCCTGCTTTTTTCTCAGGGGATGTAGGCCAGTGCTCAAGCTCTTTTCAGATCTTAATTTAGTTCACATTGAAAATATGTCACATGATACCACATGTCCAAGCATTGAACACCAAGTTCCATTCCTTGTATTGTTCCAAATGTAACATGAGGTCATCAGACCTCAGCCATCAGACTTATTCCATAATTGGCCTTGTAAGCTGAGTCAGTGTCACTTACAGGCTTCTGAACCCCTCTGTAGTATGGACAGTAAAAAGAAAGCAGAAGCAATACACATGTCCACAATGTCCAGGGCAAGTCATGCCAGCTACGCTCTGCACTATGCACGTAGGCGTAAGAAAGAGAATGATCTGTCAGTAGACCATTCTACACTACACTCTATTGCTGTGCTTGCTAAGAAATGTAGAATTACAACATCAAGTAATGCGAAAATCAGTATTCACTTTCTCTGTTTTATGCAATTAGGCTACCCTTAAAGTTCTTTGAGCAGGCTGAGCGTAGCACAGAAGAAGGAAACAGATTCATATGAAATTCACTGTCCTAATATTTATCACTGAAGACAGTAACAAGCAAAGTTTATTTAAGGATAATGGTGGGAACCATGGAAAGACTACTTCAGCCTAAAATAATAGGCAACAGCGACTTACTGATTCAAATTTCAAATGGTATAATAGCTTGAAGGTGACTGAATTGAGCCTTTGACATAATATTCTCTTTGTCCACTTAAACACATGGAAAGTCTAATAGTTCAATTTTATAGTTCAGTAGTTTTAAATTAAAAAATACTTTAGCCTTTTGTTCAATAACATTAACATAAAATCCCGGCAGCACTGCAAAATTAGCATCCACAGTAATCGGCAGCTTAAGCCAGCTACTTAGAATGTCTCTACACAATGTTATTGCTTCCTCCATTTACGATTACATTTTCCAGATTCCTTGCATAAAAAGGCATGGCAGTTCTGCTATCACTTTGCTTAGGCAGAGGTGTTGTTTCAAATACAATGTCAATACTTTCTTGTCAGAAGGAATACCGGACCTAACTAAACACAACATTAGCTGAATACAACAGTATATAGCAAATACCAGACCTGGAAAAAATTCTCTGTACTTTGTATGTATATATTTTTGAAAGCAAATAAAACCTCTGAGTATCAGTAGTTTAAAAAAGCTTACTATTATTACATTGTTGAAATGTTTTCCTGCTCACCTAGCAATTTCTGTCAGGGTTTTTAATCATACAGAGCAAGTTAATAATTGTTTATGTTACAGGCAAAATCAGAAGGAATAGCTGTTGCCAATGTTGCCTAAAAACATATGGAGTAAAGACCCCTTCTGAGTTGCTTTTAGCTTGGGTAACCATCTATATCATTCATTTGCAGGGAAGGAGAGTGGACGCTAGATCCAGAGTTTGTGAATGTGTGTGTGGGTGGTGGTGGTGTTTTTCTCCTGAAAACTACAGGAAGGAAGAGATCAATTTCAAGAATTAATTATTGGAGTGCAGAAAATTGCCAGTACTAAATTTTCAGCATCGTACTGATAAGGTCTAGCTTTTCTCCTCTTTGGATCAGGAATCCACAAGAATCACATATTTTGTGAAATGTGTGAGGTGTTTTAAAGGAAGTACAAATGATTTGTCTAAGTTAAAATCTTTTACAACTTTCACAAGAAAAACTGTAGAAGCTAGGTGTAGAAAGATCTATAGATTCTAAGAATGACTTCATGATTCATGGGGTCATTCAAATAAGATTTGCCACAGAGAGCACTTCCTTGATTGTATAATGAAAAAAACGTAGATCAATTAGTCAAGTGGATTAAGTGTTTTAACTAAAAGGGGATGATCCAGACAGAAATATTTTAAATCATTTATGCTGATTTCCATAAATATTTACCTAGGAGAGTTATATGTGCTAGCATCTAAATTGTAAAGCTGGCATGGACTTTTTCTGACCACATATTACTTAGCATACGTCAACTGTCAGAAAATGGGGTTACAAACATGTTTGATTCTCTGCTGCAAAGAAGTATGACTCTTCTACACCCTCAAGTAGAAACATTTCCACCTGAAACAGGTTCAGTCCTTGGTTAGAAAAGAAGTCATTCTGTATGAAGAAGTCTATCAGTTCAGCTGCAGTCTTTTTTAGTCATGTCTCACATATTTTTCCACCTTTTCACACTTTCTGTAAGAAAAAAAATACTCATTTTGCATATAGCCTTGGCTCAGTTCTTCTAGTTTGTTAGAGAGTTAAAGGTATCTTGTGCTAAAGGTATTCTAAAATTCCCACAGAGTCAGTCCAATATCTGCCAGGAAACTTGGACAGGAACCATTCATCCCCTCCCAGCTTCTAGCTCTTTGCAACACAGCAAGGAAGCTGTCAGTCACATACATCAGTAACACAGCATAGTTTGCCTGCTTCTCAGAAATATTTCTTTGAACTGCAAAAGGTTTAGAATTTCATAATTGCCTTAATGGAAGAAAACCCAGTATTTGGCATGAAAGAATCAAGCTTAAAAAAAATCTTATATATGTGGGAAAGCACATCAGTTCCACTTTCCAGGGAAAATGCTGATATTAGATATCAGTAGAACAGATATTGTAAAACACGCCTGGTCCTGCAGACCTACCAAACTCAACATGCAAAATGGATTTAATTTCGTGTGACAAATGCTTCAAAATGCCTAGATGAGTCCGTAGTTTAAAGGAGTCATGTCAATAGCCAGCAAAGCATATAGCTCTAGTGGGTCACTGACTGATCTGTTGAGAACGTTCAGGTAACAGTATACTTGACACAGAAGAGTCATTACTGAAGACGAACACACAAATGGTAATCGTTAAGTCTAACCCCGAAAACAAACTTTATTTTGTTTCTATGAAGGTAACATTCTCCTACGGGAGGTGTTTAATGTGACAAGAGAATTTTAAAGACCACCAGCCCACCGTTCTAAAGGCAAGAAAGCCAATTGACATTACAGCCATTGACATTACAGCAGTGATTTTGGACATCAGTTGTTGGTGATCATAAGAGTGTTAAGCTACATTTTACCTCAACTTTCCAGAATCATGCTTGCATGCACTAATGTTACTCTTTCTTCCTAAAATTGAGTGTCTGTTTATTTCTTTTCTCTCCTTAAGTTACATTTTCCTCCCTTTAGTACACTGAGCACTCAGTTATCAGGAGACTTCACCTTACATAACATGCTACAGTGCCTTTATACTTCTTATACATTCCTACCAAACATAATTTACATAAAATGGAAAATCCATTTTAACTTTTAGGAGTGGAGAATGAAATATTTTGCCAGAAGTGAGATTGCTGGGTGAAAATTCATCACCAAAAAGTAACCCATCATTATGCACTACTCAAGTAAACCGCTATACTTGATCTTGAAATCAAAGGAAATCTAATTTCATTTAATACATACATAAGCACAACTAAAGGAGTACACTGTTGTTAAGGAGTGTACCTAAACAAATACAGAAAATGCAGATTAAACATATATCCTGAAAAGATGAGATAGAAATGGCTTATTTTTAAATAAATCTCATAACTGAACTTGAGGAAGGTTTATATTTCTCACCACTTTCCTGTATTAAAGTTAATTGCCTTAAAATAACAGCACCTATCAATTGAAAGAATGGCAACATTAAAAGACCAAACTCTTCTGCTGTAAGCCAGACAGGTCAATGTTTTCATACCTATTGGGATGCAGGCTAAAATTTAATACAAGATAGGTTATGAGCACATATATCCTGTGCTTGCAAGAGTGAAGAAAATAGATTCACTGATCTCTGAGTTCTGTGATTAGTTGATTCCTTTAGAGAAAGTAAATATATTTATCACATTTGTGCTTCAAGGCTCCTAAAAGAGATTGTCATATCATTATAATGGATATGGGGATGTACGAGTAAGTACACTGTGCTCTGATTTTGAACATCATCAGAACAAGAGTAGAGAGGGAAGATTAATCTAAGACTAGCAGGTGAAAATGATGAGCTGCTAGAAGCACACACCTCCCCATTCACCTAAGCGGCACACGCACTTCTTATATGCAATATACGAGAGTGGGTATTTTGTAATACTCAAGCACCAAGAGCAAAATGGGAAGATGCAGCTTCAGTCAGGGCCTAGATTTCTATGTCCATCCTGATACAAGATTGGTCAAAGCAAAACCAACTTAATATTCATAGAATCTCAGGCATAAAAAGAGCAAACAAGACAGAACTTCCGCATTTCACTGAAAGACAGGTTATAGCTGACCAGCAGAGAATTATTGTCTACATACTCTTGATCAATGCTGTGGGTTTAATAGGAATTCCCAGTACTCAGAATTTTAGAAATATGTAACATTCAGAAAGCATCAAGCAAATTAAATACGCACAGACATTTCATATATATATTTAATCAAACTTGTTTTTCTTACTTTGATATTGCAAAGCTACCAACCATCTCAAATAGGCAGCACTGTGTGAACGTACATATATGCACATGAAATGGGAGTCATCTGGCCATATTTAGACAACTAAGTGGGGCGATATCTAAATACATCATTTTACATTGCCTTGCAGAGTGCAGAGAAAAGTAAGGAACTGCTCCCAGCTCCCCATGGCAATTAAACACAACTTAAAGCAGTTATCGAAGTCAGGTCAGGTGAATCACCCTCCAAGAATACCCATGGATAGGGAGATTAGTTAAGCCTTTTCATACACTTTTCAACAACTAAAAATAAGTGAGATAAAATCACATAGCTCTATAACAGGGATATTTTTGTTTACAGAAATGCAGATGAGAAAGCAGACCCTAGGCATGATGCACACTGGAAAGTATCAATCACGTGGTTAGCAGATGCCCTTCCAGAACTACTTTCCAGGGTCCTGCTCAGCTTCACATAACCAAACGTTTTAACTGCTGAATTGAAAACTGTTAAAATGTTATTTATTGGAACAGACTGTGATATAATGCGATCATAAAAACCTCCACATAAGGGAAATTCCTTATATGTCATTTGAATTTGCATGAATTAAAGGAACACACAAAATTAATAGCTTTAAACTTGAGTCCCCATGATGGACAATCTCCCTCTTTGAGAGAAAACTTAAACAGATGTTTAATATTAGATCTGTACTTACATTCTATTGAGATCAAGGGGATTTAAATGCATGCTTAAATTTAGGCTTGTGCATAAGGTCTTCCTGAATGGGAATTGATTTGGTATATACTGAAGAGCTTTCCTGAACTGTGGCCTTAGAGATTAACTTAAATATGTTTTCAGCTGGCTAACCACAGGCACCCTAGTGGGAAAATTTAGTCATAACCTTTATCTTGGTTCAGTTTAATGCATGTTGTTTATCGCCTTACTGGATTCACACTGTTCTTCTGAAACTCCATTTCAGAAATCTTTGGGGGTTTTTATTTTGGATTTCTTTTTAATAACTGTGGTCACTTTTTGCATTCAGGCAAAGCATCTGAGGATTGAAATTTATTCCAACTGAGGAACAACTGAAGGTTTTCCTCCATTGCAGTTTCACATAGCTGTCCTATTCTGAATAGAAGCATAACACTTAGCCTTGCTTTCCTCCACCATGCTCCAAGGAACGCTGTTCACTTTTTCTCTAGGGATTTTGTATGTACGTTTTGATGCATGAGTTATTAAGGTTTACTTTATGACTATAGTTGCATATGATGCTGTTATTTCCTTCCCTACTTTGCATTCACATCTTGACATATCCAAAAAGTACTGAGTGTCACCTTTTAATCTGAATCACGGTCCTTAAATTATATTTTAAAAAGAGAGCAATATTTAAGAAAGTAGAAATTGTACAATTGGAGATACTCATCAATACAAGAAAAACATGCTGCTGACTACATAAACTATCTGTACTTCATGCACAATTCTAGAAATCTGGTGACTTATCAAGTGTAAAATATCCATATAGAGTCAACTTGTTTAAACTTACTAAAATAAGACATAGGTGCACTCTAATCTCAAGAGAACATCTCTATTGCAAATGAAGGGGACATCTTTAGCAATATCTGCTACAGTACTTCAATGACAAGCCTGTTGTTTTTCTTCTACTTATCCCTCTGAGAAGCAACTAAAATTCTTTCTGATGCACAACTACAGTTATTTACTAAATTTGGATAAGAGACTGGTCAAATTAAATCTATGCAAATGCCTTGAAAGCCTCAAGGTTTGCATGTTAAGACATTCTACCTATACAATTTTCACTGAGGATGCCACACAATATCACTTGGGATGACTCTGAGCTAAAGTTTAATTTTGGAAAATAAGTTTAGTAGGTACTTGAGTCCTGCACAAACTGCTAGGATTTGATATAAGTAAGTTTTTAAGGTTATACATAAAAGATTTTTGCAAATTAATAATAGAATATTAGAATTTGATCCAAAATCTGCCGATCAAGGAGATCCCTTCTAGCATGCACACAGAAATTTGAATGAGGATGTTAAGACAGTGACTTTTAGAGGTAGCACAGTCTTTAGTGCGGTAAAAAGCATGAAAAAATAAATATTTAGAGGGTGTTTTATGGAGATAAGAACTACTGAAGTTAAGCAGAGACATCATAATCTGGGTCTTTGGGAGAGGATTACAGATTTAATGAAGTAATAGGCATCCAAAGGCTAAGTAGGTGTATGTATACAATAATTGTCACTTTCAAAGCATCTTAAAACCTTATATCCTACCTTTAAGTGCATTTTCATCTTAAGAGAACAGCTTAAGCATTACATTGCATACTGCAAATAAAGGAGATATCTTTATCAGTATTTCCTATGTCACACCTAGTCTTTAGCTAGCCTTATTGTACCGGTATGCCCCCTTGTTCCCAAAGGTATTCATAGTATAATGGTTCTGAGTTACTGGAAGATTACATAAATCACAATATGCAGTGATCTTAATTCTTTTAATAAAGAAATACAAATATGCTGAAATTACACGTTCTATTTTTTTTCTAGGATATGTATTTTCTAGCATGTTTCTATTTAAATATAATTGATGAAAAATTTACACGATAGATGTGAATCTGATCTTCTTATATGATCACTTCTATGATCATTGATCTATACAGTTATTGGGATAAGGTTAAGCTACTAACATGTGAGAGTCATTTTCACTGGAACATGCTTAAGTGCCTTTTATAAACACAGATTACATCTCTTTTCCTTTATACTGAAAATCTTTGCAGAACTAAAAGGGTGACTGAATTCATGCAGAATATGCAATAGCAGGTTGAACTATTAGATATATGAACCATATTTTTCCTTGATTAATAGATAGGATTCATGTAATAGAAAATTTAAACTGTTAAAAAAATCAAATAATATAACCACTGAATGTGATGAAGTTGAAAGCCTATTCCTTCAATGACATTTAAACTAAAGATAAGATGATATACTGCATATTTACCAGCCCACCTTGTGTATTTTAAATGTGTGTCATGTCCTGTATTCACAAAAAAAGGCACTTATAGAAGGAAAGAAACTATAAGGAAATGCAAATATAATCCTTTAGCAGAAATCAAAACAGAAGTAACCAGAAGAATGGAAAATAATTTTATACTTTGAACTGCATTGTCCTCAACAATCAGCTTAAATTTCCTCCTGCACCGTTAAAATAAATTAAAATACTATCACCCTAACGGCCTTCTGGTTCAGCCAGCCAGGCTTGAGTGCATTTATGCCTTTAATTAAGTATGGATAGATAATGTCCTTTGTTCTTTTCCTGATGTGTTTGACACCTGCTGTCTTTGTAATCAGGGAAATGAGTCAGGAAGTTCCAGCAGAGAGGCTTTTAGTCAGAAGTAACACCTGGGTCCCAGCTAGGCCCATGCTTCACGTAATGCTGGCCTGCACAGACAACAGCGGACAAAATGTTGAACAAGTGGCAAGCTTTCAACTTCAGATATAACATAGGCTCCATGGGTTGCTCTTGAAATCGATTGTAAAACTCGATCCATATGCTAACCCCTTCTTTTGCTAAAGTGTTTCCTTTCCTTTTAGGGTGATTTATGAGGGAAATGCTGTTGTATTCAAGTTGAAGCACAAAACCATGGCCAAATCTACCAGGTTTAGCAGCCAGGTCTCTCACAATTCCTTCCAATGTGAGGCTTGCCAAAATCACCATTTTTGTGGCTTGTCTTCCCTCCAAAGTTATCTTGAGTTATAATCGTCACTACCTCAAGTCTCGTCCACATAGTAAAAGACTTTTGCTTAGTGAGCTAATGCTTTTAACACAAACCCAAAGAATAACACGACTGATCTTTAGGACAGACACAGATTAGTTCTGCCTGACTGTTTTTCACAGCAATCCCACATTTACCCTGCGAATTCAGGTAGGTTGGACAAGTCACAGTCATAGCTCAAGGGCAAAAAAAGCTCGTAGATTCTGTTTACTCAGAACTACCCAGTTTATGGCACTGGAAAGATTGGTGGGATTTACCCAACAGTATTCAGAGGCTACAGGGACTGTGTGAAGATGGGTGGGGTTTCACATTGATATTGTTTTCACTCAGATTAATTTTACTGAAGAACTATTCAGTTGTAAGTGAACCCAAACTGACCCCAATAAACATATAAACAGATACAGATTTAACAGATTTAACTCCTGAACACAGGACCGACCACTACCCCACGAAAGAGATCATAATGAGAAAATTCCAGAAGCGGTAGCTCCAAAGCTCATCCTATTTTTATAAATTTTTGTATTTTCCTCGTATTTTCTCTTATTTCTGTCCATCCTGCCTCACATGAGCAAGTAAAATCTTTCGTTGCCCATTCTCACAAACTCATCGAGACTGGCCATCTGAGCCCTTGGCACTGCCAAAGGTCTTGTCCTTGGATCTTTCCAGGTCTGCCCTGGATCTTTCCTCACAGATTCAAAAGTCAGTCCTGTTCCTTCAGCCTACATCATCTGAGTTATTCCCTCTCCTCAGTGTGGTCCGACCCTCCATGGTGGCCTCTCTTTGGCTTTGAAGGAAACCTCCATTGCACGTCCTATCTTTCCACTGGCAGCTAGAGAGAGAAGGGAATGAAAGAGGCCATAGGCCCCAGAAAGTAATGCAAAGCAGACTGAGCAGCTCAAAGCTGCTGGACTCTCTCTAGTCATTCCTACCCTTTCTTCCTTTTTCCTCCAAAGTATTACCTGATTTAGAGCATCCTTGTTTGGCTGCTTCACTGCTAAGGAAAGGGCAAGCAATGTGGGCAGCTGATCAGAGGACAGGGCTAAAGTTTAGCTAAAGAGATAAGGGTTTTTTTCTCTTAAAACATTCAATTTCAGCACAAAGTCCCACCATTCACAAAAAGTCTACAAGCTGGCAACCATGACTGTTTCACACATTATGCCTAAGGTTCAATTATTGTTTAGAAAATATTTAGAGAAAACTGTCTTAGGGAAGACACAGCTCCACACGAGTGGTGTCATCAGAGCCTAGTCTGCAGTTTGCAGTGTTGCTTTGCTTAATTTAGACCCATGTGCTTTCTCATTCCACACTGGGTTTTGATATTCACAGTATATTTTCACTTCTCATCAGCACGGAAAAACAGTAAAAAAGAAAGACTGCTAGTGAGAGAATTCTTTTGAGAATAGAGTCAAATCATGGGTCTGAACCATACAAGTATCAGTATAGCACGTGTGAGTATAGCACTAATCACTTGCAAGTAAGAACAAAGTAGAAAATCTGATTTTTTAAAATAAAGGTTAACAGTGGTTCAATGTATATTTAATTTGTGAACAATATTCTAACATGTTGTTTGCACACAGCACTTTTCAGTGCCTTTTGCGGATATTAACTGATTAGTTATTACAGTGTTGCAAGCACTACAGAACTATCTCATTTTCTTCAGAGCTGCAGAGAAAGAGGGAGAGAAGGTTAACATGACAGAAAAATAACATGTTAGAGCCAGATTTAGAATTATTACATTTCCACTTCATGCTTCTATGCTCCAGTCTGTAGATTATGGTTTTACTTGTAAAAAGGAAAGTTGAGATAGAAACTTAATATAGTTATAATAAAATAATACTATTCCTCTGCTTTTTTTTTTTTAAGATGTAACACATTTTTCAGTAATATTTGCAGTGTAATTCGTCTCTTTCCCCTAGCTTCCTTATTTTCTCCTAAATCACGCAGAACTCTATGAACATCTTGGGTAGCAGTGTGCTTGCACTGCAAACAGAGGGTTGTCAGTACTTGTTTGTATTTTCTTACTCATGGATTACTCTTTAAAAACAGCATTTCATTTATATTTGGTGTTTGAAAAAATTATGTACTTGTTCACCCTTTCTCAGTTCTAGATGAACCAGCATCACTTCATGTGTGCAATATTCTCCAGTTATTCCACTTTAAAACGCAATCGCTGCTTGTCACGGCTTTCTGGATTGCCCCAGTGAAATACCGCAGCTTTAGGAAACTGCCGTAATGTTACAATGCCACCATCTGGTTACAGCCCGGGCTCTGATCTCGCAGGTGGTGAAGGGTATGGTCTCCAAATAAAATCAGCAAGGCACCACTGATGATAGAGGGTGGATATCAAACATCTGTACACACCAAATTGGTCTTGTTTATTAAGGGATTTTGATTAGCTAGAAATTGAGAGCAGGATTAAAGAGCAAGGAAAGCATCTGTTTTTCCTGTCTTCCTTTTTATTTGCCATATCAGTTCTGTCTACAAGGCTGTGACCTTAATAACTCATATGTTATATGTGCAATCCTGCACAGCATTTCAAGGGGGGTTTATATGTGCCGCTGGCCCTGGGAGACGTGTCGCAGGGGCTGGGGGCTGGCACCCAGCACCCCTCTCCTCCAAAGGGCAGATCTCCCTCTGGGGAGGACAAGCAGAGCCAGGCTCCCCACTAACAAAATCCTACGCTGAAAGCTACCAACATTTATTGAGGAAATTCCGAACATTTTAACCACCGTAAACTTCCTTTTGACATAATATCACAGGAAGTAATGTCATTCTTCTTGGTGCAAAATAAAAATGCCTCCTTGCTCTGCAAACATCTGAGCAAGTGGGAAAGAGCATGGGAATGTGAAGTGAAAGTCAAGACAAATACCAAGCTATATAATCTTTGAATATCAGTCACAGTCAAAAGGGGTGTCTGTCAGCATCTAAACGTGACTAGCTGAAAACTGCTTTACATATGGTGACTATACAGAGCGCTGCAGCATTTCTGCTCAGCTTCTTGCATTACCATAAAGTGCTAGTTGGGTAGGGAATGCCAAGCAGCCGCATTTTACTGCTTGCAGCAGAGAGGAAAGACATTAAACTAGCTTGAAAGCATATATTATAATTTGTTTCTGCACTGCTATTCTGAGTGCTGATCTTAAATCAAAACCATTCTGGGCTGCTTAAACTGATTTCTTCTGAATGCCAGAATAATGAGTGCTACAATGAAATAAGCAGCAGGAGCCGGTCATAAGTTAAAGGGCAGCCTCTCTAACTCTCTTACAGCTACTCATTCTCACAGGCTAAACTGATCAGAGCAGTGATGTAAAGAATATAAAGAGAAATGAAAGAGTTAAAAGGGTTGTCTCAGAAAAAAATATATTTTACAATAAATTTTGGAAGACTAAGTCATAAAACCAGCTGCTCTTGAGAATCATCAAGGCATTATTATTTGTATTCCATATTTTTAATGGTGTGGAAATTAGTCTAGAGAGCAGAGCATATGCCAGGGCCTGGCATATGCTATAACACGATTTGGAAATTACATCAAAAACAAGGTAAAAACAGGAGATGAAGAGAAAGAATTTGGTTCAGTTTCATATCTAAGAAGATGATTAGGGATCTAGCTGAATTTCTGTAATTAAAAATATATTACAAAATCAGCAAAACATATACTTGCATCTCAAATACTAGTAAGCAGCTGGCAAATCTTGCCCTAGGACCCTTCTGGTACGTGCTAGAGCTTTAGCAATTGTTAAAATTCTGTACTTAACATTATGATAGTGGGAAACTTGACAGTGACCCAAAAGGAAACATAAAGCAATGGATATTTTTTAACATGAATTCAAGCACAGCTTAAAAGGTGAGGAGTTGTCTTGACATATCCTGAAAATGTGATTTGTCATTGCTTTGCAGCTTATGCAAACACTGGGATCTCAGTAACAAAGGCATAAAAATGCAACTTTTTTTTTTAATGTGGCAGTTTGCACTGTACAAATGAGAATATCTGGGCCAGTCATATCTAGAATAAATAGATATGTCAGGCTCATACCTACTGCGTTACAAAAACATATGCCACCTGAGCTTTTCTTTTACTGTTGCTGAGACCTTCCTACTCCCTCTCCCAGTGACCTGCAGGAGCACTGGGCAAGTGGTTCATCAGTTGCCCCAAGGACATGTGCAGGGGCCTTCGCTTTGCTTTGGGAATGAGTCCTGTTGGGAACCGGTGGTGTCATCAAACTGTTCCTGAAGTCTGCTCACAAGGGTGCCTTTCTTCTAGGCAACTTTAGAGTGGACTTTGATTAGATGTTTTGGTAAGGTCCTACCTTAGACCCATCTTTCTTGAGATTGCCCCTACCACCTGACCGGCGCACTTCCATGTACTGAGTCTCCTTCTCTGGAGATCTTCAAAATCTGCCTCGATGTGACCCTGTGCTACATGCTCTAGGTGTCCCTTCTTGAGCAGAGGGGTTGGACTAGATCTTTAGAGGTCCCTTCCAACCTCAACCATTCTGTAGTTCTGTGATTCTGTGATACCTACGTGGGAATCCTTACTCCTAGGCATCTTGTGTTATTGAATGCGTATAAAAAGGAAGTGAAATCAGACTTTATAGAAAAATACTCTAATTGTACTTTAAGAAACATTGTCAAAATGATTGTTTCTCCATTAAGAATTTCTGAGGAAACAATCTAATTGCTTAATGCAGGCAGGCACACTAGACTATATGAGATACCCTAAAACCTTCAGTTGCCTTTCTAGAGGGGCACAAGTATATGTCTTGCAAGACATCAGCCAGCCCCATGTGGCTAGCTCAGACAGAAAATAGAAACCTATCCTTAGGCAACTGAATAAAGCCTTGAATATTCCAGAAAAGAAAGTCCCTAGGGTGCATTCATGGAGAGGTAGTGTATTCAGAAGACATCATTATCTTGTTTTTCGAATTTTTAATTTAGAAAAAAATCCAAACCAATGTTTTTATGCTCTACAAAGTTTGGATGGTTTAATTACTTTCATGCAGCTTTATTTGGGATGAGAAGACAAACTGCTGTAGTAGAAGATTCCATTCACATCATTCTTGGACCAAATGCAGTCATAGAACATAAAAATATAAAATCCAACTACTAGAAATAATTGCAAATGATTACTATTTACAGACTACTCATCAGCATAGACTTCCATCAAGACAGTTACCACATCTTTCACTTGGAATAAGAGATTGAATTGTGGCATTTCTGATGACAGAAACACTCGACTTTCAAGTTCTTTTCATGCTGCAAACAAATGCCTCATTTTCTGCTTTCTGGATTTCTCTATTGTCCTAAATATTTGTTTTGTAGACTATATTTTTCTTGCATTCTTTTCCTCTATTACAGTTTTCTTCTGTATTTCTAATATCCTTCTCTGCAGGTATCTCTGCATTACTTAACTGACACTACTTTTTGTAATACCTCTCAGTTCAGTACATAAAGAGTTTTACTATCCAAGCATTTTATATTCTTCTGCTATTATTAAGTCTTTGTTAAACAGCCTGGGAAAAGCTTACTAAACAATAATACTAAGCCACATAAAGGCTTACTCAAATCACCCACATAATTAGGGACTCCATAGAGGAGCTACATCCTGAAAAATACATAGTGCTTACTACATGCCATCCACTAGATATTCTTCCATCATAAGTGCCATTAATCATTATATAATTTACTTTAAAACTGATTGAAATGAGAGGAATGTGAAGATGTTCAAATTTCCTATGATTTCTATTAATGTCTGAAGCAATGTTTTATGAGATCTTTTTGAATGATTCACCACAACCTAAATAATGCAGCTACTTTTTCACATCAAATAAGTCTACATTCTTTCACGTGACATCCAGGCGGGTTTGGAAGATCTCCAGAGAAGGAGACTCCACAGCCTCTCTGGGCAGCCTGT
>JAUBNY010000001.1:13811135-13821265 GCA_032275445.1 Crypturellus soui
CCAGGGCTCTGTCACCCTCACAAGAAAGAAGTTCTTCTTCCTTTTATGGAGATTAAACTTCCCGTGTTTCAACTTATACCCATGGCCCCTCATCCTGTCACTGGCCCCCACGGAGAAAAGCTTGGCCCCATCCTCCCTTCAGTCACCTCTCAGGTACTTGAACATGTTGATCAAATCTCCTCTTCTCCAGACTAAACAGGTCCAGCTCGCTTAGTCTTTCCTCATATGATGGATGCTCCAGTCCCTTAATAATCTTTGTGGCTCTATGTTGAACCCTCTCTAGAAGCTCCACATCCCTCTTGTCCTGGGGAGCCCAGAACTACACCCAGTATTCCAGGTGCAGCCACACCAGAACTAAGGTGAGGGGGAGGATCCCCTCCCTCGACCTGCTGGCAACGCTCCTCCTGATACAGCCAGGATCCCTTGGCCATGAAGGCACATTGCTGTCTCATGATTAACTTCTTGTCAATCAGGACTCCCAAATCCCTCTCCATGGATCTGCTTTCCAGCAGGTCAATCCCTAGTCTGTTCTGGTGCCTGGGGTTATTCCTTCTCAGCTGCAGGACCCTGCACTTGTCCTTGTTGAACCTCATGAGGTTCCTCTCCACCCAGCTCTCCATCCTGTCTAGGTGTCTCTGAATGGCAGCACACTCCTCGGGAGTGTCAATCACTCCTCCCAGTTTGGTGTCATCTGCAAACTTGCTGAGGGTGCACTCTGTGCCCTCATCCAAGTCATTGATGAACAAATTGAAGAGCACCGGGCCCAGTACTGATCCTTGTGGGACACCACTGGCCACAGGCCTCCAACCAGACTCGGACCCATTTATCACCACCGTGGGGGCTCTGCCATTCAACCAATCCTCAATCCACTTCACTGTCCACTCGTCCGGTCAATATTGTCCAGTCCTTGTATCAATACAAGGCTGAATGCAACATGAGTCCCTAGTCAGAGGCAGCAACCTGAGGAAAAGCCATGGAAATGGAGGCAGGTAGCAGATAGCTAAAAGCAGGATCAATAAAAGGTGATAGCTGAGCATCAGAGTCAGATAACAGCAAGCAAGATGCATCAGGCAAATAAAATGTATTGATGAGGGTCCTTCCAGGGAAAAAGGAGACCTGGTGTGAGAAGAGGGCCAGAGCTGTGGCACCAAAGAGCACCTGAGCGATACCTTGAAAACACCCTCCCACTGTGAGCTGGAAACCCACAGAATCACCCCCTTCACATTCTCCTGGGGCTGTGCATGTCAGAACCAAACACCAAAGGAAGCAAAATCACGGCAGGATTCACATCTAGTCAGTTCACCTAGAAAAGTCTTTATAAAAGCAGGAGCAAGAATGAGAAGTCACATAGGAGGAAGTTATTAATGCTCTATACCTTATGTGCTAACTTATAACCTATTTTCTATTACTGTCTTGCTCACAGATTGTCTACTTTCCACCAGTCAGCTCCCCAGTGACAAGCTGTATAGGTTTTAATTGCTATAATATAGGTTTTCTCAGCTTGCACTTTGTCGAGTGCTAGTATTCAGAGTAGCAAAATAGTGGTAGACAAATACCTGCACATGCCTACCTCAAAGCATGCATGGAAATATATGAGGAAACACAAAACAGAAATCAAGTACATAAATGGTATTTCATAGCTTCACTAATTTTTATTTGATGGAAAATGATATGGTGGAGCCTCTGTGGTAAGTATATTACCTGCCCAATCTAGAGCTCTTAAAAAAAGTAAATGAAAAATTCTCATCATTCTCATCATTTATAGCAAAAAAATAGATCCAAGCCTAGCTCTCAATTTACTTAGTGTCTCAAAAAGCTATCATAATTTTCTTCCTCCTCTGTTTAAAAGGCTATTTTGTGAAATTATCTCTATAAGAATATATAAAAATATATTTATTCAAATGTTATAGATCCGGATAAAGTCCCTATCCATTTACTTATCTATTTTCAAATTGGACCCAAATCTTTTGGTTATTCTGTCATGGGTAGGCCCCCATATCGATACAGAATAACATGAAACATTAGAGGCTTATTACAAGAAGCAAAACATCTCTTCTGTAAATTCAAGGCAATCTCTTTTTTTTTCTTTTTTAAAATGTATTGTGGAAAAATATGTTCTGATGTCTTTTAATGGCAATTGCAGTAAGTATATACTGCTACAGTACTTAACAGAATTTCTGTCCACTACAAGACAATAAAGATAGCAGATGTGGAGTCACAAGACCCAGAGACCTCTACCAATTAAAGGTCAAAATCTTCCTCTCCTCACAGAATGCAGCATTCGGGAGTGAGGTCTTGTGTATATTTGTCAACATGTTCAGTCAAAAAGATATGACAACAAATAGCTGGCCAAAAGCTGTCAGGGTCAAACTAAGCTTGATAGAGTGCCCTAGGTCACCTTTGCAATTTCAATGGCAGAATTCACCCTGGTGTCAGTTTGTATTGTAGTCAGATAGTACATGGCACACAGCAGAACTATATTCCTTCCCTAATTGCTTCTTTGACCTTCTTGTTAACCAAACATTTTCATTAGAAATATGTTCCACACTATCACGTTCCACGGCAATATAACAGCTGCCTACTCACCAATTTGTAGTATTGAACACCTCTCTTCACAGCCAGAGAATACATGATTAAGATTGTACTAAAAATTTCAACTGAAGTAAGCAAAAATGCAAGAAAATAATAAGCCAAACCAAAGGAAGGAGAGCAATACTTCAGATTTTAGTGTCTTTGGATAAAATATGGACAAATCTTATTTTTTACAGCTTCCAAAGAGCTTAGATGGCTTAGAGCTTGCAGCTAGACAAGAAAAAAAGGGAAATGACTGGGTAGACAGTTACAAATATTTTAGCCAAATGAATATTTTTCATATCTAGGAAAAACTGAACACCTTCCCCTACGCATGCACTTTTTAACCTGTTCACAGTTGCAGCTACTAAAAAGAAAGCCCCTGGCTACTAGTTTGAATTTCTTTGATGCAGTTTACTAATTGTTCCAGTGAACAGTTTCAGAGAAAGCTTGGACTCATAAAGCATTCTGGACTGAAGCTGTTTTGTCCAAGGAGACTCAATCCAAAATCCAAAGAATTCACAAAGCTGAATCCTGATCTTCAACAGGTTCCACAGCAAGTTAGAAACAAGCTGTCACAGTACTCTATATCTAGGTTTCTGTTTAACCGATCTTCCACTGTTTCCTTTTGTATGTCCCCTTTTTTCTTTTTTTTTTACTTAACTGCTTAGTTTACTTTTTCTTTTTATATAATTTTTCTTTATAGCAGAGGTAATTTTTTTTAACCAAATTCCAAGTTTCCAACCATCTCTCTCTCTCTTTTCTGTTTGCTAGGTAACATTAGATAACTTCAGCTTAATAACTTTAAAGTAATAACACTGCACATTTTTAATGAGAAAATAAGTCTCTTTCACTCACACATGCAAGAGTATGCATAAGGTAATGAATAAAATTTCAAGACTTTTAATATGAAATTTATTTTTACTCACCTTTCGTAGAAAAGAACATCTATTTGGGAATAATTTTATTAGAAGGTAAAATATATGATTTAAAGTAAGCCTTTTATGATCCTTCATATATTAGTAATTGTACTGACAAGAAATGCAGTTCAGCAACTTTAACTTTCAACATACAATATTATATGCAAACATTTGATAGTAGGGCTGGAGCTTTTTTACGCTCAAGTTCATCATATAATTTTTACATCTTTTTCTGCTATTCAGCATTTTTTCTTTGTTTCATTGCCAATAACACTTTGTAAAGATTGCCATATTTCACTTGGTTGTGCTGTTGCAAATATTTTAAGACTTCTGCTCCACAGAATGCATGTTTCATTTAGAACATGTATGTAAAGTAATGGAGGGAAATACATTTATCCTTGGAGTGGAAGGAGTAAGATGCCCAACAGAGATTTTCCCCACTGGAAGCCAAGCATTTGACTCATGGCTGGAAAGATCTAGTGTTTCATGCACACTAACAGAAGCATTCCTCCGATTTTTTATTCCTATAACTATGGCAGCATCCTCATGGGATAGGCCCAGGCTAGAGACAGTTGTTCTGCAGGACATCACAGCAGCGGGAGGAGGTGCAAAAAGCTGCTAGATCCTGTTGAAAGCCCTGAACCGTTGTGCCGCTGTGACCCAACTGCACAATTCTCTGTTTGCGATGGTGACCTCATTATTCCATGCACAGTGAAGAAAATATTTTAGCAACCCTGCTTTACAGCCACAAGGGGATATTTTATTAATTTCCTTTGTGTAAAATGTTTACCTCTGTGCCTTCACAAATTGCTTTCTTGGCCCTAGGAACTTTTGCAATTTTAATGAAGGAGCTCTATCTATCTATCTAAGTTCTTGCATTGTCTTTTTGCAGATCCTAAAGAAGGAAAAATAAGAAACAGTAAACACTTTCATTATTTCCCTTTGTGAAAAGCTTGTACTGTTTGGATGTTCTTTTAGTTGCTGTTTTACACATTATAAACACTGAATCTCAAGCTGTGGGTAATAGACCTTGGTATTGCTGCATGTATATGAATAGGACTTTCATTTTCATAATCCTGATGCTAAGTGAGCTTGCAACATAAGAAAATGTAGAAATGATTTAAATTTAAAAAGCAAAGATTGATGCCTTGATTCTGAGAAAACTTTCAGACATATTTAACTTTGCACATCCAATTAGTCCCAGAGTGAAAACATGTTGAAACCCTTAATTTGGTATTAATAGAAAAATGATATACCTCAGAACCATTATATTAAGATAAGCACAAAATCAATCATCTACATGTTTTTTTTTTTTTCACTTTGACTTTGTTATAGGATACGGATTATTCTATCATTTCAGAAGTACCTAGTGTAATTGAGAAACACTTTAAGATGTATAAATTTTGTATGGAGTGAAAAATATGTCAGTCAGGAGACAGTTAGGACAAACAGAAGAAGATTGTGTGGGCCCTGTTTGAGAAAGCACTTACATTCTGTCTTGTGTTTGTATATCTAGCACAATCTTTCTTTGAGG
This sequence comes from Crypturellus soui, assembly GCA_032275445.1. Taxonomy (NCBI): domain Eukaryota; kingdom Metazoa; phylum Chordata; class Aves; order Tinamiformes; family Tinamidae; genus Crypturellus; species Crypturellus soui. The sequence goes on from JAUBNY010000001.1 coordinate 13,816,161, forward strand.
CATTTTCAGACTACCACAGTGGGAATATGTAATAATAATGATGATAGTGAAGGTCGTACAGAGCAGGCAAGCAATGGAACTGAACGGAGCTGCTGGGTCAGAAATACAGTCAAGATCTGCCATGATTGATGAAGGTCTTCAACTTTTAGATAACTATTTGTGTGGGCTACAGTGGAAATGGCAAACTGCAGGTACCCCTAATGTGTCCCCAGTTGCCTGAGTTTGATCCAGGATAACATCGTGCACAAGTCCGTTTTCTGCAGTTGCTGTTTGTTCAGAGACAATTAAAAGTACATAAAAATAGATGAAGCCACTCAGCCATAGCATAGGTAATTGGAGAATCCAGAGAGAATCTGGACCATTTGTAGGATGTACGATTACATTAGAGGAGTAACACACCAGAATTAGAAAAGATTTCCATTCATTGTATAGAAACTGAAATTTTCATTATGAGATAAGTCAAATAACTTTTAAGGAGTTATTTTTGTCCTTGTCCAGCAATTTTAATAACCAGCGATTACTGAAGATAAAGGATTACTAAGGTGCCTATAATTTAAATATAGTCATAATCTTACGGCAAATTGCTGAGGAATCATTACCAATTACTTACAGTTTCTTATAGAATCAGTCACAGAAGCTGTCTTGGCTAAAGTTGATGCATTCTTCATTAGCAAAATGTGCAGAAATATAATAGAAATAAGGTAATATTATTAACATCTGTTGCTTTTTTCAGTTCAATAATGAGGATAACTACTATTTTAAAAATTATAGAATGTACCGAAGAAGATGTAGTGGTCTGAGGAAATCACTAAATTTAAGAATTATCCTCATTAGGGAGCTAGAATTTCCTTGTTAATACAAAAATATATTGTGGTGGCAAAAATACACTGATGAGCCATTGTTTTAATAATCATTAATCCTGACTATTTGTCAATACACTGAAGTTACTTAAAGAACTCTTTTTTTAAAAATATCACTCCAGTGCAAAACACAACGTTGCACACAAAGTGAATTTTTTTCTCATGCAAACTAAAAGATAAAATAATGTTTTCACTTGCAGCTTTTAAAGAATTTACAGCCATTGCTCTAATAATTAAACTAACTCTCATTAAGCTACAATGGCTTACAAGAAGTAAAATGAATAGCTTATATAATTGTAAAATTAACAGTAAAAGAGAAGATATTGGCCCTGAAACACTGAAGCATTTTTTATGCAGAGCTATTGATATACATGATGCTTTATAAAGAATTGAAAAGTACCTTCCTTAGTAGCTATAAAACCTAAACCTCCAATTTTACTCTCTAAAATCTGTAGGAGAATATCACCATTTTTGTTGCAAGGTTGGTTGCTATCTCATGTAAAATTCAGCATTGCCTAGAAAATCTAACAATGAAATTTTCCTCCTTTTCACAATTCAAACAATGACTATGCCACAAGAATAAATGTCAAAATAATAATTCCTGTTAAAAACAAAGTAGTTTCAGCACAAAAGGCTGTAATGTGAGGTATCAATAAATATTCCTTACATAATAAAATGTTTCCCTGTTGACTACTCAGTCAGACCTCACAGTTCAGCTGTTACTTTCCAGTAATTTCTGTTTCTTCTGCCTGGTCCCACAGTCTTTTCCTCACTTTTCTATACCATAGTTGTGCCTTACTCCATATCGCAACCAAATTAGTACAAGCATTAATAGAATCTAGACAGCAATCTTGATATTATAAACCTGCACATGTAGCAAACTGATTGACTATGTCCATCCCCTTGAAAACAGTGAAGCCTCCAGTCAGTTGATAATAACAGAGAAAAGAAATACTTGTTTCATATTAATCACTTCCAGGTCACTAGGACATCTCAATTAAGACAGTCAATTACCTCTGTCAAAATCAAACTACAAAACAAATTCTATGAAATCACTAGAATTTAGGTAGATAAATTGTAACATATTATTTGCATGTAGATGTCAGATGTAGATTGCCTATGAATAGGCAGACAATTGACTTTTAAATATTTAACCCAAATACTAACACATTTTTGCAGAAATTTATTGCAAATATTCCTATTATAGTTAACATTTGCAAACACTTTTCTGTTAGAAAGAGGAAAAGCAATGTAGGTAAACTTCTAATGTAAGCAATGTAGATAAACTTATAACATAAAATTCTTCCACCTTGGTAATCTGAGCAAATGTGTTTCCTAACAAAAACTGTTGCACAGCATGGGCTGCTCCCTCTTGCCTGGAGTCTCAGGTGGGGAGGAATAGAGGCATCTTACATTTCAGGCACACTAAAACCTGCTCCTTGCATTGATGCCTTCTAGCAGGTGGTTAAAGCTACAGATAGCTTGACCTGAATTCCAAATTTTTTAAGCTTTTGAAATTTTAAAATCTTTCATAGCTTACTCACATTCTACAGAAGCATCTTCTTCATATTGACATGCTCACTAAGCCTCTCAGTGAAACACATGTTATTAATAAATAGTTCTGTACTATATGTGAGATATAGGCTTACAAGATACTTGATTCAGTAAAAATAGGCTTAATTAACACTCTACTAATTGTTTTGTCCATCAGTTATGTTTACCCGTATTTGATGAGGATACTAAAAATTTATGAACTTGTTCACTCTTTAACACAAGAAACAATATGAATTTAATTAAACTACAGTTTAGTTCCCCGCTCAACATATATTCTCCCTCCCAAAAGATAGATTAATGTTAATTAGTATATGAATGTGCAGAATTTGGTAACATCAACTTTAATCCATTTTCAGAAAAGAATATTGGTTCAGTGGCAAGACCAGCTGCAGCAGAATTCTTGTAAATCATCTAAACTAGTGAACAAAATCAGTTCATTAATCCTTCCTGACAGGTTAATTTCATTCCATTTCTAAGTTGTCAAGTTAGAACATGGAATAATCTAAAACCTTTAAATCAAATATACCAAATCAAAACTAATTGAATATGCTTCAAGTATGTCAATAACCAGATTCATTTTTCAAAATCTAATAGGAAAGCTTGTTAAACTATAAAAATACACGCCCTGATAAGTCTGGGAGGGCAGGAAAAATGTTGATACAACAATTTTAATTTTGGGGTAACTGCATTCCTTAAGTGTGTGACAAAATGGTCATAATGCAAATGCATTTTACAAAGCTATTACACATACTGTGTGTATAATTGAAAACTCATGTTACACATGTAACACCATGTTACATATTGAAGTAAAATATAATCATTCCATGAATTAAGTGCTCTTGAATTTTGCATTCTCTATAATTACAGTGTTTTACAGAATCATACATTTCTGCCCAGAGCATTAATTCATTTTGAATTTGGAAAGTCTTTCTAAGGAAATGGGATTATTTTTCAAACTACAGTTAAGATTAATGGCTAATAGTAAACTGAATGGAGTATAAGTTGCCAAGTATTTGATCTGCTTTCTGTAGCATTCTTAGATCTGCTACAAAAACTCTTTTGCCACTTAATTACTGGTGGAAAATGAAATTAAAAAATAATTCTAATAATAATGCAGTAATAATAAACAGATCATGATCTACAAGAACTTGTTCTGCTTCTTATAGCCACTAAGCAAAGTTACTACAGATTCAAAGCAAAAATAAAGCAAAAAACACAGGCCCAGTTCACTCTCTTTAATCCTTTGTTGGGACTGCTGGAATTTCTCCTGGCTTTTACTAAATTTTCTGATCTAAAGTTTATCCATCCTATGATGCAGTTATTGCTTGCCATACACAAACACAACACCAAATCACAACCATATAAAAATAAGCAACAGTATAAATAAGCAACAGTATAAAAACCACCAAGGAAATCATTGAGGACCAAAGGAGGAAGAAATCCTCAGCATTTACCTGCTCCCAGTGCAGGAAACTAGCTCCAGGACACAGCAACCTAGGGAGAGAGGTAACCCAGCTAACAACCTCATGCATCCACAGGTGACCAGAAGGGTGAGAAAGCATCTCACGTAAGGGAGACAGCTATCCTGTCTATGATGCTATCCTTAGGGCATTACCCAGTAATAAAATTACTTAAATTGAACTGTTTTAAGTGTTGATGGAAGCATGTCATTAGAGACACCTGTTTGATGCTATTTTACTCAAATAATACTTACTAAAAAATTCTTGAATCTGCTCACGCTCCATATAGAGTGTGTGTATCTGTTTTGTTCATCACAAATTTTGAATGCAACAAGACATCTAAAATAGGAAATTGAGCCAAATGGGAACACACGCAGCTGGCAGATGGGACACAGGACTCCCAGAAAACCCACATCCTTCTAGAGTGCCAACTGGAAGCCAGGCAAGATACCCAAGGCATCTCAGAATGTCCTAGAACCTGCCTTTGGAGAAGAAATGGGGTACCAGCTATCTGTTTTAGCATGACCTGAATAGTAACTTCTCTAGGCTTCATTAATTAACTGTCCATAGAGGCAGTGAGAGCTCAGATATCCAGCTCACATGCAAGCAGCTTGTAGACTTCTGCTTTTTCATATGTTCATTTGGAGCAGAATCCTATCCCTATTGCAACTGTGATACTTGCATTAGCAGAATTGTGAAATACAAAAACCAATGCAGTGGTTACTGACTTTCCCTGATGAGCACCTAAGGAAGCAGCAGGCGCAGAACTGAGCTAGAGCTGGCAAAGGAGAAAAACTCCTTAGTTCCATTTGTCTCTTTTCTCCAGAGATTCATACAAATGTGTGTATACCACAAAATTTTAATGGGATTAAATGAGGCTGCAGACTTTTCTCTGACCCTACAAAACAGGAGTGTTTTGTAATAGCTAAATAATTAATTAGTGCTACTCTGCAATTAACCAAATAATTTTAGATATTACAGTAAAATTAATGGGCTCATTTTATCTTATTTTATTTTTTGGCAAACCAGTTAAAATTCTGTTTCTCTGAGTATTAACATTTTTAAAACAAAATAAATCTGATTCTATTGCCCAACTGAGTTATTCTAGGTAGGACTTTCTTTTTTGATATTACTTCTTTTTTTTCCTACATATCTTTATTTTATTTTATTTTATTTTTACCACCCATAGAATATTACATACCATAGATTATTCATAGCATCTATTTTAGGC
>JAUBNY010000001.1:13827348-13854603 GCA_032275445.1 Crypturellus soui
GCTGTGACATGGTTCTTGGCAGAGATTTAAGAAGGCTCAGAGATAGAATCCAATCCTTTATAAGGCTGAGATTGAAGAATGTGATATTCTATCTGCTTGAAAATTCATGGGGAATTAGATAGAAAGATCTTATTTACCTCCATTGGAACTTGGCTAGGTCACTCATACAAGCATCAAATATTCAGTGCCCACCGTATTTTTATGTTGCACATTAACCACAAAATAGCATTGGCAATGGTTCTGTACATCTTAGCCCTTTAAAATGACTTCAGAGGAAAAAAAACAACCTGTGACACTACCTGTGCAGCGGATTCTTCATGGCGGTTCTTATAGAGCCTTTCAGCCAAAATTCGATTACCTCGCCACAGATATTTATTGTCCTGCCTTGAAACAATGCTCCTCTTGAAGAGCCATAATTTGGCAAAAAGAGTGTACATGTCCCCGTGGGATCTGTTGCACTGCCATCCACCTGGCAGTTCTGCTAGTTCCTCTGTTCACCACATTTGACGGGCAGTCTGGAAACCTAGGGAAATAGCTTGGCTTTAATGCCATAAAAATACATGGGACTGACTGATAGATTACAGTTTTGTTTCAGCTCTGGCAAATCGGTATTTCAGATTTTTCCTGTGCCTGGCCAAAGTAGAGAGTAGAGCAAAGAGGATGTGCAGCTTAGAAATTAGATGTGTATAGTGTATCTGTCACTTGGGGTATCCAAATTGAAAAACTGTGGTGTTCAGGGTTGTCAGGTTGGGTAGCATGATAGAAGCAAGGTCACCAGAGCTCCCTATGCCCATGTCCAGCCTGTAGCGAGACTGAGTGTGTATAGGCACACACACAGACTACATACATACGTGTACTGGCCACACAGATCAGCACAGACAGGAAGCACAGCACTCACTCTAACACAGTCAGTGTCAGTGTTCCCCTCTCTGTCTGCTTATATGTATTTATACAGATATATTGGGGATCCCTCCAGAAGCCACCCTCAGACACTCAGTCGATACAGTAGTTGTCCTCGAATCACAGATCTCCCAGTCACTGGCACCCGGACAAACACGTCCCCATGCCATTTCAGTTGCTGATATTCAGACCCCCTCAAGTACATGTGCACACATACATTACGGATCCCATCAATAAGTGGCCTCAGACATCTAGTCTGCTCTGTAGCTGCCCCCAAGCTCCCCAGGTCTTGCAGTTATCTCTGTCTGTCTGTCTGTCATTCTCTCTTTCTCACACACATACACACACAAATGGGTCTCTCCAATATCTTACTAATAGCCAACCCCCAGGTTTCACGGCCTCCTCAGGGGCTGGCTTGAACCTCCTGGTATCCCTGGCTACCCCTAGACCTGCTGGTCCCTGCAGCACCTGTTCTGGACTTATGGCCACCCTATAAGTTGTCTCCCAATCTCTGGTCCTACTCGCCAGGTCGCCTGGCTTGGTGCTCACTAGCAATTACACACCAACACACACCTGTGCAATGCACACATGTTCTGCTCTTGCCAAGTGCCAGCACCCTGTGCACAGGAGCCTCTGGACTCATGGTCCTGTGCCAGTGGTGACACCCTGGCCTCCACATACACATGGACACAGAACAGGGAGTCCCTCACCCAGATAGTTAGAAATGGAGTTCAGTAAGAAGACAAGACAAACTGTAGTCATCAAGTGCAGGGCGTGACCAGAGCAACATACTAACTAGCCACGCATTTACATGCCACCAGCTGGTTTTCAGTTATTGAGCAGCCTGTGTTATTCTTAGTAACTTCAAATGTCGTTTTGAAACAGAGACCACGTACATCAAGAAATCTTTGACACTAGAAAGCTAAATACAATCTAGTGTAATTTTCACATATGTAGCCTCTATGGACCCAAAACTGAAAAACAACAAGGATCTTCATGGAGGTCAAGGCAAGGCTAGTGAGGTCTCAGCATACATGATTATACAGCCCATGAACTACTTGGCATCTTCTACATATCAGACCTTCATGACAAGTCCATTATTTCATTTCTTTCTCACACATTACAGGCACTATACCTACACCAATGGAGGCTATATGTTGAGGCAAAAAGCCATTTGGCTCTCTCTATACTCAAAAGATATTATATTGTTGATCTACAGTTCTTTCAAGTGTGTCTGCTGTGAGTGCAGAACCAAGACCAGGTTGGTTATTCTGTTCACATACCAACAGAAAGATTTTTTGATTGTTCACATTTGGAGTAATCTATGATATCAGTATGGTGCTTCCAGCACACTTGACAAAACAAATGTATGCTGAAATACTTCTGCCTTGGGGCACCCTTTGTCTTTCCTATTTCCTGCACAAAACATTCTTTCTTGAGATAGGGTCATCTGAGTACCTATAACTCAGCCTATTTTGATTCCAGGAGATGAACAAGGTCTGAAGAGATTTTCTTGTTTTGGATCTGAACTGTGTGCAAGCAGAATTTCACTACTGTTCCATGATATTTTAGTTTATAGATGGCAAACTCTCTGTATTTTATTTTCCAATCTCTTTTTAGCACTGTACCACCACACCTGACTGAGAATCCTCACCTAATTTAAAACATCACCTTTAAATATAACCACATCCTGACTCCAAATGTTACTAAAGTCTTTATTACAAGCGCAAGACCACACAGAAACTCCAGGCTTTCAGGATAACACAGCAATACGAGTACTACAGGGAGATACAGTGTATGCCTGCATCATAGCAGCTACAGCTACATTTGTCTTGTTCTTCAAGCACAATACATAACAAGTCTATTAGGAAGAAAAAGCAGCTTCTGGATTAAATAGCAAACATCTACAATCCAATACTACAGTGTAAAAATAACCAAATATTATTAAACATCATTCAGTGAAAAATCTGAGTAGATGTGCTCAAATTATGATTCCTTCAAGTCAGACTCCAGAACAGACAAAATAATTCTTGATATGTTTCTGGCATAGCAAATTAGAATTTTTTAGTAAATTTGTTTCTAAAAGATCCAGAAAAGTGCCAAAGTGGAATATTTTAACATTAATGCTACTAAAAATAAAATCTGATATGTAGTGTTATTTAGTAAGAGTAAAAGCTAATATTTTCAAATTATCAATGGTGGTTGCTACTAAAATAATAAAGACTCCTGACTACATCAAAATGCTACTCTAATCAGAAGGGTGCATTAGTTTATCCTATGAGTAGCTTTATTGACTTAAATGGAACTATTGAAGCACAGGAATCAGACTCATTTAATAAAATCTAAATATGTTGCATCTATATATTAATTAGTGTTTGATTTATTTTATATTTTATTTATTTATTCTAGCATTTGATAGCACTGGTTTCTCCAAAACTGAAGTATGTTCCTAGTTCATAGATTTTTTTAAGATTTAAAGCCATCTTTGGCTAATGAATTCCTGTGATCCTAACAGGCAGAGGAAATCCTCTGCAGGATTTCCTACAGAGGAATATCTATTGGGTACTCACATATACCTTCCTACATGTCTTCCACAAGCCCTGAACTGCCTCAAAGGGCAGAAATCAGGAAAGGATATGGCTGCCTCAACCCTGCAGCCACTCTCAGAAGACAGAGAAGTGAGGAGTGCCTGTAAAAACGCAAGTCTGTCTCACAAAATGAATGAAAAAATTGTGTTTCTCCATTGGCACCTGCTGCATTTCTCCACTCATAGTTACCCTGAGAGCAGCAATCTCATAAAGGAAGAGAGTGAGGGACCCTGTGCCAAAAAAATAAAGCTTGTAAAGCTGTTTTACCTAATGGAGCATCCAAACTTGAGGCTTAATCAAAGGCGTAATGGTTTGCAAAGTGTGAATGGAACATCAATCGTCAGCTTTTTGGATTCCAAACAATTGGAGCGTGTCAAAGTCGTGCAGGCAATGCTGCTTAAACCTAGTACACTGAGATTTCACACCTTCAGATAATATGCAAGAGCTAGCAGATACACTGCACACCCCAGTCCTCCTGGGCAGCATGCAAAAATGCAAGCTGTGCTTTTCAAAAGGTAGTAGAATGGCTTGTGAAAATGTCTTTCTAAATTTTGATCCTGAACTCTGGTGACTCAGAATGTATAAACCTTACATGTATGATCTACATGCGGTCTAGGGAAAAACAAATCTATTACTTCTTGGGCTAAGAGGCATGCAATAAAGTTTATATCTTTTTCCACACAGAATAGAATTAAACTTTGGAACTCTGTCACAAGATAGCTGAAAGTACAAGGAAATTCAAAAAAAGAATAATAAACTAAAAAATAGCTATTTCAGCTGTTAGTAAAGACAGTGCTGCAGAGGCAACCGCAGCACACCAACCCCTTACATTGCCACTGTAGATGTGCCACTGCAGAGAAAGATCTCCTCTTCCTGTTATGTTCTTACACAGGAATTGATAAACTTAAAACCAGTAAAAAGAAAATATATAGAAATCAAGCAGAAAATCTTAAAAATACTTTGATTTTAGCTAAATCTGCCCACAAAAGAAAGCCTTCATAAAGCACAAGCAGGAAAAATCAGCAAACAACAGCAAAAAAGATGTTGTAGGAAATGACATATGTACAGCTAAGACTTTTTACAAATCTAATAAAAGGCACTCTTGACTGGACATTGCTTTGCCAATTGAAATACAAAATGGTAATTTAGCTGCCATATGTACTTTATTTGAAGATAATTATATTTTAAGACTAGGGCATTTAAAAGTGGCATAGTAATCCTTTCTGCTTACAGAAATAATTCCCGAATTCTTCTTGCAATGTTTTTCCATTTGATTTCTTTCTAGGATTTTTTTTATACGAAATAAACAGATTTTAACAGTTTTCTCAATGAAACAGTTAATTTAAACTTCACCTTTACACCAACATCCTATGGTATCCATGACCTTTAAAGGACTATTTTTTAAAAACAGTGGAATAATCTAATTTCTAGTATATTTCAGTGAAAGTGAGTGCTTGAACGAATCCAAGATATTTTCCTCCTGACTTATGACAAAAAAAGGAAAGAAAAGCAGATTTGGCCTGTTTTTGTGTATGCGTGCTGAAAATAGCACATCAAACATAAGTTTATAATAATGCTTTTATTGGTCATTTATTGACATTTTAGTACAGGAAAACACAGAAGTCTTCCCAAGTGATCCAATACTAGAAACAAAAGTTTATAAAAATCATAGTTCATAAGAAAGAATACATGAAGGTTCTCTGTTGATGACCATCCTTTATAGTAAAATCATAGGGTCCACAATCATTTGAATTTGAAATCTGAAGCCCAAGGTTATCAGGGGGGAAAGGTGCCTACAGGCAGTCTGTGAGTTTAAAGTAAAATGAAGGTTCTTTAGTAAAACTCTGCCACTTTACATTTTTCCAAAACTTTATGTAAACTTAAACAATGGCAAAGATTCTCAATTCAAGAGGTTGGTGTGGTTGGATTTGGGGCTTAGACAAAGAAAGTGTATTTGACAGAAAAGGAAAGAAGAATTTCAAATAGTTTGAACTAGTTCTGTGAAACATTTCTTCCTTAAAATTACTATATTCATAAATGATATAATTCTGTAATCATTAATATTACTTTCAAACATAAAGTCTTGGGTTGGGGTCAGCTAGTCTACAGCAGATGTAGCATTGGCTCATCAGTTGGTTATAAATAGAATTAGAACATTGAGATAAATGGAATATATGTCACAATGGAAAGAAAATTTCCGTGGTTGCCTAATCACTGACTTAGAGAGATCATTTAAACATCCTCAAACATCTCAAATGCAGAAGACCTCCTTGAACTAGTATGGTTCTATCATTCTATCACTGCAATACTTTACTAGAAAGCGGTGAAAAAGTAGTAAGAGGATTTCTCTAAGCTAAACAAGGCAGAACAATTTAATTTATCACAGCAGTCTGGAAAGAGTGGTAGAAAATTTCCATAAAGTGCTCTTTTGATCAAATTCTTTATTTATGTTTGCTATATTTATTATCCTACTCTGACATAATAATACACACCCAGGCTGCTTTGTTGTGACACTGCTGACCACTATGCTAATAACTGATAGCAAACAATCTGTTCACTCTCATATTGATTCTGAGCAAGTATAATTCAGGGATATAAATCATGTTGCAGTGCTCTGAATGTATAAAACCCAGGCAGTTTACAGTTTAGCTAAGTCACAGCTGATTGACTTAATTATAAAATGGAAAGGTATATCAGATAGCACTGTCAGTGCATTAGTGCATCTTTTTCTAAGGGAAAAATTCCCTTAGAAACACTATGGAAGCACTATATCAGTAGAAATAAGGTACATTACATTGTCAAAAGTTGCAAAACAAACTCTTTTGTGCGAGGAAAAAAGAAGGTATTGAAAGTAGAGGATGCTTGTGGTTGTCCCCTTGTTATCCCCTATCTATCCAAAAGTATAGGCAGAGCAACTTTCTGCAAACAACCTTCATTGAAAGGTAGCAGTCATTCATCATCAAAAAAAAAGAAGTCAGTTTAGCAGAACTATTATTTGAAACTGTTTAAGATAACCCAGTTCATTTTGCTTGGAAAAGGTTAGGGGGTGCTTACATCATCAGACTGCAGGCCAATATAAGAGGGCAATCATCTCTGACAGCAAAACAAGGAGCGGAGGACAATAACCTTTTCCACCAGAAAGCCACACCGCATGTCCATACCACAAGGCTACAGAAACATCTCTTGCTCTAGGAAAGCCCTAGAAAAATCCTCAATGAGGATTCACTCCGAGCAGTCAGGAGGGAAAAAGAAAAAAACCCAAATACCACCAATGTTACTGATAAGCAGTGGTCATAATTCATCTTAGCATCAAAAAGGCAGATGGTTCATCTAACAAGAAAAATCAATAGCATTTGTCATACTTAACACTGACATTTTTCAAACTTCTCTGTATTTGCAGGGCAAAGGCCAACTAAGCTATGCATATTTCATCTACTGGAACACATGATGACCTTCCCATTGTGCCCTTTTCCAACCCTGACCTTTTAAGACTACAGTGAAGAGGTAACCATTATTAAAGAAGAAAAGTTATTCACATGAGCCAAAACCACATTTTTGTTCTGATTTGTTACATAATTCTTGCCTTTAAAGAGTAAAAAAAAAAAAAAAAAAAAAAAAAAAAAAAAAAAGGCTCAATTTCCATCACCTAAAAGGCAGTTTTATGATTTTTTTTATGAATTTTCAAATATTTTTACCTAGGCTATATATCTTCAGAGGATTGAAGATATATTCCTGAAAAGTAGGGATATTTCTTAGTGGCTACCCTGGTCACATCAAGTCTGCAGGATTCCAGCTGGGAAAACAATATGAAATGGAGGAGATTCTTAGGTAATTCTTGCTGAGACAGATATGATATGGTATGAACAATACAAAGTGATTTCCATGCGACACTGATTTTTGCAGTGTTTGAAACAGTATAGGGCTTTGCTAACAAAAAAATCATCTTCACGAAAAAAGAAAAAGAGTCTTCAGTTCCCCTTTTATTTTTGTTTCCATCAGCACCTTCGCATGATGAGTTGGGATGCTTAGTTTCATTTCAAACACAACAAAACAAAGTTTTATCATAGCAGTTTTCAGAGATGCTGCTTTTGGCAGCAAGGGCCTTCTTCTGGTAGGCACATTACTGCATTCTCTCATTAGTATCAGAGCGATCTGAAATGCTCAGCATCCAAAGGCTCAGGTACTGAAGTATCAGCTGTCTCTGGAAAAGCCAAAGATGAAATCTTTTGACTTTTGCCATTTCTTAATTTAAAGCTCACTCAAAACCTTTATTTGCGGAGAAAGTCTCATCTACCACATAAATTGTGGCATGAAGGCAGAGCATGGCATAAGCAACTGTTGAGTTTTAGATAACCATAGAAATTAAATAATAGATTCAATGAAGAGATATCCATAGAAAACAAGCTACCTCACTACCGATGCTTACTGAAGGCCTTAGTCAATAACAAATTTAGCACACTTATTTTAAGCATGTTCACATTTTCGTCATTTAAAAAGACTATGCATACCATTGAATTATAATAGGCAGGTAAAAGAGGCATTTTTAAATGCTTTCTGGAAATGAACATTTTACTAGTTAGTACTGGTGTAAGTCATTTTGTCTTACTGATTGGATTCACAATAGATCAAATTTACCTCAATTTATTTTTGCTATACAGCATATTCTGAAAATGAATTCATATATGTTACTCTCTAAAAATAAATATTGTCAAATTTATGTCATTCTATTATGAAGGTGATTATTCCTATAATAATTACTGAGACAAAAAAGTAATTGACCATGACTTAAGGTCATTTATAATGCATTCCCTTTGTGAAACATGCATAAATCTGACTCCTTAATGTTACTTGTCTGCTGTCCATTCTTTTCATTTGCCACCACAAAGCAGTTTTAAAATAAAGTATTGACCCTGGAAAGTTCATGTAACAATCTATTCACAATGATTTTCCTGTTACAAACAAGAACTCACACAAGTGAACATCATTATAGTCAACATGAGCTGGTTAATCCAACCTTAGATTACTCAGGACTGCATATAATAAAAAGTGACTCTATCTTTCTGTATGTGGATATCTTGGATTACCAATTTATTCAGTGTTTTACAGTGCACAGTAATAATAAAATGCATTAGGCATGATTCATTTCCAATACTATCATCTACATTTTAATAGGTCTCAAAATTACCAAGAAAAATGACAAAGACTTATGATAGTTAATACCAATTTCAATCTATACACTGAGCTTTAAACAAAATTTCAGACAATTGAGTATGGGTAAAAAGGGTTGTAATAATAAACTATCCTTATTTCTGAAAAGGATCCAAGCAAAGAAAGCCTGGTGCCATGAGACACAGAAGGGTAAAACTGATACAAAGGTATTTTCAATTCACAAAAAAATGACAGTTAAAACCAATGAAGAACATAAAGCATGCTTGTCCATATAAAATCAAGAAGTTCTTTCTTTGCTTCCTAGAGGGTCTAAGTAAGCAAATATTCTGGGCTTGAGCTAGATCAGCTCACAGAAATTAAAGGAGGGAATATCTCACCTAATGCCAATAAAAAGGCCTGGGAGAGACTGGCTTCTCTGAAGAGCACTTTGCCCCTTCTAGGTCAGGTGTCTCAGGCCAGTGAGATCACCCTGGGGTCCTACCCAGCTCCGCCTCCTCAGGCTACCGCAGCCAGGATAGCACCCGAGACGAGACAGCTAATGAGAGCACCTGAGGAGAAACGAGCCTCTCCCCGCAAAGGTTTATCTGCATTGCAGATGAAGCTGTATTTGAATGCAAGGAGACATACCTGCTCCAAGTTTCACCTCACTTGCACAAGCTAATAGCAACGAGAAGTTGCCAGCGTGGACTTCTCTGCAAGAGATACCCTTGCTGGTTGCTGGCCAGCATTCAAGGCAGGGTGCTGTTCAGATTAAAGTTGGAGCAGGGCTTTTTACCTGTCATATAATTATATCTCTGTTTGTTGCAAAGATTTGCCTGAAGCATACAGACGACCTTTTCACCTCAGATTAGCACACACAAAAAATGTCTTTGCAGGTACAAGTAATATGATGACTGCTTTCTACCTTTCAGACATGAGAAATGTCAACCTGTAGGAAATTCTGTATGTAGTTTCACTCCATACAGAAATGAAAAATATCAGCATTAATTAACATTTCCCAATAGCTAGGCAGGATAAGAATACTCTATACAACATCATCTGGAATAGCTCTAATAGGGAAATAAAATCACTTTATTACCATAGCCCTGTTTATAATTAGCATAAGGAATGAAATTGGGGGAGCAACACTATGTTACTACAGCAGCCTGTTTTACAGTAAATGCCTATTTAAACTTAGCTCTTGAAACAATGCAGCTACAATACATCTACCCTTAGCATATTTTGTTGCATTTTGGTTGTGTTCCTGTAGATATCACTGAAGCAGGTAAGAAGACAATAACTAAGAGCTACACAGAGGAATGTGCACCTGAAATCTAGACAAAATTGTTTGCTACTTGTTTTTCCTCTGTCCTCAAGAGTTAAGAATCATGTTTTCTTGCAGTTTAACGGTTAGAAGTAAATAATCTTGTTTCATGGAAGTGAAGCAGCCCATTTGTATGCATTTCTTTTCTATTGGCCTTATTTTAAATCATTCTGAGTTATTCTCTGCTGATTTCTTCTATGCAGTCAGATTTTTTCTCTGTCTAATTTCTGACTGCGTGTATGTAGGTTAAAGCAATTAAATTCCTTTGTTAAGCAAGCTAGCTTGAAACAAGGGAAGCCATCTCCCTGTTACATAGCCCCAAGCAAAAATAAGCCATTCAGGCTGAAAAATTTCCTGGAGAGAGACCTAAAAAGCAGAGATGAAGTCTCTGATTATGCATGTAAGATGCAAAAAGTAATCTTCCCAAAAAACAAGAAATGACAGAGAATCATTTCCTACAGTGAGCTCGGGAATGGAGAGAAATAAAGTACCGTGATTTGAAGTTGGGTATTAGGATTGGGATTCTGAACAAAGCTAATTGCTTTCTGTTGCTTCCGCCTTCACAGCAAGAGAACAGAAATAAAACTCTGGGTGCGCTCTTTGTTTAGCGACAGGGTTGCACCAAGAAAGCTGGGCTCACCAGATGTGTCTACATCATGCACTGCAAAGAGGGCAGACTTGGAGGTTGACTTGCTGAAAATCATTGTGGCTCCAGCTTCTTATGTCCACATTGCATATTTGCCATAAAGCAGTTTACTACAACTGTTGATTCTAAATGCATGCCAGTCATGGGCAGAGCTAAACCCTAGAGGACCGTACATCCACATCAGAAGTGGGATGCCATAGATGGTGCCGTGATGCATGACTTCAGCACAGGTTCCACCAGAAGAGAAACTAGAGTGCTAATATCCTCCAGAAAACACAAAACATAGACACTCTGGTGCTCTAAAACACTGATACAGACCCACATTAACTATGAACATTACTTATGAGTATGAAATTAACAAGTGTGTGTATATATCCATCATATTCATACCGGCCACTTCTAAACTCTGCTCTTCTGCTCAATTGATGCAGGGTAGAGAGCTGGCAGAAGCCTCATCCCACCAACTTCATGCCATCAAGCAGTTTCCTGCAAAAGATTAAAAGATTTATTTTTTCAGCTGCAAGTCTTTGCCAGGATTCTGCTTTTTAACACGAACTTGACAAGTGCAAATGGTTAGAAATATAGTGTGGAATTTCCCTGCCTGATTTCTAGAAGAAATTTTTCCTTTTTCCTAAGCTAATTCTTACAATGAACAAGTGAAATTCAAAATTAAATTATGGCAACAGTGATGAGAAAGACCACTGTGTTTAGCTGACTAGTCTGAGTAAAGACTGAAGATCACGAAAGCACTATGTTGGTCAGAAGCTAGGATGCCAGGAGAGAAAGGATGCTTTCATTCAAGAAAATAATCATTTAGAAAGCGAATACAACTATAACTATAACTTAACTATAACAACTATAACTTCCCAAAAAAGTCTGTGTTGCCCTAACTCTCCTCCTTTTGCATCCTCCCAGAGTCTCCCTCCACTCTGTAACCTTGATAAGGTCATCCAGCTGCGTATAGCAGCTGAGCACAGAATAGTAAGAGAACTACAACACAAAATATTTAAAACCTTTATCTAAGTGACTTACCCATATCCACCACAGCAGACATTAGCTGCAACAGTTATGTTCTTAAAATACTATTGCAGTTTAGCCCTCTTGTTTTGAGAGCCTATAGGAATTGCTCCAGGAGAACTTCTTCCTTCAAAGAAGAAATCAAAGACATGAGACAAAACTTAAAGTTTTCAGTGCAATCTGCAGTCATGAGATGCAAGGCTGCTTGTCTATGAACAAGATATGAGCTTCTAATCCCTCAACCAAAAAAAAACCCTCAAATTTCTTTCTTAGCCTCTTTCAAATAAGACAACAGCCAAAAGTATGTTGTGTCTCATTTTTTCCTCTTTCCTTCATTCAGAGCAAGAGAAGTAGTTAGCATACCAGATGGTTGTCCCATCATTTAGAAGGACCTTGACAGGATGGAAAATGGGCAAGGAGGAATCTCATGAAGTTCAACAAAGGGAAATGCTCATGTGAAGGGAAAGTACTTTACATAAGGAAGAACTTCATGCACCAGTATATGCCTGGGGCTTTAAAATAATTGTAATTACAGAGGAGGGGAAAGATGGAGCCAGACTCTTCTCTGTGGTACATAGTGATGGGGTGAGAAGCAGTGTACACAATTTGAAATAAAGGAAATTCCACATAACATGTGAAAAAAATCCTTCTTTTACTGTGGGGTTGCTCAAGGAGGTTGTGGAATTTCTATCCTTGGGGATATTCAAAATTTGGCTGTACAAGGTGCTTTGGTACAAGGTGACCCTGCTTTGAACACCGCGGGTTGGACTAAATGATACACAGAGATCTTTTCTGTTCCCAGGTAATTCTAAGAATCTATGGTTATATCATATATACCTGTGTCCTCACCTTTTTCTCTCTGTGATATATTTGTGCTATTCCTTCTATTACCAGGCAGTTAAATAAAAACAAATTAAAAAAAAGTACCCCTACGTATATAATTCAAATTATTCATTATGCTTACACATGCCTTTCAGTGTCCATTTGTTTCACTTAGAGGTCCCCACTGTTTCAAATGCCTTTTTCATAATTAGCCTTTATGAATTACTAAAAGCCAATGGCTTTTTAGAATTAGCTTAAAACAAAGGTGATGAAAACTGCAGTGTTTTCTAAAGTATCTTTTCTAGTACCTTGACCTTCTATCTTTATTTAAAGCTTAAAACCAAAATTAGGCAGTAACTACTTCAAATAGCCTTTAGTAATTCTGTAATGTATTTTATAGTTCTAAAAGCTTTTTTCAGTAATGCAATTACTCTTTTATCCAATTACTGAAGGCAGAATAACTGGGTAGGCACTTTCAGAGTACAATTCTCACACCACGGATAGATTCAGCTTCTTAGAAGAACTGTTTTCTTTAAAAATGCAGCTGCTGCAGCAGGGATACTACTTCAGATATAAGCTATCCTTGGAGCAGGGCCTAGGACCTATTTCTTTCATACCCCAGAGGACTGTGCTGACAACTAGATTAAGAACCAGGTGCTGTTTTGCACACGCACTCACTTTCCTCTCTTCTGCCCTACCAGATTCCTTACCCTGTTTTCTTCCAACAGTTATCTAACTGCAAGAAGAGAGATGGAAGCTGCCAGCTCCTACTGCAGGTTGCAGCCTGCTCTTTACAGTTCATTCCTAAAAGATATGAGAGAAGTGTTTGAACCTTTGAGGGTAAAAACATCAAATCTGTGTTTCTCACTTTCTCCTTGGGATTCTGAGGGCAAAGCTCTTGTATGAAAAGTTCTGTTACATAGGCCATTGGTGATTTTGCTATAGAACTAAAATGACTGGATTTTGAACTGCATGATTTTTGAAAGAAATCCTCATTTCCCTGATCAAGATTTATATCCCGAATAACTACACGGAAACCAATCACTCCAGGACTTTTTTACAGTTTAGGGAGCAATTCATCCCACCTATTCAAGACTTGTTTCTTTAACTACTTTAGCATAAGATGAAGTACTCCCTAAATGTCACTAAGTATAACAGCTATGTCTCTATCGACTCTAAAAGGAGTCTGGGGTGATTCATTAAGATTTTGATGCCTACATTTGATTAGGCTAATCCCACCCCCATTTAGGAATAAAGCCACAGCTGGAGGCCCCTGCTTCAGCAACGCTGAAGGACCAGGACACACCTTTGGTCAGCATTGCACGTGTACTGACAGGCAAGTGCTTCTTTGTTCAGTTTAAATGAGTCTCTTCACAACAGGGTTGGTTCAGATCCTGCTCTGCAGTACCCGACTCTTTCCACACACCATATGATGAGCCCAAGGGTCTAACACATTCATAGATCCTAGTTTAAAGAGCAGAAGGCTACAAGTTATATCATGGACAGCTAGTTACTCAGATCTGTTTTTTGTTTTTTCAGTCCTAATGAACTGCACTGGAGCAGCACAGGTTTTCAGAAAATGATAACTTAGAAAAACAGAAATTCTCTCTCTCATAGCTCTATTATATGCAAAGGTTATATATTATTGTATGATTCCAGTGATTGTAGATTTGTGCTGTGGCAATACAAAATGCCTCACTGCACATTTCCCTACAAAATTATGGATATATCAAGAGACCAGACAGACCAAGTGCTATAAAAGCTACTTTGATCTCTACTGATAGAATATTTACTTCTCCACTCTACATACCACACCAAAGTGCAAAATAAATAAAGTTACAGTAGCAGCACTTAACACTAAAATGGAAAGTGAATTTACAAAAAAATTACAAATTACATAGCAATGCTGCTACTCCAGACTGCCATATATCCTTCTGGAAAAATACCATTAGCATCATATCCTTTTTGAATACTATAATTTTGTCATGGAATCAAGGAAGTTCCAAAATTAATCCATCTCTTCTCAAAGAGATGAAGAAGATTAATTTGATGCCTTTTCCAAATTCTGTTCCATAATGTTAACATTTCTAATCTCTTCATAAAAAAGCAGATGTGTACTGGGCTGGTACTCAATATCCTTCAGAGGGAGAACTGAAGAAATATGGTCTTAGAAGTGAATTTATTATCTTATGTTGCTTCCAAAGATCAAGACTTTGTATGTGTATCTTGACAGATGAAGCAGATGGACAGCTCCACAGGGTAATCATTTTCCAGAGGAATGTTCCTGGCTTTCCAATTTATTCCCCACTTTCAAAATAATATTCAGAGTTTCAGATAAGTGAATGACATACAAATAAATTTCTGAATGGCAATACAGATTTTGGGAGGCAAGTATAAGCAGTTAAATTAACTTTAAAATGTCTTCACAAGTTGAGCAAGGATTAGAATTTGTATTTAATAAGTACAGTTTCCTGCTCTGTTTTTTGAGTAAAAAATAGGGCAAACATTATGTTGCTGATTATATTGTACATACAGGCTGCATAATATGCCCAAGATCCGATGTTTATCAATTACATGCATTGGCTTGCCTAATTACTCAGCTATATTTATCTAGATGATAAATTGCATCTGTACACAAAGAAATAGAAAATATACATTTCAATGTTCAGCTAAACTAAAGACACCAAATGCACCTTTTCTTTATTATTCCTATAGAATATAAATTGATGGAAAATATTTTAGAGAGATTTGCATCTAATAAAAATATCCATTTTTTTTCCAAAAGAGTAACCTCTCTTAAAAAGCATTTATCTAAAAATGGGATTAATATTTAAATTTGTTTTCAGCTAGAATTGTGTATGATTTTTCTGTAGTAAAACAAAAGATCTAGAGCTTTTGTTTTACTACAGAAAAATCATACACAATACCAAGTCCCAAAATGCCATTTGTATGAGAGCTTCTAAACATAAAACCATACATATAAGCATTTATAAAATGCATTAAAGTTTCTGCCCCAAAATCTGCTATGAAAAATGAATGGTATGAGACAATGAATTGTTAATAGCCTGATTTATAGCTAATTATAGTTAGATTCAACTCAAGTGACATATTAACCCTCAGGGAGCAGTTTACATTGCTTTTTTATAGTAACACATACACAATTTATTAAAATGATGTGAATTGCTTTGAAAATCAACATACACAGTCTCTGAAAGATTCAATTCAATAATAAGAATGAACAATACATTAGTTTCCTATGTACATATCTGTGTTTTTCCTCATAAAGCAAAGAAACTGTCTGCTAGTCAATCATCTCAGTAATATATTGAGTGAAGGGTAAATACCAAAAGCTAAACTTGGTAGATCTGTACCAAAATTCTTGGTACAGGAGGAATGCTTCATGATCAAAATTTCAAAATTGCATACATTTGTATATTCACAGAATTCATTAACATTCTGAGGCCAAAGGGGTGGTTTAAAAATGAATAGAAAATTGCTGTGGCTGTTTCCAAGATAGGTAGTATATGTTAGGCAACATGTTTTTCACACAACATGTGGAAAGCAGAGCCCAATGAACCAAGCACAAGCGTTTACCACACTCACCTTCATACGGGCATACCAGGAACTTGGTGTGTCAGGGAAGATGTGTCCCAGCCCGTCTGAGCCATTTTCCCCGGAAGCTCGCACGAAGAAAGACAGACTGGCAGATGGCTCACAGATGTTAAAAATCTGCGGGGAAATGACAGAGGAGGGTAAAGTGCTCGTATTTATTCTCCCACCCAGTTTAGGGTGTAAGGAGAAGAAATTAGACAATTCTTCCTCCTGTTTGTACTGTACCTTCCTTCAACCCCTAAGAGTAGCAGTTTCTCTTGTTTCAAGTGCATGTCACACCTTTCATCTTGATCAAGTTGATACTTCAGCTGGGTCAACTGGTTCCAAGTGCTTCCCACCATGCTGCAGCCTGTGCATGGGGTCACGGCACACAAATAAACTCAATTGCAAACTGCTGTTTGGGTCTGTTCTGCAAAACAAGAAGCAAATACAGGCAGGTTTCACATGAACACAAACTATTGAATATGCACCCATGAAATCTTAAATGAAAGGGAATGATCAATCAGCCAGAAACACAGGCTATGCCAAACCATATATATTTGTTGAGAAAAAAAATAAATAAAACAAATCAAGCTTTTAGAAACAAAAGATTTGAGGGAGTGAAGGGGAATTTGCCAGGCACCTTAACACTTTAATTTTTGCCTGGTCCCAGTGTGCTGCACTGAGAATGCATAGGTATGGGAGAATTGTACTGCTGGGTTCTCTTCCCCCTCCCCTTCCTTTTCATTTTGGTGATAAAATTCTAAAGCTAATAAAATCAGACAGATTATAGCAGCATTGATGAATGGCCATGTCTGGATTTCCTGTCTGGAGACTGGAGCAGGCAGTGTCTGAGAAAGAAGACAAGGCAGTCAGTGCACAGAGAGAAAGGAATATCCAGCAGATGGATTATGTCTGGCTGCTCCCATTATTAATACTGATCTGTATCAGGCAGTGATGAATACATAGAAGCACTCAGAAATACTAATGGTTTCACCCTTTAAGTACTAATTTCTACCCCTCTATCCTATTTAACATTAAAAATGCTCTCTGATCTTGTCATTGATGGAAATGGTTATAATGAAGAGGCAGGACTCTGGGGAAGAAAGAATATACTAGATTTAATGAAAAATATTAAAATCAGCTTTTAGAGATAGAGAAGTTGTAAATTGCAATCACAGAATATCCAAGCAAACTCCTCATAAACAATCTCTATTCTTATTTCAAAGTATTTTTAGAATATTTCAGTTATCAAGAGCCTGGATTAAACACAATCTGGGGTATTTAAAAAAAAACAGGATATATTAGGTTTCATATGGACAATAATATAATTAATTAAACAACACTCATGGTACACTGAAGTCAGGGTTAGTGCTATAAAACCTCTAAAACTCCATTTCCCCAGGTCTTTAACTCTTTCAGAAGTCTCCCTGAAGAATTGAGATAATGTATATGTCTGACTGCTAAACAGTGAAAGCTTTCTGAATACTAAAATATCTACTGGTGAATTCTTATGCTGTATATTTTACTAGCAGGTCTTTTTTTTAAGTCTATATTGTTTAATGATACCTAAGTGTCAACCACAGCTAAAATAGATTTAAGGACCTAGAGCATCCCTTTCATTTCAAAGCACCAAAAAGATTAAAATTATTTTGTTCATTAGCATGAAAAAGCTCTCCCTAAACTCAGAAATATTCCATATATGCACTAAATAAAACCAGACAGACATAGTGTGCCAGATTGGGAAGAACAGCTAAGAGAGAATACCAGGGACTCATACCATCCAACAGCACTTACCCACTGTGAAACAAGGAAGATGACTCCCAAAACTTGTCGTTCTTGTCACTTCTTGCTTGCCTGCTCTACCAGGGCATGTTTGGCCCAAATACCCAAATAGCGTTTGGCCAAATCCCTCTGGTCCCTCCCATAGAGACTAGATTACACAACCACACCTGGCTCCCAGGTAATTCCCTTGTTCCCCAGCTGGTCAGGCTTGATGTTCGCTAGGAAACTCGTGCCCGTTCGCATCCCTCTCTCGCGCCAGGTGTTGGCACTGCAGACACATGGGCCTTGTGACCTGCACTGGCTGTGGCTCAGTCATCCACACGTTCACACACGTACAGGATAGCGAGGCTCTTGGGGAAGAAGCCTACTCCAGCCCCAAAATACAGTCGCCCATTCCCAGTTTTTCCTAAAGTGTTACATGTCATTCTCTAGATAAAGAAATAACATTAATTTTTCTTCATGCCGTCTGATACTCACCACTCGCACACTTCAGTCTTGTTCACCTCAAACTTCAATCACACTAGGAGAGTCTGGTTCTAAAGACTGGTGCTAAATAACAAGGACAAGAAATGAATAACTTTGGTTATTTTCATTTCTGTGCAAGTAACTTTGTGTAAAAAAATCAGTGCCTGCCTCTACTACTCTCTGTTTTTTCTGCAAAGTGCGGATACGTACTTGTTTTTAGATGCTTAGTTGCAAGCTTTTGTAAGGTGCTTTGACATTTTGAATAAAAGATCAAAAGTTTGTGAACGCCATCTTCTTACATATAGTACGTATACATATAGTATGTATAGTACATATAGTATATACATTCATAGTTAAATCATGCCTTTGTTTTCTTTTTTCCCTAAAAATAGTTTTATACAATTTTTGTTACCAAAACTTCAGTTTAAAATGAAGTCTTTATAATTCCATATATGAATTTTTGAAGTTTAGAGATCTATTTTAGAAAGTTTCTCTCCTTCTCTATTACCCACATAAATGCTATTTTTTAATTCTTCTTTAAGGGAAAAAAAAGTAAGAATATTGAAAAAGCTTTCAGAAAATATTCAGGACACACAGAGGTGTGAAGTTTCCTGAAGAAATTAAACACTGCAAGCCTTTCTGTCATGTGAACAGTTTTATTCATGCAATATATTCTTTGCAATTATTGGAGAAAAAGCCTTTATTAATGCTGAGTAGTAATTAACTAACTGTTTTTGAGTTGAAGTGTTATTCCATATAAGATTCCGTACAAGTACAAGTACAATTATTAGAGCAAGAACTTCTTATGCAATCTTTCCATGAGATTTATCTGATATTGTTTTTTAACTATTGACAAGAATGAAATAAAAAAGGTGAACACTATTAATTCCAGGGGAAAAAATAACCATAAAGACTGGGGGAGGAGGGTCCAATCTCTGTTTTACTGCCTTTTCAATAATGTCACAGTGTCATTGCATGCAAAGGTTTTATCTTCAGCATTTCAGATTTTAAAAGCATTACACTTCATGTATCAATAAATATAGCACCGCCATATAAGAGAATTGTGGGTTGCTTTATAGGTTTGAGAATGGAATTAAGTTATTTCAGCTCATGTGAATAACTTGGGAAAGGAGACTATATTTTTAAAAACATAACACAAGCCATTAGCTAACACAAGTATTTTAAAAACAGCTCTACAGATGTGAGTGGAATTTATTTTAATAACCTTGAAAAGTCCATGATTTATGATCTCTGTCAAAAGACATTATGCATTTTTACAGTTCCTATTCAGATTAGTATATTTCTAATCTCATAATGTGATATGGAAATTAACTGCCTGAATTTCTCCATTTTGCATTTCTATTTGCAGTCCAATACGCTCTTTTTAGAACACTAAGTTCACTATGTCTCTCTGCATTAAGTCAACAGTAAAGCAAAATGTGTTTCTCTAAAGTCTTTACAGTATTCTTCTATATCCAGTTGTTATTGTAATGCTGGGTATTACATAGGCTCTTGAGAATAAGGTCTGTAAACAGTTATTTCAGATATGTATGCCATTAAAACCATTAAAAACTGTTCTAAATATTCAGCAAGGTTACAGCACAAGCTACATGAACTTCAGAAGGGTTCAGGAATTTTGGTTATAAACCAATAGCAAGTTCTTATAGCTACTATCTTAATATATGATCTTAATATATCATTAACATTCTCTCATAGTGAAAACTGGACTTGAAGTTCCGTTTCTTCTTAGGTTAAGAGAAAACCTCCCATTAGCTCTGCACAGCGCTGCGGCCAGCAGAATCTCTAAGCCCAACAGCTCAGGGGGGTCTGATACACAAACAACCCCAGAGTCAGCAAGTCCAATACACCCACCCGTAATTACCAGGGAAGAACCAGTCTAATCAGGGGCAGGAGTTTTATGAGGGCTTTTGGGGGCTCCCACAGACTGTTCCTTTTTTCATGGTTATTTGACAGCTTATCTGTCTCCAGATTTCACACATATAGACTCATGGGCACTTGGTTTCTGAATCAGGAACTTCATTCAGTCTTAGCCCTCTTCATCCTCCATTTCTCTGCACCAAAGGAAGATTCGGAGAGCGCTTCCGTTGCAAATGCCTTCTGCATGAGCCAGTCTCCCTTGGCTGTTCAAAGGCTGTTTCACTTGCACAAGCAGATCCCATCCATGCTCTGTCTGCAGGACCCTGATATTTGTTTCCCTGTTGTCAGGTAGCTCATCAGTTCAGTGGTTGCTGCAAGTTTTGGCTGCAGCCAGTTTCACATGTCCGGAGCATGATAAAAGAAATAAGCCCATCAAAGGCAAGGGAAGAAAGGAAGTGTTTTTAAATGATATGTCCTGAATTTTTCTTTGAACTTCTGCAAGCCATTTTGGACTTTTTTTTTTCTCTTTTAGATCTCAAACAGGAATGCTTTTCCCAGGGCTGGAATGCTTCTGCGATATTCATCTCCGGAAGGCAACCACCCGTGCAGTATGTCAGGCACCCTGGTTTGGCTTTGACAAGGTTAAAGAGGGGCAGGAATCCAGCTAGAATGAAGGCTGAAATCAGACTTGGCTGAAGTTGCCTGCTGTGAGGAATGCTGTGGGTAGAGAAGGACCACGCTCCCAAGATGATAAACACAGCACAACACCAGCTAAATGCAAGAGCAGGGCAGGGCGACAGAGCTGCCGCCATCTTGACAGTGGCAAATCCTGTTATTTCTATGGAGCTCTCCTGAGGATTTAAGATAATAGAAGTCAGTGTATTCTTTCAGTACACTTTTACAGAGTGTATTTTAAGCCAGTTCTTCATCCTAAATAATTTGGATCTTCACTGCAGTCAGAGATATACTTGAATCTTTTCTGCATAATCTTCCACTGTGTAAACCCTATTCTCCAGTAAAACACTTTCCAGACTCTCACTTTTTTCTCAACCTCATGAATCTCTTCCCCCACCTCAAACCTCAGTGAATCTTGAGGATACCTATTTAACTAACAATAATGATCTTAACTGTAGCAAGAGCAACAAAAGAGCAAATACGAATCAAGATAAAAACACCAGGAGGGCCTTTACAGCACTATTTTCATTCCTCTTGGATTCAGCCTCTTCTCATCTCTGCTGTAATTCACAGAAGCCAGCGGCCTTCCACTGCCTGGGATTTCCAGAACTGGCCAAGGATGAGCATTTCAGAGCTTCATCTTCTGCTTTGTTGTGCCTTATTTATTTATTTATTCTTCCTAATGCAAGCTTGTACCTCACAGAAGTGACATAATAAAATAAAACAAAAGAAATCATTAGCACAGTTTTCAGGGCACCTTCCTAAGTGGTTATAAGTCAGGAAATGATAACACAAGACCTTGTGAGGATAGTCAAAGAAGCAAGTGGAGAGTGGCAAGGGAAGAGATAGATAAATGAGCTGGATCTCTGCATCATTAGAATTTTCTCCATCATCTCGGTAAAATGACATATTCTATCTATCATAATCCACAGAGATCCAGAATGCACAGATAGTAAAAACACAAGGGAAAACATTGATTTATCAAGAAGTCAATTCAACTGGCAATGAGAATGCAAGATTCCCTGCCTTTCACCATCCACAAGGGAGAAGCTGTGGAGGTAATACGGGCTTATGGGAGTGTAATGTGCTTCCCACCCTGCCCCACTCCATATGTGGTTAGAGGACTTTTCAGCATTCTGTGGGTCCTTGCAAAGACATAATGGCTGCTATGCTATGGGGCACCCTTACCCCTAAAGATAAGGGAAAATAAGGCAGAGGTAAGTCAGAAAGAAATTTCTCCAACAATAGCTTGTGGCTGAGCTATATGTGGAAACCTCCTACAAAGAGAATAAAGCTAAAGCAGCAAGGGACAAGTGGTCCCAGCTGCAGAACCTGCTGCTCTCCAACTGAGGGATTTTTTTACACCGAAAGACCACTTGCAAGGGAAAGGGATTGCACCACAGCAGCACAAGGAGGAGAGACCACCATGGAGCAAATGGAAAACACTTTTCAAAATAAATACAGTTGCTGTTAATGCAAAAAGAAGAAAAGAAAAAGTTAATCATACAATGAAAGCGATCCATGATATTCCTCCTCCCCTCAGAACAAGGTTTCTAGTTAATAAAGTCAAAGCTGGAAAAATGAGCTATATAAAATCTTAAGAATGATATGAGAATTATAACAAGCAATGTTTCCACCCTTTCTTCTTTCCTTGCACAGCTTTCAGGAAATATAGAACATGCACATAAACAGCTGTGCTTACAAGCTGTTACATTTCCTTTGTGCTGCCTCTATTCACCGGGTCCTTGCTTACAAGATAGAATTGGACAGGTTTATTCTGTTAGAATTTTATAGGCAAAATAAATTTCAAGTCTTGCCTGCACTGTAAGGCCTGTCTTGAAAATGCAATCTGCATTAACAGGATTTTTTAGGGAGGAACATCTAAATCAATAAGATGAACCCAAAACACTCCAGGTTTTGCACATTCATTTTTGGATAAGTAATTGGAGAGCATGGCAAAGCTTTTCTTGCATGCCAGCCTCTTTTATCTTCAAACAGATCCACAAATGGATTATTTATAGATGTGAAAGCAGCCCTCTGAGTAAAGCATAAAGGGCAGAGCTTACAAGAGATTGATTTCCACAGCTCGTTACTGCCATAAACCTATAACCCAAACAGATGCACAGGGGAGAATTCTCTTCGTTAGGTCAGCTGCTTATTTCTGGCACGTGCTTACAAATCTCTGGGGAGCAATAAAAGGACATCTATATACTACACTTTGAAAGGGCCAGGGAAGAACTCTTGTTGTGGCACCTTCCTCCCCTGCTCACCTCCATTTCATGAGTCACTGGTTAACCCAAAAGAGACATCCGTTTCCACATGTGGACTGGGCATAGGCCATATGTGTTCTTGTACGTGAGAACACCACTACAAGCCTAATACGCAAGGTCTCCTGCATATAGCAAGAAAATATTTTTTCAGAATCAGTTTGAATATGGATGTTATTACTCAATTCATGAACAAAACGTAGAAAAGGATTTTCCCCTCTTAATTTCTATGACCTTCTCATATATAGCATAAAACAGCCTTAAATCTAAAATACTGTAGTCTTGGACATCATTTAAATAGTTCACATTATACAAATGTTTTTATGAAAATATGACAGTGAGTAGAGAGCCTAAGATCAACTGAATGACAATCAGAAATGCTGGGTTCACTTCTAATAATACAGGTAGTTCAAGATCCTCATGATTATGCTAATTCAAGTCTACATCTTTACATTTTTAAGTGTTTCTCATCTTTCCATTTTAAGGAGCTATCAACCCACTTTTGAGAAGACTAGTATCCATGCTAGCAATTAAATTAATTTAGCTTTTTAAACAGATTCTGTTCCTCCTTTTACCTGCTTTTCTCTTAGAAGTCAACAAAGCCAAAAGTAGTCAATATCAAACTAAGATCTTGGTTCTTCATAACATAAATCTACAGAATCAAAACTAATATCATTGAGTGTTCAGGCACTTTCTTCAGGTGAGGAAAAAAAAAGACATTTCAATTCCTTTTTTGAACTGAATGTTTGGTCCTTGGCAGACTGCTTTGTTCTTCCATTTGTAACAGTTTTCTCCTGTCTGTTCAGTTCAGGCACAGGTCACGGAATGTATAAAGTATATATTTTATTCATTGTACCCCAAATATAAGAAGAAATCAATACAAAATTCTCCTCTGAGTAAAGAAACAGTGCGTAATTGGCACAAGGGATCTTCTCTCACTCTCCTGCAGAACCATCATTATGCAATTCTACAAACACCTCCACCATATCATAGCTCAGCAACATAAGCAGATGTGCTTAAAGCCAGTAGATATTCTTCTATCTCAGCTCTGAATACAAATCATAGTTGTTAATTTAGCAATTAGCCTCCTGAGAAAAGGAAAAAAAAAAAGTGTCTGTAACGGCTGCTGGTTTTGTGGTCAGAATTCTGCAGCTCGCATTCCTATGGAGAGCATCAATCCAAAATCAGCAGGCTCTTCTACTTCACGCAGAGACCAATTCTTAGTTAGAAGTGTTTTCAAAACGGAAATAGCCACAGCACTTTTCTAAAAATAATGACCAAGGCTATAGTGAATTTGGAGCCATGTTCCCTGTGTTTGAATAGTTTCTCAACATTACTTCCATTTTCTGAATATGAACAGTTTGTAGTTTGAGGATGGAGGAGTAAAGAGAGGAAAAATGAACAGAGACTGTAGAGTCATCCTGATATTTCCCTATGTTAGAGCTATGAATTTAACTCTCATATCTTAATCTAGCAAGCAACCACTGGCAGCTGTGGACAGTCACAGTCACAATCTTGGCCTAAAAAGTCATGGCAGGTGCTACAATTAAGCAAGGTACCTTCAGTAGTGCTTAATGTTAATGTTAATCCATTTAGGTGTCTTTGAACATAGATATTTGTGTTTTATGTGAATAAGTGTACTCTGTTTTAAGAAAAGCATCACCATGTTGACTTCCATGGCCATATTCTCTAATAATTTCATAGTAGATGAAATTAACTCCTGGCCCTCCCTAAAATTTAGCAAACAGTTAACTTTTGTACTAATGTACCAAGGTATTTGTGGCCTAGATATTTATAGGCTGGCTAATATTTCCTACCCTCCTTCATTCTCCCTCCTTTTCCCCCTCATCTGCATCTGAACATAAAGCTGATAAAGTCATCTCAGGAAGACAAAAGGAAAAAATTTACCCTTTGCTCAGGGCTAAATAATAACCAAGTTTGGAAATTCAGGGTCCAAGCCAATGATTTGTAGGAAATCTGGAAACATACCACATTAAACAAATGAAAGTGAGGTATTGTTCACAAGATTTACAACAATTTTTTTTTATAAACACAATGTTTAAGAAATAACTTCAAATATTAAGAATTCATTGAGTTGAATTGAATTGATAAGAAACACTTAGACTTGCTTTAAAAAAATATTACGTTGTATTATCCTTATTCTACTTGGAAATTAAAGGCAAACCGTTGTTAATTCTGAACACTCAAATTAATCTAACGGAAACCTTTTCAAGATTACTATAAGCATAAAACTATGGTAAGTCAAATCACTCACAGACTTCCTAACTAAGCTCTTGGACAAAGATATAGTGAATTTTAATTGCATGCAGAAAATGTCTGAATTCCAAGCACAGGTATAACATGCTGTGCCAGCTATTTCAGACCTGCTTTTTTGTCCCTTGCATTTCACTTTGATCACCCTGTTAAGAATAAGCTCATATGCACAAAGGGAATCATTTTTCTTTTAAATTATTAATTAAAAGATTAATGCACACCTTCAGATCTCCCATAAGAGCAATGTTCCAATATCTGTACAGCTTTTAATGAGGTGAGCAAGTGAGATATAAAAAATATTATTTGCAGAGATCATGTTTTCATTGTTAATAAGAAAACTGAGACTCCAGTGAAGCACAAACTTCAAAAACAGCCCCAAAATGTCACATGGTCTAAGCTTAGACATGGACATACCCCATTACAGAAAGGTAGAAAAATGGCTACAAACTATAACTGTCCTGCTGGACATCCAGTGTCTAGGAATTCCCAGAATAACTGGGTATTTATTGGGAATTCTGATCAGGAAGAGGCTGCTATACTGCTGCCACTGCACATGAGTCCCATCTATCATGGGCACTGTGGTTCTGCAGGGAAAATTAAACCAATCATCTGCATTGTTTTCTTTGAACTGATGTGCAAAATTTATTCTCATTTCTTTCAAGAAGTATTTGGGAAACCCCCCAGACCAAAAATCTCAACTCATGAGAGTTGGGTAGCCCCAGATGTCCACCTTCAAAATGCCTAAGCAGCTCAGCTCTGCCCAGCCTGCTATGACAACTGAAGCTGTGCATTTTTTTTCTTTTTCTTTTATTTCTGGTTTCTCTCTTGACACACATACACACTTAACATCTCTGGTGCCATCTGCTATCAGATTGCTTGTATAGATGTATCTATGCATCCCCATAGTACTACCTGGCTTGAGCTCAGAGGTTAGGAAAACTGACAGGAACAGAAAGGCAAAACAGATGTTAGTCAAAAGACAGAAACATTAATTATTGTGTTAGAGTTCTTAGAATAAGTTCATGACCAACTCCTTTTCTTCTCATTTCTCTAAGCAAAATATATTTTGTATTTTATAAGACAAATTTTAATTTGTAACAAAAACAAAGAGGTTATTGAAGGCTCATTTTTTTCTTTGTATTTTACAATTATAGGAGGAAATATAATTCAGCTTTGGGTCAATCTTTTGCAGAAATCCACAGAGTATTAAATAGCCTTAGTTTCAACATGCAATGTTTTAAATTGCATAAGCAACTGATATGAACAAAGGGCCTTTTTATTCATTCTAGAAAGTGCGCTTTTTAAGTGTTTTACTTCTAGTTGTAGGACCTCTAAAATGGAGGCTTTATGTAAGAAATTATATAAAACAGCAGATAGTTTAATTCACCACAGGAAAGAAAGGCAAGGAGAAATAAATATGATAATAGAATGATTTAAAACAGCATGATCTCCTGATTGCAGTCTAAATATTAATATCTCTGTGTTTACTGTCCTAGTGCATGGTGAGAAGGGGAGGAATCGAGCTGACAGACTGCAGCACTCCCAGGGCTCGGCACCTGGGGAATAGGACCCTTATTCATGAGCACAGGGCAGAATTTGATTTGCCCATCTCTGCCATGCAGAAAGTGGGAGGACTTAGTTAATGAAAAATTATCAGTTATCTGATAATGCGTGTGGCTCTTTGCCATAGACTGAAAAATACTTTCATAGTGCTAAGTCACTCTTATTGTTTTGAAAGGCCAAAGTGCTGCTTTTGAACTTAATCCATAAGAGACAGAAAAATAAAAAGAAAGACTGTTTTAGCAGGGAAGCTTGGGGTTGAATTTATATTTTCATTTGGTTTAAGCCACAGAGACTCCCTTCTTTAGGCTGCAT
>JAUBNY010000001.1:13861422-13876328 GCA_032275445.1 Crypturellus soui
TGCAAAGACTGCCCACTTACTTACCCAAAAAAGCTTACCTTACTGCCCACGAAATTCTGAAAGACATATGCAATATGTACACTTACCTTCTACCTACCAATGTAGACAGAAGCCAGTCTTAAGAACCACTCAGACTGCATAATGCTCTTTCCACCAGGTCTGCTTGCAGATGGGACTAGCTTCCAGCAGTTCCATCTTCTGTATTTTTCCATTTCTTATTTCTACAGACATTTTCATGTGCAAAATTTGAGCACAAGCTGATAAGATTTTTTTTTAAATAGGAGGTAGTAAAAATGTGCAATTTTCTCCATTTCTTCCTCTTTTGTATAAATAAATAAATATGTATGTGAAGCGGTCTTATCTTTCTCTTTGCAATTATTCCTCTGCTATATGACTGAAGACTGAAACAGGACATAGGGATAAATTCCCCTAAAGAGAAGTGACTTTCAGGAAAAACATCTCCATTTTCCTTAGCCAAGTTTCTATTCCAGGAAAGTTTTTTTTCCACAAAATAAAGGTTTTGCCTGGTATGATTTTTAAGATCTCATAAAATTCCATACTTATGTGAGCTCTGTGTTATGATGCTGTGTTCTTACACTGTGAAATGATCTGTGTTCACCAGAGTTACACAACTTAGCTAAAGAGAGGCTTCTCAATGCACCATAAAATGCCTGTAGGCCTATAGATGTTCTTTGCAAAACAACCTCTCTGTGTTGTGCCTTTAAAACTGGGGAGGAGAAGGGGTGACAATTAACTTGGAGAGTAGATAATGAAAAAAAATAAGAAACTAAAAATAAAAACAAGAAAAAAGAAAACAGAATGAGGGTGTATTCTTCAGAAGACAAAGCCCACACTAAATCTCAAGAGATTCTGGGCTTGCCAGAATACTGCAGACTGGCTCTGTTATTTTCCTGCATCTCAGATGAGGAATCCTATCCAAATTAGCTTTTGACGGCAAGCAAGGGTAAGGAGGAAAATATACCTAAGACACTTCTAATTATAAAATCACTTCTCTAAAGCAATCTTTTGTTCTCGCTGCTAACTAACCCCCCACTTTCAATAAAACTATGTGGCCGCATGTCCTGGAAAGAGAGAAATGTAGCGGAGCTGGCCCAGCTCCATAATAAGCAGCTAACAGAGGTAGGATTGTATCTGGGTCCCAGTCTGGGAGGGACAGAGGTGCTTTTGTTTTATTGCAGCAAAATCCTGCAGGAAGGTTAAACAGCAGACAGAGAACACAACGGGCGGAGAAGTGATAATACTGCATAGGCTACAACCTGTGCAACACACACGGGCACAGAGGAATGATTTATTCAAAATTAGGTAGAGAAAACTTGACTCTTTGGTCAGGCCCCATGAACATACTAATTGTCTTCATGCTGGTTGAGTATTCAAAGGGAATATTTACAGGGAGTGATTACAAAATGTGATATGATGAGGAAAAAAGTACTGAAATGTTCAAATATTTGTGGGAATTCCTTTACAACACTTCGCTCTAATGGAAAACTCACTTCAGAACTTATCAGAAGTCATGTTTTAGTGCACATAGTAACTGTAGGTAAAATAGAATGGAGCACACTAGAAATTTTCAATAATCTCCAATTCAACCAGTGCATGGAAAAGACTTTCTAAAATTCAACCTATAATTTCATAAGCCTAAACATATACTTATGTTAACAACAACAAAAATCCAAGAAGACTGAATGAAGCATCTAAAAGTGTGGGCTCATATAACCTATCAAGATGTTTGCTTAAAAAAAAAGTTCTTTAAACTGATTACATGTATAGTAAGAAATGACCTTGTTGTACATGTTCACACAGCAGACTAGAAGACATTCTAAGTTACTACTATGGCCTATTGGGGTCATATACAATTTTCTTCAGAATTCCTTAAATACATCCTTATCTACTGGTCTAGAAGAAACTCTTTGTAGCTGAATAAGCTCCACATATTAGCACCTACACTACTGAAACAGAACATGCAACAAACCACTGGTGCAATTTAGTTAATTATCTATATCTGACAAAAATCAACCTGTTGTTTCAGCTCAAACTGTGCAGTAGGCGGCGATGAATTAAGCATGGCTATAGAGAAAGCCCGTTCCTAATTAATAGCTTTATTTCTTCAAAGCAGACACATTTCACAGAAGAGCATCAGGAAGGGAGACCGTGAGATGCAACAAAATAGCCATGAGAATCCAGGCTCTCCTCCCTGGACTGTCCAAGCATGGAGCGGGACTATCAAGCTGTAAATCCAGCACATCCTGCCACAGTTGTGCTTTCCTGGGAACCTCGCAAGGTGCTGTTTTCACTGAGATGTCTCAGACAAATACAAGCAGAATCCTGGTTGCTGAATATGTACCTACAAAATTAAGATAGTACATGAAGTAAGTGCCCTTACTGGTAACTATTCAGCAATGGTTATTAGCGAGATCTAAAGAGGTTTTGTTCAGTTTTATAGAAAATGCTTGAAGAAAAACTGTGCATGGCACATCCACACACATTGCATTATGTACTTGATCTTACAGTTTGCATTGTCAGGTCTCAAATGATAACATCACTATTACAAAACTGACATGGACATTTGAGAGTGGAGCAAGTTAGCATTCAGCCCCTTTCTTAATCTAGTTGGCTATGCCGCTTGTTAAACATAAGCTGAGATGTTCTTGTTGCTTCTGTTACATCATGCACAAAATATATAGGAATAGTGAAAAACATTATTGAATGATTTTATAATGGATTATCTGAGGAAGGATAAGGGAATTTGTACTGCCTAAATAAGTGAGTTCAAAAGGTTAAGCAAAAATTTTAAATGCATCATGAGATCTGCAATGCACTATAATACCTGGCGTAATTTATTTATTATTGCATTGTGTTGCATTGCTTTTTCACTAGGCCTGAATATATTCCCTAACAGAAGAAATAGTCTAAAATAACCTCAAAGGATAAAATAATGGCATATGTAGCAGCTTAGCAAATTTACTACCTTGATGAGTGTATGGTCAGTTTAGCCTTAGTTACACTACCATTCAATAAGATAGCTAGAAAATACCAGATATTAAAAGGTTCAGAAGCCAAAATGGTCTGGAGCTTTCCTCAGCCACAGAACAGTGCAACAAATACACTAGCATT
Organism: Crypturellus soui; assembly: GCA_032275445.1. Lineage (NCBI taxonomy): Eukaryota > Metazoa > Chordata > Aves > Tinamiformes > Tinamidae > Crypturellus > Crypturellus soui. The sequence goes on from JAUBNY010000001.1 coordinate 13,864,555, forward strand.
ATTAATAGATACATGTATTTACCTTGTATGGGCAAATATAAATCAATATTAATAATATGCAATAGCCTTAATAGATGAAGGTATCATTTTACGTATTGAATGGATCCCCAGCTCTCCGCAGTGCCCCGCCAGGCGCTCTTGCTTCCCTGTCCGTGCCAGGACCAGCAGCCGCCGCGGTGGTGCCCTCACAGCGCCACAGGACGGCGGTGCCGGCTGCCCGCGGCCTCTCCCGCGGGCTCCCCACGGGCGCTCGAAGGAGCCCAGGCTGCCGCGCTCACTGCCAGCACTGCCAGCCGGATCTGCAATATTTTCCCTTGAGGGAACTTTTAACATTAGGAGTGCCAGGAATTTCATTAAAACGCAACATTGACTTAGCAGCTCAAATCTCTGGCAGTTTTCCCTAGAAAAAAAAAGAAATGGCAGGACTGGTTCTAGGCTGCTCTTTCTTTTATCAAAATCACGTTACTTCCTGCACACACTACTGACTTACAGGGGTGCTTTTCAACCTGCATTAGTCTTCCCCCGAGAAGAGCGTGTAGGTTTAATGGCTGTTAACAATAAACAGCATTTTGTTGATTTAGAGTGTCACCGTTGATTCTCAGGTAACTCTTCATTATTAAATTTAATGCAAATTGCTAGAGAGGAAAAACATCTTGTGAACATGAATTGGAAGAATATTGGAAGAAAAGAACTTATCAAAAGTACAGAGTGATGCATCATGACTTTTCTAAATTTAGAAAGAGGCTGAAACAATAGATCAAGGAATGATATAAATGTCTAGTAGAACAACTACATTCTTACGATGTTTAATACTTATGCTCTGTCACTTCCTGGGGGACGTCCAGCTGCTAAACTGTTTATCAGTAGTTGATACAACCAGTAGTTAATCAGTGCTGGATCTAAGAAAGCGTTTGGTTGCCATCAGTGTTAGCACATGTACAGATTTGCTCATGGGGAATGGTGGAATACGTAGACTCAACCTTCAAGACTACAAAACAACTCAAATGCTTTAAGAAAGTTTACCCCAAATTGTTCCCAGTCTCATTTATCTGCAAGCCCAGAGTATCAATTGGGAACAGCAACTATGGATTGTCAGAATGAAGAATTACAACACATAAAACTTTGATAGAAAAGATTATGTAATAACCTGAATTCTGAGTAGAAAAACATGTAGATTGGGCGTTATATTATATGACACATAACTGGTTCGACAAACATTGTTTTTAAATAGACACAGATTTTGTATGCAACATTGATCTTCGTTCTCCCAGAAAGAAATCCTCAGAAAGCAGTCCACTTCCTTGAATAAAGTTATCTCCTGATAACTGAGGGTTTATTTTCTATTACTATTATCCTCTCCTTTTAAGTTACATAATGAGTTAGGGGGTGATTCAGAGCACAGATTTGTAAACTGGAATAGTCTTTCATTACTTCTTGCTCCAAAAGACATTTATCAAACCCCCTCAAACCTAAAACTTAAACTTGAGACTCAATATAAAGTTTGTTGATTCACTAAGATTTTGTCTTCCCCCTGCTCATGTCCAGTGCAGTTACTGTCTATCTATCTCACATGATCTGCTTAAATGGGATGGGTTTGTCTTCTCCTCCTCAGCACTAGTTTCTTTCCAAACCTCATATCTCTCTTCAGGTTCCCACAGTTGTGGCCCTGCACATGGTTCCCCCTGCACCTCCCCAAAATGAGCCTGATGCTGCCGTTCCTCAGCAATTCCCACTGCTTCTGCTTGGAGGGATAAATGGGAACAAGGAAGCTCTTCATTCTCCCTTTTCAAATCTACAACCATAAAAAAAGGAGGAAGAGGAAAGAGGGAACTAAAAACAGATTGTTTTAATTTATATTTACAAGAGGATGCAGAAGCAGGTTTCCCCCAAACTCTGTACTCCTAATCACCTAACTGTTGTTGGAGAAGAAAGCTCTTCCCTGTACATCTTTCCTGTCCAAAAGGTTTCTACTTTTAAGGGGTGGGCGAGAGTTGAAGCTCCGTGTTAACAGAACTGTTTCTCCCACGACAGCAAGGAAGTGCAGAGGGCAGCCATTTCCATGGACTTCTCACTCCAAAAACACTCCAAAGTGTAGATTTTCAGCATCCTCAGGAGCTTGAATAGACTAGGGATCAAAAACGCACTGTAATGAGGATATGAGAGAGAGCAGCTCTGCTTATATTCTAGGAAGCGTGCACCATAGTGAGGCCTCTGAACTTCTGGACAAGTAAAGTCCAGTAAAGTAAAGTAAACGAGAAGTAAAACTAATAAAATCTGACAAATGCACTGGTAGAAAACTTAAATCACTAATTTAAGCCTAAGTATTGTCTTTGGTGATTTATACTTAATCTTGTTGAATAACAAATAGTATCCAGCTGATCAAAGCTGCATTTGCAAGAGCACTATCCATCTATGATATAAACTTTATGAACTTTCAAAAACATTTTTCCAAGTCTTGTAGTTTAGCCTTGAACCTTCAGGATAAAACAAAACAAACAAACAAATAAAAAAAGGTTTTGAATGGCAATACATCAGCAACACTGTACCATATACTTTTGTTCTGTAGCAAGAGTGTCCCTGTTTCCAATTACTAAAATATTGAAGGAGTTGTCTAGAATTAGCTTTTTCTAGAAACCCTACTGTGATGGAAGACGATGTTTCCTCAGCTAAGACACGTGTTTTGTGGTCTCCTAGCTCTGAGTCCTCACTCTGTCCTTGACAAACCCCAAGTGATAAGAGGGAAATTGAACTCTGCCATCAATTAGCATTTAAAATAGACAAGCATGTGCTCCGGTAAATATTATTAATAAGAAGAAAAATTATACAAATAACTAATGGCACTCACAGAGAAAATGCAAGTATCAATCTGTTTGTTTAGTGACTGAAAGTAAGTCCAGATTAAAAATCTGAGAATCATTTTAAGAAAAACAAAATGTTTTGTATTTGGAAGGTTCAATTTAAAATTATAATACTTTTTACTTATTTAAGCATGTAACAAACAGTTTGAGAGACCTTAAAATGTAGTGATTTGTTTTCTTTACCTAAAATAGAACCACAGCGGAGAGGAAAACACTGACATCTATAGAAAATACAATGAAATATACATAAAATGCAAATTATGAAATAAAAATAAGAAACAGATGAAAATGGATAAACAATATAAAAAAGTGATGACTCATGACTAAGTTGAATATAATATGTGATTCACAAAAATGGATACCATTAAGGAAAAAAAATCTGATTTCAGTTCACCTAGTTGTATAATTTGGGCATAATTATTACATTTAAGATCCATATTTCTTGATTCCTCTGCTAGCAAAACCTGAACCTGAAAACTCTATTCTATTTTACTATATATCATAAATATTCCAAAGCAAGACATTCCAAGAGGCAGAAAGGGATTTTGAAATTCCTTCTTCTCTAGCAATGCCTTTGCAACAAATAGTAGCTTTGTTCACTCTAATTTTTTTTCCACGTTTCTTATTCAGTCCCAATCTTTCTTACAATTATGCAGGCTTTTTGCTGGCCTAATCAAGCATTTTAAGTATTGCTAGCTATCAGGTGATGGGGCTGGACAACATATACAACATATATTTGAATTTCTGCCACGCCCATAGGAAAAAAAAAAAAGAAACAATGACAGTGTCACATTGCCACACATAAGCCCTGCTATTCATTACTGTAGTAAATTTTTGGACAAATACATCTCCAGGTGGTTTTTTTTAGATCTGCTAAACCCAACAATATGTATTTTCACAACAGTATGAACAAAATGCAGTAATTTCTGTTTTAGAAATAATTATTTCTACTGTTTAAATCCCAAAAAGAAATATGTATGATGAACAAATGCCTTTAGACAAAAAAAAAAGAGCAACTTATAAGTTTTCAAATTCAATAATTTTCTCTCAGTATATAAGAATCATTCTCTTCAGTCTAGAGACTATCATCTCTAGCCCAGAAAGTTCCAATAAATACAACTATTTCTGATAGAAACAGACACACAGCTTCTCTTTCAGCAGCATCTATTTCCACCACAACTGAATCAACGCAGAAGACTAAACCCACAGTTCATCTCGTAAGTATTTAGACAAACTATTACCAATTTATTCCACAGAGAAGTGTGTTGTGGCCACATTTATTTTACTTGCTTCTTCTAGTCTGAATAGATGTAAAATAACCCATACTCTTCCATTTTTAGTGACCACTGGAATGGCTTCACAGAATATCAGCAATTTAAAGCATATGGAATAAAATCAATGCTGTATTAAAGGAGTAAAAGGTATACTTCCAAACATTTCTACTTTGGTGTGTTAGCCTACCAACCATCTAGCCTACAAATAAATGCATTTATTCTTCTGTGGACTCAATTCTCTTCTTTAAAAATTCACTGACTCATCATTATTATCGTCAAAAAGGTTATGTTTATTGGCTATGTCTTCCTGCAGGGACACATCAACTAAAAAGAAAGCCAGGCAAGCAGACCCTTAAAATCCAAAAATCAGATATAAAAGTATAACCATAATTATATTTAAACCAAAGTTGTTTTCAGTTTTTTGATTATTCCTTAACACGCTATGGAATTCTAGAGTTGTAAATAGTATTTTTCTGAAAATATTTTATGTGCTCATGTAAATCTTTCAACAGAACTTGAAAACTTGGAAGACAAAAATACACAATGACCTAAGGTAGTTTATGCATTAGGAGGATCCATTAATCAATAACATCTCTTTCAATTATGCAAAACCTATATGTTTAAATCTGACCTACTGTTGTATAACATACTCAGCTACTGTGGTTGAGATGTTAAATATTTGTAAAGGAAATCAGTGTTGCTACCTACTGCTTGTTTCAGATTTTTTTTTTTAAAATCAGCTCTGGTTTTGACAACATTAGAGGCACAGCAGATAGACCAGCAGGTGATCCATACTTTTAAAATATACTACATACACACACAGAGGTGATTTATACAGCTGTCTACATAAATATTTTGTATTCCCAAATTGATTACAAGAGATCTGTACTGTGATCTAAGGTTTGTTTTAGCTTTAGTGATTGCTTCCTCATTAAATTTGAAATATATTAAAAAGCCAATAGGCCAAAAGACTCCTTTCAGCAATTTGGCCATCCTTTTCCTAAGAACTGATGAGTAAGCAGTAGGCTTAATTTGAAAAAGGTACAGCAGCAGTAATAAAGATCCAGGCAAAGTGATATACACAGGAGCTAAAAATTAGCCTTTTGCATGGAACTAGGAGGTTTGTAGATCTAAGAAGAAATATTTGCAGCACCAGTATATTCAAGCAAATGGCACTGATTTAATAGTGACCCACAGAACTGTGATAGGAAAAAATACTTTGAACACTGAACTTACATCTGATTTATCTTTGAAATCATCTATTCCTAACAATAATTCCTCTGTGCAAAAACAAACTTCTCTGCTGTGATAGGCAGCAAGCCACTGTTTCTTTCTCTATATAAAAATACCTTGTGTATAAAGCACTTCAGATGATCAAGGCTTTTAGTGTGAGATTTACAACAGGAACAGACCATAGGAATCCCTGCATATAGTAATATTGCTACAGAAAACAAAGGTGAACAGTAAGCTACAATTCATGCAGCTGGAATGAGACCATGCATTTAAAATAATGTTTTTACCAAGCCTATTCCCCTGAAATTTTAGCGGAGAAGAAGCTGTATACATTTACTTTGGCTTCATGTTTCAGGACAGAATTCTAGTTCAACAGAAGTGTGCTGCTCAGATAATTCACAGCAAAGGTAATAGGCTTGCTTAGAGGATTTGTTGTGCACAGGGGCCACCAGTCGAAAAACAAAAACCCAGCCTCAAAGGATGCTAAACAAAAAGGAGCTACTGCATCTTGGCTTTGCATTTCTGTTCTCCACACACAAACTTTTCCATAAACAGATCTGCTTCTAAATGAGGCATTATGTTTTCTATGTCTTTTTGGGGGAAAAAGGAAAGATATGAACTAAGCTGGGTGAACAGCTAAGGTACTGCAAGAAATCATAATATTTTTAGCATTTACAGAGCTGAGCTAGCTTGTTTAAAACATGTGTAAAGGTTGTTTTTCAGATGACCAGTTCTCAAATGCTTTGTGTGTATATGTAACATGAAATTTTCAGTTAGTATTAAAACCTCTGAAAATTGTAACTCACTGAAAGACAGATTGTGCCACATTTTTAACTGCTGTCACAGGTTTCAAAGCCTTTCAGATGCCTCTTCAGTTTCTAATATAGATGTTAAGCTGCTATCAGTCATTGAATACAGGTCTGAAAAGTAACATCACCTAGTGAGGATCAGGAAACATTTCTAAAGACAAACTCCCATGTTTGTGAAAAGGGTATAGGGAGGAGAATAAAGGAAATAGGCATTATAGTATTTGATTCTCACCATAGTAAAGAAAAAAATACGATTGTCTGGATTTCAGGCTCTCCAGAAATTACAGATGAGACACATATGGTATCAGCTCCACTGAAAGCTCCACTTTGTCCATTGTAGTCTGAAAACTGTTACAAAATGAGTTATGCTTTTATGTTCAGTGAAAGCAGCAACACGTTACTGACTGAGATTACTGAGGAATGGTTAGAGCTCCACAGGGCAATGAGTGCAAGAGTAGGAACAAAAATGTGAGCAGAATCTCCACTATTTTCACTGTTCCCTGAGGTTCTCTTTACACGGGAGTATGGGAGATTTTTGAATTAGAAATGATAAAATTGATAAAAGCTAAAAACAAAAATTGCAACTAGTTCAAAATTTCTTCACAATCTCCTCTGTAACAGATCAGGAAATATGTCAGAAAAACAAATTATTATTCTAGGGATTGTATCAGTGAGATCAGTCTTTGAGCCATTAACTCAAACCCTGAGAAATGTTGAGATTTTTAAAAATTATATGCATTCAGCTTACTGCAGAATTTGTCTACTGGCAATAACCTTAGAGGTTTAAAAAATACAAATTAAATTGACAAGTACAAATTAATTACAGTAAAAGAGAAGACAGAAATCAGATTTCTCCTGACTGACAGTAACTTGACTTGCTGCTTTCTGAATCACTCTCTGATGATTCAGAAGTCAAACTCCCCACTGAGCGTGTGTGCTCAGTTGCCCTGATGGAGCATTCCCAAATCTCTGCTTGCAGCTACTGGTCCAAGTCCTTCTGGCCAAATTATGAGCAGTGGCCAGATGCCTCTGCTCATAAAGCTGGTGCAAACACTTTTAAGTGCTCACTGCATGCTGTTACTCCTTCCCCATGACCATCTCAGTGCTTCTTCATCTTCCTCCTGGAAGCAAATCCTCCTACACTGCAAGCATGATGCTCTTACTGCTTGGTAGGCAGAAAACTCTCTTTGACTTAAGTAACTGTGACTTAGATTCCTCATCTGTACAGTGAATTTCCCAGTGCACATGCTGTTGCTGTAAAAGATTTCTTTTTAAAAAAATGGTGAGCTCCTATTCACTCTAAATGAAGTAGAGAATTACTAAAGTCATCAGTGCTTCACTGGTGAAGCTACATAATTTCAACAAAGCTGGCTGAGGATGGCAGTGTCAGGGGAGAAACTGATTGCATGGTTGTGTTTCCCTGGCAATTTAAAGACACAAGTGAATCCACTTGTTACTTTCAACACTCCTCAAAATTCTACCAACTGTGCAAACAATATGTCTAATGGCACTAGACTAGCAGAGCCTGCTTGAAATTAGATATGTGCTCTGAATAAGAATGTCATGGGGATGCCTGTAACAAAAATCCCCCTTAAAATACACAGCGAAGTGAAGTATGAGATATCCCCTGCTATCATCGGTGGAATCAGAGCAACAGTGAGTCCAGCAGTGCTGAACTCTGGGGAACCTGAACCTGGGTTTGTGCTTTGCAAGAGTCACAGGCTCTGAGCTAAATCTCTGACCTTATGATACATACTATTTATTGAGAGGTCATCTAATTAGAATTTGTGTGCACAGATTAAGACACAAGGCTGGAAAGCAACATTTACCTTGAGAAAGACTGTAACTTGGATCATAGGTCTCTGTGAAGAAGCAGCTTCCTGACTTTATTGAAAGTGAAATGTTTAGAGCATAAAGATAGCATCCATTTACTCTGATCAAATATATGTGAGGACACCTGCATTCCCCAAGGCAAGGAAAGAGTTGAATACTGCTAAATCTCAGACTGTCTGCATATTGTATACATCCTCCATTACAGAAAAATAAGACAAAGAAATAATATGGAAAATATCTACATTATTGAGCAGAAAATGTTAGCAAGTGTTAATAACGTTAACAAATCCCACCTCTCCCAAAATTAAAGATAATATCCCTGCAGCACAACACACACACTGTGTGAAACTGCATGGACAGTTCAACACTTTTGCTTGAACCTGTATCATTCCTGTAACCAAAATGAAAAGAGCAAGTTATGAAAACAAAAGCAAGTTATCCATACAAATGAGGTATGACATTGCAGCAGCCTAAGGACTAAAATTCAGTCTTTTCCAATTACAGATGTGATGGTTACCTGAAGCCCAGCACCTCCAGGAGTTCCTAATAAGATGGCACATGCTGCTAACTGTTGCTGAAAAATCCATCTTAATTCTCATAGTGTGACAAGTGTTGCAAAGTGCACTGTGGTTTTACGAGACTTCCTCCCCACATGGGAAAACTGGGTCAAGGCATTTCTCAGGTCCTTTGCTTTCTCCAAAGAGTATCTTCACAACCAAGCCAGAAGCTATAGCAAAGTGAGCAGCACTTTTCAGCACTGCTTATGAAACTGTAGAACACTGCTAGACCTGCCTTGGAGGAACCTGAGCTTCTGACATTCCTTCACAGTATCATTGCTCCTATATTACACAGTTTCTTCATAAAATCCAGGCAGTATCAAGAGAAGAGATGACACCTACAGTTCCGCTGTGAAGGAATGGTTAATGGTTTAAGCAGTAAGTGGGCAAACACGCTAAGCATGATCCATCAGAAAGCAGCCAGAAAAAGAGCAACTCAACGCACATAACAAATGTAGCGCTATGAAGGGAAAACAAGGCACTGTGAAATCATGCTGATGGCAGATATACCGAGCAAGATATATCTCTCGGAGCATAGCATAGCCCGCTCCAAGTGAAAAAAGAGATTGAAACATCAGCAAGCTGTATCACCATCCCACTTCTCATGGGATCTCCCAGGTCATCTGACAAAGGTCCCAGAGGAATAAATTGTGGTTAGGGTTAGCCCAGGTTAACCTGATCAGAAGGAAGCACTGCCAGGGAATGCTGTTCTCACCACCAGGTGACTATTGACCTCTAAGTGCAGGGCAACATGTGCTTTATTTGAAGAGAATCCATGGGGATTTAAGAAATACAGATCGCAGATATCCGGTTCAAAATTTACACAAAAATTCCCAAACAATCTCGGGTAGGCATATACTAGTCAGTCATAGAGGAAGAAAGCCAGGATTCACATTGCCCTATATATACATATATAGCTAGGTACTGTCATTAGAGTACAAACTGGGAAAAATGTCATTTTCATTAAAGATACTGAGTTCCCTATGAAGAGTTATCTCTGGAGAAAGCGCAAAATCTAGCAATAAACCTGTCTTCTCAAAGTAAAACACAAACCATTAGGTTTTATCTTTGGTTTAAAATACCATATGCTTCTGATGATATGCTCCTGAAAGAAATGAAAACAACTGTCATCATGTACAGTGAAAAGCTTTAGTAGGTTAATTATAGCATTTCTTTTAACTGAGGAATATATTTGATGATATTTGGGCTGAATTTTGAAATGCTTATCATGTTTCTCCAAATATGAGATTCACATTTGTTCATGCTGTGCATTGGATCTCTGTTTGAAAGAGAGAGACAAGAAATATTTATCAGAGTGAATTCATAATATGGATGTGTTGCTCCAAAACCTGCAAGTAGAACAAATATATTACTCTGAAATGAAGCTCACTTCTCTAATCAGCAAGCCACTTCAAATTAAATCTAAGAATAAATTGTACTTTCAGTCCTTTCTGCCCTTTACATTTATAAAAAACAAGTAAGTCTCATCTTTTATGATGTGTGCATTTTTAAACTTAAATTGAGTTTTAAATATTTAAACAACAGCTAAATAACACTGATATGAGCTGATGTAGAGAAAAAAAACAGCATTTAGGAATTGCCACATTGTGTCAATAATAGTTTTTAACATGAGAGAACTTGTATTGCAAGACATAAATCTTTAATTAGCCTATGAACAGTTTATTATACATTAATTCATATTTTAAAATGTCATTCCCACAGCAGAACCATCCAAAGACAGAATTATCACCGCATGGGAACCATCTGCAGATAATCCAAGTTACTATTGTTTAACAACTGACTGATAAGCTATAAGTCTACTTAAACGCGTATAAGACCAATTTCTTTTCATCACATCCTAGTTCTCTGAGACTGATTTTACGATATGAAAAATAAGTGTAACATGATTATGCAGCACAGCTCACAGCTCTTCCAAGCTTTCAAACAAAACACAGTGTAAAAGTTATTGTCAAACACACCTGTCCATTCCATTTGCTCATATGTCACTGCACAATCAGTGTCTATAAAGCTCCTGCTTTCTAGAGCACCTTGAGATATATAGCTGTTTTAGAAAGCCAGGCTCTTTCTCTCAAGAAGTTGTAATGATAAAAGTAAAAACATCTTTCCTTTAAGGAGGTTTGTAGCTATTAAAGCAGAGAACAAAGACAGTTCTTGGTCTGAATTTACTCAAGATCACATATCAGGAAATAAAGAATTGCAAGTTGCATTCATGTGCAAATGTCCACATTAGTCTTTGTAATTTTGCACATTACTCTTGTTTCCTTTTACTTTTTCCTGCTATAATTACTTATCATTCAAAGCAGTAAGTATTCCTGCCAATTTTACTTGATTTTTCAGCACGTGATGTGAAGCTGGTGTTGATATGCCTGCAGGAGGTATTAAAGCTGAGCAGGATTGCTTTACAACAGTTTGTTCACTCCTGTTTGGTTGCTACAAGATGGTAGTAACCAGTATTTGTTTCTGCTCCCTAAATGCTTCTGTGAGTGAGGCCTCACATCATTCGCTCTAATTCTCTCCCTGGTGAGCATTCTTGAAGGAATCTGACCAAGCAAAGTGTTCTGATATTTGAACTTATACTAGAAGAGGAGGCAGATTTGAGGAACTCTCCCCAAATCACACACATAATAAGACTGTAGAGTATTTGAAAGATATGGGATATTTGTTGTATTTGAAGCATTTGTAGGATACAGGACCTCTCCACTTCCTGGGTGCATTTCAATTCCTGTTCCTGGGAATGAACCACTCCAAGGTGTTGCTCTTAATCCTCCTATTAGAGCAGGTCCTTTTCATATAAAATATTAGGATGTCCACCAGGCCAAAGAGAGGAAAATCAGATAACTCAGTTTCTGGCCCTTTTCGCGCTTTAGTATTCTGTGCCTTACTGAACATCATTAACGGGAATACTTGAGTGAAACTCACTCTAGAGAGACCTATGTAATAGAGAGCAATGAATCCTTGTGTGAAATATGGGCTTAAATCTCCTAGACTGCAAGGAACTGGCATCTTGAACAAACACTCTAGTCTTCAGTCTAGGGCTGGGTCAGAAAAAGTAAGATAGACATTTTCCTCTCTATCTGTTTAATTAATGATGCATGTCATTTCTTCATGTTTTTCCAGAAATGTGTAAATGTCAAAGCCTGTCTTTTTGTTTTGGGCACAATGATTTGGTGAATATGATATTAAATGTGA